>JABXJD010001083.1:0-116424 GCA_013375575.1 Percina caprodes | reverse complement strand
TCAGGAGTGAGGCTTTGGGGGCAAACAACAACAAGGTTTCAATGGCAATTAAATTAGAACCCCCTGCCTGTAAATGTGGTCATTTCCACAACGGAACAGGAGTATCTAGGTTTGCGGATTTCAGGATGAGGTAATGGAAACTCATTTATGTACTGCATGGAAGCTATTCTGTTTTTAGCCACGTTAGCTAGCATGGCCCAAAGGATGGCAAGGTTGGTCAGTCGGTCCACCTCTTTGGTCTCTACAGGTACTGGATTGATTCTGTGCAGACATTCTTGGTCCACCGATGTGAATCCTAATGACTTAGTGTCTTTTCATCTAGTGCCACCAACAGGTCAAAGTTTCTCAACATCTACTGCATGAATTGGTACCACATTTCCAATTCCCCAGAGGATGAATTCTAATGACTTTGTTGATCCTCTGATTTTATCACTAATGCCATCATGGCATTCATGCATGTGCTGTAAATCATCTTATTTGTATATGTTTACATGAGAAAAAATCTATATTGTTGTTTTCTTCAAAGTGTGCTGCAACCTGTGACGACTGTGCGCCCCCATTTCCAACCAATGACATAGTTTGTCCAGCCACGGTTCTTAAGGACTCTGGTTGTGTGTAATTCACATTGAAATTGGCCAGTGTCCAACCTCACTCCAAGCTATTGGTTCATAGCAATGGCATTACTAAAAACTGAATGTAAAGCAAAGCTACTTGACAGCTAACATATTCTACTTATGCAGAATCTGTAGCATGCTAAATGTAAAAAAATAAAATAATTACAATCATGTGCTTCCCATCTGAAAACCTCTACAAAGACAAAGGTACATATATATACACAGTATATATATATATATATATATATATATATATATATATATATATATATATACACAGTATATATATATATATATATATATATATATATATATATATATATATATATATATACACACACACATATATATACACTATATATATATACAGTATATATATATATATATATATATATATATATATATATATATGTGTGTGTGTGTGTGTGTGTACAATGTATGATACTTTGTACATGTTGACTTGAAAGTTAAAACAAAAATTTGTAGAACTGCAAGAAGTTATGACTGGGGTCCAAGCCTCATCGCGCCAGTCATCCAGAGCACGCAAAAGTGGAACCCAAAGTGTAACGTGGGGAGGCAAACGTCAGGAAACATCGAGAGGTGTGAGCCGCAAGGTCGGCGGTACAATGCCATTGCAAATATCCCAGAGCCCTAAAAGATTTTTGGATAATCTCTGGTCCGTCTGGCTCCATTTTCTATAAAAGCTTGAAAAACATCAACATAATTTCTTTTCAGGAAAAACTGGGCTACCAGAATATTTATGAGGTCACTTGAATGTAAAAAGGTTGTAGGACCATAAAGACAAATAAATAAATTTTAACATTTTGACAGGTCGGTCTGGAGATGCTATGTTCAAGTATGTTCATGTATCAAGTTCCGTGCAGATCAATGGCACGGTCTAGTAGGAGTTTGAAAAACTTGTTTTTAGATAAATTGCGATTTTTCAGGCATGAAAGAAATGGGCGTGGCCTATATCATGAGATTCAGTTGGATCCAGGGAACGCGTGGATATATTTAAATGTCAAACGCAGGTTTTTTCTGCTACAGTGCCACCTAGTGGTGAAAGTGGGTCAATTGTTGCGCCTGAGGTTCTTGCAGAGTTTTGGACCACCCCCCACCATGTATGGATTAGGCTGTAGCGTTTTTACATGGAGAGGAATCATAATGGAGGAGTTAGAAGAGGAAAACCCTTAGAAAAACAATAGGGTTCCACAGCCCTGCTGTGTGAACCGCGTAGCTTTGCTACTACAATTCCCAGCCCCTCGGGCTTGGACCCCTAAGAACAATGGATATAGCAGTGTCCAGTTCAGTTTAGCTGGTTTTCCTTTCTGTATGTCAATCAAATAAGGTTGGAGTGGGAGTAAACAGTGGGGCACTTCCTACATATTCATTGCATTGGTTGAACTGGCCTTTTATTTTCCTATCATCCAATCCACTGCCCTGACTTCAGTGTAGTGTGAGAGAAGTCTGACTGGCAATGCATATTAAGGTCTGCATGGATGCCCCTGCCTATGCAGCATAACACCAGAGCATGCAGACACACATGACAGACAAGCACAGGAGGAAGACACAACTCTTTGACAGCATGGCTGCTAACTCTGCTAAGAGCTGACAGCAAAGCCCAGATCACATTTGTCATTTGGCCTTAAGGATTGTTTAAGATGTTCTGTGTCACTCTGTGCCCCTTGGCTTGGCTCAGCAAATTATCTGGATGTTTGGGTTCAGTCAAAAGCCACTGTGTTGCCAGGACTGACACAACTGGCTCTTGTAGTACTCATGATACTAGCACATACAAGCATCTCAAGTACAGATACTGCCCTACAAACGTTTCACAAGCCTTGATTACAAAGTGCATCTGTGTAGTTTAGATGAGATTGTATACCCGTAGTAGTGCATTATGTTGCAACAGTTTTACAGTACATTCTATTTGTTATTGCTCAATTTAAATACATAGGGGTGACAACACTATAATTTACCATTGAGACCTTTGTCTGCCAGATTCAATGGCAAAACTGATGCAAAACAGATGCACTAACAACTAAGCAGTCCAATTGCCCTGAAGCATCTCTTACCCCTGTGGGAGCCTCTTTTCAGCGTTTAATGCATGAAACCACTGCAGCTTAAAGTTGTGTGGAAGAAGATTACGTTTACATCGATGCTATGCTGTTTCTACATTAAGACCAAGTAGCAGCAAAGAGTGTTTAGTTAGTGATTTTCCCAGACCACAAGTTCAAAAACTTGGAAACAGTCAAAGATACTGTAACATCAAGAGATTTTCTAAATGATGCAATCATCAGAAGATTCAATTCAATCTACAACACAAAGTTAAAGATACACTCCAACTTTTTATAAACAAAACAGTGCCCGCCAAAATCTGCAAAGTCCTCCCAGCTCACAGGTTTTCTAAACGGAAACACTTTGAAATTTGTGGCGCTAAACGAGCACTGAAGACAAAGAAAATGGACCATGAAAGTAAAACAGGAGCACAATAAAGTGATCCCATTCATTACGCTTTTCTTGAAATGTTCTGAAGTACTTTTTTACTATTTTACTTGGGGATTGTCTCGAGTTAGTTTCAATTTTACAGCTCTAACTGCTTTAATCAATATTTTTAGATCAACAATGGATCACTTAACTGTGTGTACATGAACGTGTCATTGTTTTGGTTTTATAGCCTGCAAATTTTGGTTTGGTTTGTCATCAGCATCATTTTCACACACAGTAGGCAGCTGTATTCAGCGAAAAAACACTAAAAGCCCAATGTAGTCCAAACTAGTTGGCATTGCAATAAACAGATAACATACAAAGTTAGTACTTAGCAGCTAAAGAGACAGATGTTTCTCTAACGAGTTGGTCAAATATTACATTCATCAGGCGGCCTGAAACACGACTCCAAATAAATGCTAATATTGCTCCCGAATGTGTGCAAGTCTTTGCCTAATTTAAATGCAACTGGTGACCCCTCAAAGAACCATTCAAGGTCTCATACAACTAATGGGTAGACACAAACAAGTTGCTTGGATAGTGCAGGTTCTCAGATGTCAGACAGAGTGCAAACTGTAATAACGCTGGAATATAAAAAGCACTGAGAAACTATCTTTAAATAGAAAGTCTTGAAAATGCTTCCACACATATGATCACCACTCAGTGTGTGAAAAACCTATTTTGGTATTATAACACTCATGTGAGTCATGTCCTCTGCCAAGATTATTTCTTTAGATCCACGGGGTTAAGCTGCTAACCTTGTGGTGAAGACAAAAATCAAGTTCATCATTTTGCAAAGATGAGAGACTTTTGCGGAAGGTAATGGAGTCCTAAATAGACACCTTGGGATTACCAAGCAGCACATTGTTTGAGTGAAGTGTGTCAGCAAAATGATCAAATCGCATAGCATCTTCCACAATCTGTTGTTACTGCAGGCAAGTGAGCCATCCAGTAAAATGGCAGTTTCAGGCTTTGACTACACAGATAGAGTCATGGAATTAGATGCAGCTGCAGGGGCGGAGCAAGGGGGTGGCTTCTGGGGCTCTAGCCCTATATGAAATAAAAGCCATGAGTCTAGGGTTTAATTTAATTTGATTTGATTTAGGGTTTAAAACTAACTTCAACTTTGTTGCCTTTCTCTTTGAATGGACCAGCAAATCAGTGGAGCAAAAGTTCTATTAATGGTGAAATAACAATACTCAATTAAATCTATCCATTAAGCCGAATGAAATTAATCAGTTAGCTAAATTTCAAATGTGCCTTCAGGATGTTAAAACCTGGATGAGCTGTAATTTTTTAATGTTAAACTCAGATAAAAATGAAGTTATTGTTCTGGGGCCCAAGCACTTCCGTGACGCATTATCCAAAGAGATAGTTACTCTGGATGGCATCACTCTGGCCTCCAGCACCACTGTGAGGAATCTTGGAGTTATCTTTGATCAGGACATGTCATTTAATTCTCACATAAAGCAAATTTCAAGGACCGGCTTTTTTCACCTACGTAATATTGCAAAAATCAGGAATATCCTGTCTAAAAATGATGCAGAAAAACTAGTCCATGCATTTGTTACTTCTAGGCTGGATTACTGCAATTCTTTCTTAGCAGGCTGCTCAAAAAAGTCCATAAAGACTCTTCAGCTGATCCAGAATGCTGCAGCACGTGTTCTGACAGGAACCAGGAAAAGAGATCACATCTCTCCTGTTTTAGCTTCTCTGCATTGGCTTCCTGTAAAATCCAAAATAGAATTTAAAATCCTTCTTCTCACCTACAAAGCTCTCTTTCAGTCTGTCTCACCCACCACCCGGTCGAGGCAGATGACCACCCACCCTGAGCCATGGGTCTGCCTCGAGGTTTCTTCCTCTTAAAAGGAAGTTTTTCCATTTTTGTTTTCTGTAAATAACATCACAGAGTACAGTCTAGACCTGCTCTTTTATGAACAGCGCAAGGAGATAACTGTTGTTGTGATTTAGCGCTATATAAATAAAATTGAACTGAATTGAAACTGAATAATGCCATTCATTCTGGGAACTCTACTAAAACTTTAGTAGGTTGACTTTTCAGAATGATCTTTTTCCTTGGCCACTAGCAAGTTTTTCCCAAAGGATGTACAGATTTTTAGGCATTACTTATATCAAATGGCTTGTAAAAGTGCATTTAGCTGCCATAACAATCCAGACAAATGTGTCTACCCCGCCCCCCGCCCTAGGTTTGGCCTGAGCACTAAATATTTACAACACCTGGCTCCGCCCCTGTGCAGATGAATGAGGTGTTTGTTTCATCGACTGCGATCTGGGACTGCTGTTCAACCAGGGAGAGACAAACGGACACAATGAGTAACTGAGGGAGGAAACGCACCCAGTATGATGAATGAGTGAGACGGGAATGAGATTAGGAGTAGTCCACTGAATAAATGAACAAATTAATGAACTGAGAAAAAGAACAGGCGGCTCGATGCTGCCGACACACTCCTCTCCTTCTAAATAAAACGTGCTGCTTCTAAGAATAGCTGCACTTGCCTCTGGTTATGGGCTGTGATCGCCATCATCATTAGCACCCTTGTGATGTGATTCTCAACATAGCACGAGTTGCATTGTGACTGTGGGAGATGATGATGACATATTGCTAATTTGTCCTGTTTTGTTCACAAGCGTCTGGGATCCCTCTGGTGGTATTTTAGTGCTGTGATTGCTGCTGCTTCATTCAGTTCATTGGAACTACATTGCAGTTAATGTACCCTCTTTTGGACCTAACATATATATGCATCATGGGAGAATGGATAATATTCAGGTTGATGCAAAACCTGGGGTAAAATTATGAAATGTTCTGAGGCAGTCTGTGTAGAGTTTAGCTTGTGAAAAGGACTTGTCATTTTGCTTTTTTTGACACTTTCTCCCAATCAGATGTTCAGCTGAGGCACAGACTGGTTCATTCTGACATTAGAAACCCACCCAACACTGTCTCCTGGCTGTCTCATCAACCTACAGGTTAATTCAGCTGTGCCTATAATGTTCCAACTCAGACACAAAACAAATTAATTAATAACCCACAACTAACTCTCTTTAACAGGAAAAAACACCATAGCACAAAACAATTTCTAACACTAATAAGTTTAAAATGTATTAACACTGGATTTAAAGTGTCTTGCCTCGCTGAAATACGTCAAACTACAAACATTACTCAAACACTGAAGGAGGCTGACAGCGGAGCTACGTTCAGTCGCTCACAACATAACTTACTTGATATCCAACTATGATGTTTTCAAAACAATGTTAAAGTTGTGAAACTGTCAGAATCCACCAGTGATAAAAAATTGTTGGTCCTACAGCCCAGCACTAGTAAGAACACCACATGGGACCTCAACATTACATAGCGTCTGCTGTTAGTGGTAGGGTAGCTTGAAACTACAGAGAAAACTCGACTGTACCCATGTGTAGATCTGTGTGTGTGTGTGAGTGTGTGTATGAGAGTGTGTGTGTATGTGAGTGTGTGTGTGTACCAACTTGGAGTTTGTTCCATTATCAGATCAGCAGTTGATTTCTGCAAGTGCTTTTCTCACTTCCTTTCTCCACACCTTTCCTTATCACTTTGCGGTGAAACAGACATTCAGGTTAGTTGAGCATGGAGGTTCATTCTAGATCTTTGGAACAATAATTCAATACTCAATGTTCACTTACATTTTTTTTATGCTTTTGACCACATCTGACCATAAGCTCGCTCGATTAAGCTCGATTAAATTGTGCTATAATCCCACTGAATTATACATTATATCAACAGCACAATCCAGAGCGGAGGCGTTGAGGTTTCTCCCCCTATGTCATCAACAGAGGAGATGATGGTGACGCAGTCATTCATCTGCTTCCAGGCCACTGCTCGTCATGCTTACATTGCTCATGGCAAGAGCAGTTGGCAAGGCCAGAGTACCACTTGGGAATGTTTTTTTTTTTTTTTTTTAGCTTCCAGAAAACAACATGAAAAATATCAAATGCGTATTTCTTCTATGGTGCGTTTCTTTTTCTTTGCCATGTCTTAACCACCTTTGCTGGAATAAAGGAATGTATTTTTCCTATTTTGATCTTCCTAAAGGCAAAGGCTGCTTATGTCAGAATGTCAGTTTTGAATTGCACACTGTGCCAGATTACATTTTAATTTCTCATGTTAAAATCCTGAGTCTTCCACCTTTGTGTACCATGTCCCCTGTATCCTTCCACAAAGTAGGGCCTACAAGACTACAACAGGGTTATTCCTGCATTTAGAATTTCAAGACAGCTTCCTTGCCACAAATACAATGTCGCTTGTACAAAAACAAGACCATGTTGACAGTGACTATTTTATTAGTGTGGCGTTTAAGGCAACACCAATAAAATAGAAAAAAACACCAATGCCAATACTTGCAACAGGGGAATTACTACAGGGTGGCATAAGGTGAAAAGACTGATTCATGTGGTAATTAGTGTTGGTCATTAAAGCCCAGTTTACATGCTAACAAGACATGGTAAATGTGTCTGACAAGCAGTCAGATAGTAAAAAGGGGCTGATGGGAATGTCATTAGTGTTGCAAAGATTTAATCATAAACCAAAATGATGGACAAGTGATGGTGGTGCAGGCGAGTGGAGGTACGGGATCAAAGTTAGTCCTTCTCAGGGGACCATTAATAGCATAGCAATTCATCTTATAGTTGTCAAGATTTTTCACTTAGACACAAACGCCAACCTCATCCTGGTGCTATAGCAGGATTAAAAAAAAAAATCTACACCAGCAAAATGGCTAGTCAATGTTCAAATTTGACCAGCCACACAATATATAACCATTGTTTTGGTGAGTAAAGCAAATCTACCAGCCACTTGCTTATTTCAGCAGCATTTGACTAGTAGATGGTGTTAATTTTGGACCCTGCGCTGGAGGGGAGGTCAGAGGATTACTAAAATTAAAAGATTTATCCTCTGGGCACCGTAAATGGATGTATACAATTTCATGGCAATCCATTCAATAGTTGTTGGGATATTTCGTGGTGGACCAACCCAACCAACCAACATGGCGCATCTCCAGAGCCATGCTGCTAGCATCATATTGTAAACTAGAAATACCTCCTTGCGGTTGTTTGCCTTCGCTAACCAGTCAAGTTGCAGTTTACATCCATGTCCAGACTACATGAAGACTTAAGCAATAATTTTTTGGCAAAACATATATGTTTCACACACATCTTAAACCAAGCAGCACCGACGATCTATACAATCACCACAGTTTCAAGGTGGGCACCCAAGATTAGTGTAGGGATGCAGTGGTTAACCGATTTCACTATTAACAGCGCTTTAAAACGCCATGGTTAATTAATAGTAAAGGCTCCGCTACACCAAGTGTTAACTGACTGCATGTTATGTGTAGCAGCGTGTGCATTTCTCATTAAACCTCGACAACATAAACGTTCGCTTTTGCGCACACACAGTGCATCAGACGCCGGTCCGGTCACTGCGAGTATTGACTGTCATGTACAACCGCGTGACTGCTGCAATTGTTTTTATGTTACATAAAGTTAGAAAACACCAGGAAAAAACAAAGCAGAGCCACCCCCGCCATTAGGACAGCTGCAACAGGGAATTCAACCCAAGCTGGTAAGCTTGCTAGCAAATTTGTTGTGTGTTAACATTGTGGTTAATTGTTCGTTAGCTTTTTAACGTTACCAGTTAGCTAATATTGGCCAGTTTAATGTTAACAGTAACGTTAACACTTAACTTGTCAGGAGCCGACGATGATGATAATGTTACGTTAAGAAGCAAAACTGCAAGAGCTCAAACATGTCATAAAAACTGACTATACAACTTAATGTTACTTACTCCTCTTAATCCCCTATGGGGCATTTATTCCTTGGCAACATGCTGCGACTCTTGATTGGTGCATCTTGTCTAGCAGCTCTTCCAACTTTTAGAAACACCAGCTAGTAGGGCCGTTTCTAGCTTTTTGAGGGCCAAAAGGACAGCACTGTTGTTGTCAACTTGGCCTTTATTTGTGGTGTGACTGATTCACCTCTAATCTCTATTCTTTTCAGAGGAACTTAAATAAAAAGGTTGATGAATGATCATATCATTTTCAAAACATTCAAAACTGTTACTGTGTTATTTCTGTTTCAAAAGGCAGCAATAAAGAACGCATTAAAATCTAGAGTGTTCATGTAATTTCATTAGCAGTGAAATTAATTAATGCATAATAATCGTGATAATTGTGATTATTTTTAATATATTTAAAAAATGTCATCACTTTAGCCTATTAGACATTTTTGTGAAATGCTATCATATTTAGCGTAAGAAGTCTTGCTTTTTGTGACCACCACAATCAAATCAGTTCATCCTTGATACCAAGAGAGGCATGCAGAGATATCCCGTTCACAAGCATGTGACAGAAAGACTTGAAAACATAATGCCTTTAGCCGAGGCTGTTGCCATCGTGGAGGCATAAAAAGATCTGTATAAGGTGGCTAGAAAATTTGTACTGTTCATTGTTCATATTGTAACCAGAGTACACCTAATGACTGCATTTTTCTTCCGAATGCTTATCTTATACCTCCAAGAGCTGTAAGATCATTTAAATCATAGCTAGTGCTTTCTATGTCTGGTTAGGACCTAGCACATGCTTCAATTTATTTTCCTATTAAAGTAATAAAATGAAGGCTCAGTAGGTCACAGTTGAGGTAACACCTTCGGCACATTGTGAGGCCGGAAAAGCCCTGGTGTGAGTTAGTGTATAAGCCTGGGCGCCATGATTCAGAGACTCTTAACATGGTTTAAATTAAAACTGCAGCCATGTTCTCACTCCTGTCCCCTAGCTGGAAGCCTGAAGAACCTTGAGTGCACTCACATTACAACAGTGCTGGTTATGTCACTTTTCCCACTTACCTCCAATACAACCATGACATAAAAACAAGCAAGCAAACACATAAATATCCACACATTGACGAGGCTATTTGCAGTGTAGAGTACATATTTCCCATGGCTTCAGTTTCATAAACAGAATTCCTGGTGCCCGTCAATAAGAAATACTGTCAAATAGAGGATACATTAGTGGATACGGCTGCACAACATAGTGCAAAAGGAAACATAATGAGCTTGACTCATGGTAGGTGATGCTGACCCTTTCTATTAATCTCCAATAACAATGCCAAGAGGTGATATTAATGAGTCCCCTGCAACATGAGAGGCTTCATCACATGACTTTTCATGCAGGTGCACATTCACATCAACCCACAGGCTCACAATGAGCCTCTTTCTGACAAAGAAAACAACGTTTCCATATTTCACTGCTTTTATCTGACACTGACCAATCCACAGCAAAATGTAAAGTAGTAAACATTTCTATGAAAAAAAAAACTATTCAATTTAATAATGACTTGTTTATCACCCTTCTGTATTGAGGGCTTAAGATCCAGGAATGAACCCAAGATGACATTTTTACTCAAAAGATAAAATGAATGAATTGCTGGAAGGAAAACACACCCTTTACGCAACATTGTTTTACAATGCCAGGGAAATGAATAAATGAAAACAAACATGAAGAAAGCCGAACATGATCAAGGAGGATTTGAGGAAAGAGCCTTTGCGTAATATTGCTGTAATGACAAAACCAACCAAGGCCTGATAAGTCAATGAAAATCTTTGCATTGATAGAATGCCACCTAACATTTGTGTGTGGACGTCTGAGATGGCCCACAATCCCAGTGCTATTAGCTCAGATCAAATTACTCTAGATTGGATCCCACTGATGCCCCATCTCAGAAGGAAACATGCCACACTAATGGTGCTTTATTGTGGTATGTTTCTAACATTTTAATGTCAGAATTTAAAAAAAAAAAGATGTCACTGCAGTCTGCTGTAGACATTTCAACATACACATTAGCTGTAAAAGATGTTGGTTAATTATCACTAACTGAATGAACACTTGCAGGCGTGGCTGTGAGCACCACAAGTAAATAGAAAACAAACCCAAATCCACTAGCAAAAATAGGCTAGCTAAATAAGCAACCAAGCATGTTTAGCTTTTTATTGCAGTAAACACGGGAAAAGTAACATAGCTCTCAAGTTATATGCTACATGAGCACACTGACCTTTTAATGACTTGGAGGCTTCAATTCAAATAACTGTATAAAGATTTTCGCATTTTCAGTTTTGGATTTTTATGTCCCACAGTCCAAAAATAGAAAATAAAATCCCAAATCCTAATTGTACATTGATCTGACGAACAGAAAATCAAAATTTAGAAAATGTAATTCAAATTTGGATATTTTCCACGAACTGATAAACGTTACGTGGACACTGTTAGGACTAGCTTTTAGTGGATGGAGAGACGGTGAGTATCACTCGCAAACCATTAGCACACCGCCATTTTGGTGTCAAATGGGCAATGTTTTGCACCTTCTACTGCCTGCCAACGCTGAACTTGTCAAAAGCACACTGTCATGGCACACTAGAGTTATGTGCTATATTGCTGGAAGCTATTTATATAAAAAACACATCACATTGACGAAAACCTTGAAGTTTAAAGCCTTCACTTTTTCAGTGATTAACTTTCTTTACAGCTGGCAAGTGCTGCTTCCATCTGCAGTCTGTAATTTGAGTGACACGCATTGTGGAAGCGGGAATACCTACACCAGATTAATCAAGGTGCCTTCATTGAATCCTGCACAACCAGCCCCATGCTGTTGTAAAGTAACCACACAAATCTGTAACCATTTCCAATATGTTAGAATATTCTATAGTTTTTTAATGGATCATTACTACTGACATGTTAATATGCAAGAAGCATTTTACTGTTGTAGTTGGACCTTATTTATGCTGATGAGTAGTGTAATCTGTAACAATGCATCATATATTATATGGCTTAAATTGATGCAAGTTTAAATTGTTATTTTTGATGTAGCTCATTTCAAATTGTTAAAATGTACTTTAAGTTTGATGTCCAAAGACAACTAAAAGTCTCCAAACATATTTGTAAGGACCAGTATGACATCTTGGACTTGGACCACAATACCGTAACATATAACAGGCTTTTGCAAGGAAGTATGGGCACTGCATTGAATACAAATTCAGCGCTTCTTCTCTGCAGCCCTGCAGTGCTATAGTTCATAATAATTCAAGCCCTCCCAACTATTTTCTTTAGAATATAAGAACTCCTTCCCCTGCTACAGCCAGTTTACTTTCTTGCTGGAGCTACTGCATAAATGCAACAGGGCTTAATTAGCAACAATATGGGCCCAAACCTAGTGTTGGCAAGCTGCCTTTTGATGTAATATGGGAAAAAATGAGGAAAAAAAGTGGGTTTCTGGCAGGCATCTGTGAATCAATTTATTAGCACCGAATATTCCTGCAGCACTCAGTACTGCTCGTTACGTCACTGCAGGTGAAAAGGTCTCCCACCCCTAACCTATGGAATAGCTAGAGGTGAAGGGTTGAAGGCATTCAACAGTCTAGAAGCAGGTAGTGGTAGGGTCATAAGACATTTTCAACTAATGATAATGTCCCATGAATCAGATCCGAACAGTGTCAGATGTGTTATCCCTTAGTGGAAATACTCTGTTTGGGTTAGGGGGGAGATGGCGGTCACATAACAGGTTTGTGATTTTCTCATAAACAACTAAATCTCTTGCCATTCCTAGAATTTGTATGTCGGCCCTTTCTGACAAAGTTCCCGAATCTCGTCGTCTCTCCAGTTACAGGCGTCTTTGTGCAAATGACCCTTCTTCTTCACCCTCGGATGTTAGTCTTCTTCTAGTTTGGTGCCAGTCGCATGATCAAAATGTCACAAACGCGCCCACTCGCTCGCTGTGTATTCTCCGGACAATGACCTGCTCCATTTACACATGGGCTCAAACATTCCACCAGGGAGCTGATAGGGTAAAGTCTGTTTGATGTTGGGTCCAATTGATTTGGATATTTGCGTTCTCACATACAGCTCCTCCAGGTAATGTCTAGATAATTTTAGGGTTGCAGTGCATGTGTAAATGGGGCTATAGTCTGATAACATACATAGGGCTGCATTGCTAACTTGAGAAATATGCTCTGTTAGTATTTACAGTAAAATGTCCAGTTTATTACTGTAATTTGCACAGAATTATGAGCCCTTTGTATGACAATACATATTATTTATAGTACCCTGAGGTATATTTTAGAGTGTGGTAAAATGCTCTACTTCAAGGGCTTCAGGGTCCCAACTAAAAGCAGAGGTTTGTTTTTTTTCCCCAGCCTTTTCAGTTGAACTTTCAGTTTAAATTTTTCAGAAATCAAGGCAGGTGGTTGTCAAATATACCTCTAATATTGTTACATGATCTGGTAAAATCATGAAATAATGTAATGTGTTGAGTACAAAGAAGCATTTCACTCAAAGAAAACTTAAAATAAATTAAAATATTTCCCATTTTCTAACTCTATAGTGTCTTACTATATTGTCACCCCTTATTGAGGTTTCCCTCCACGGGCATGCAAATCAGCCAAATAGTTTTTTGTACATCTCTACAGTAGCATTAGTACAGCATTTTTGAGAGGACACTCTGGATAAGTGAGGATAATACCAGGCGGCTCATGCTTCAGCCCCAGTTCCCTGCTTCTGCAGCGCCATAATTACACCTAGTCCCTGCCACGACTTGAATTAGAACTGAGAGACTTAGAGCGCATATCTAAAACACCCCCCTCCCATCTCTAACCTTCACTCTTTCCTTCTGACTCCTTTTGCCCCAAGATGATTCCGTAAACACAATCTTTCCAAAAAATCTCATTAAGGCCCACCAGGGCCACCAGAGTGCTGTTGCATAATTCATGTGTTTTGCCCAAGCACTCTCAACAAAATGAGAGAATAATTCCATCTGATGTTTAAAATGCACAGCAAGAAAATTAGTTAGGTTACATCTAAACATACTTCTAAAAAACCAATACTGATGCTGGGCTCCTAACAACTCATGAAAAAGTGACCCATAAGTAACTCAAGAAGCATAAAATCCTGTAATTTATATAGGCATATATTCTTGGTTATTAAGATGAAATGCAACATTAGACATATTGGGTTACATTTAAATCAACTGACGCCCCTCAGTTCATTGCGCGGGACCTTTACCCATTCAAACATTAGCATGTAATTTAGGCATGGCATGCTAATCCATCTAACACTGTGTTCTTAAAGGTCCCATGGCATGAAAGTTTCACTTTATGAGGTATTTTAACATTAATATGAGTTATTATTATTATTATTATTATTTTTCTCCTTATGACGTCATAAGGGGGAAAGTTTAACTCCCCTTTCTCTGCTTTGCCCGCCTAGAGAATTTGGACCACCCCTTAGAAAGAGAGAGACATAATGGCTAGCAAACAAGCAAAGCATGGCAGTTGGTCAAGGTCACACCCCCCCTTGTAATTCTGCACCAAGGCTGAATTTCGGGAAAGATACTTCAGATACAGATGCAAGGCTCTCACCCGCCCTTCCATATAATGGCCGTAGACAGTCATTGAACAGCAACAGCAAATTATGACAAATAACATGACTGCCCTAACAGCCCAACACAAAATGGCAGAAAGCCAAAGTAACGCGGTGGTCATACCACAAAGTGACATTCACTCATTAGTTAGTCAACTTGTTACCTAGCTCAGTCGTTGATGGGAAATTCCCACCATTGCTCTTTTGTGGAGCAGCCGTTACTCTAGTTATTAAGAACTCATATGTAGCCTGGTTCCAGACCTCTGAATTTAAGCTCCTAACTGAACAACAACTGAACTCAGAGATTAACATCTTTTAGACCGCAGATGTAACAACACCCCCTGATACAACACTGACTCAACGAGTGTGGAAATACATTTATTCATCTTTCTACACCAACTCTAAAGTGATGCAGCATTTCCTTGTTGTCTTCACTGAGGGCTAAACAACTAGAGGCAATGGAAGTAATAACAAACCTCTTCCAACTGTTACATTTTCCTGCATGCCAGGGGATCTGAGTGAGTAACTGAGGATGTGGTATCATTTCATGACTCCATTTTTACCTTCGCATGAGACATATGCTTCAGGCGAGCCCAGATGAAGGCAGGAGATCCCACAGCTGTTGCTGCTAAATATGCAAATTGGTAAAACATGGTTCAAACTTAATACAATCCGTCTTCACATTCTTAGTGTTGCATTAAGCAGGAGCACTCTATATATGCACTAATGACCTTACTAAGACACAACCTAAGGATAATTTAACTAACCTGTGCGTGTGATGGCTCAAGATGCAGAGATAGAACAAAATGTATGAATAATTACGTGTGCATCAATCTAACACTAAAGTTACAGCGGGGTGTTGTATGGTTTTGTCTAACTTTAATGTTTTTTGACAGAGTTGTGGCTTGTATTACCTCAACCAAATAAAGTATTGAGCATTGCAGGATACAGTATTTATGCCAGAGAGTGCATTGTATCCAAATGCTAGACAGCCAGGGCAGATGAGATGTGACTTTGGCTTGATTTTACTGTTCTAATATGCATGGAGTTTGGGAATATCCACATGATTTAATTCACTTTCTAAATCAGCTAACGTGAATGGACCTTGGTGGGGCGTGTTTCCACAGATTCTCTCCCAAAAGTACCATAAGGACGAGTGCCTCCCATCTCCATGTGCAGTGAAAGTAGAGACTAACTCAGACTGGCAGATGGGTACAGGGCATCCTGTAAACAGTCACACAGGTCAGGATGACATTAAAATGTCTTTCACTGACCAGCTCACTAAAGAGGGGAGCCCTCATGCATGCACAGTCAGAGTCACATTTACAACACAGTACCTCCTGGCTTTAAAACACACACAATAGGATATTGTGTTTTAGCATCAACATCGCAATGTGTGCATGCGCAATAGTCACATCGCAGGACGTTACGATGATGACACTAATCCTTTTTTGCTACTTGATAGAAAAGTAAACTTCCACCGTTCTCCTTTTACATGATTATTACCGTCCGACCCTTCCCCTTTAAGACAGGTAGCCATGTGGGCAACGTGTGTATGTGATGTTAGTCCGACGGGGGTTAGGGTTATGGGAAGTGAGGCTATCCGTGTGTAGAAAAGTACCGTAGGCAGCAGCTGCCTGCTGACACAGTGATGCACATAGTTTCCGATGGGTAGTCAGTGTTTTATGTTCGCTGCAAATACAAACTAAAGGACCTGATTAATGCAACACAATCACGGCTCCCCGCAGAAAGCTGCTACCATCCAGGCTAAAGCTAATATAGTTAGCTAAAGAAACAAGGGGTCCGTCTAACGTTATGGTTCTGAGCCGTGACGCTGTAAACATAACACTAATCTACTACAGAATGTCTGTGTCTGATCTAACATCATTTTCACTGACTTAATTGTTCTTGGATACACAGAGTTTGTTGCTAGTGCGCATGACATGCAGGTCCGATCAATTTCTCAAACAAACAAGCTGACCCCGCTAGTCGACCACAACCTGAAATTTAGAGGAAGCAACATGCAGTCACTGTCATACACTTTAGCTTGGATTGATTATTATATGAATATTAGTGTCATGCTAGTCAACCAGCGTATTTCTACCTGATGTCCCTCTCCAAAACCACTTCAGAAGAGTAACGTTAGTCACAGTGCTTACTTGCTTTGGTGTTTGAAGCATTAAAGTTCAACAAAGAATGGTTCACATTAGAAAAGATCTTCATTTTTATCTTCTGTTTAGATGCACTTCCCTACAAAATTACCGCAGTAGTCGAAAATGATTTATTATTTCCAAACAGAGATATTTATGTCATCTTTTAAAACTTGTCAATGTCAAATTTTTCACACACACACACACACACACACACACACACACACACACACACACACACACACACACACACACACACACACACACACACCTGAAGACTTTGTTAGATGTTTCCTATCATGACTTTTTTATTTGTTTGTATGAAGTTTTTTGCCTGTTTATTTAACGGCAAGACATTTTTTAATATAATTTTCAATTTTGTCATTCAATTTGAATATGCATTTTGCAATTGACAATTCAATATGCATAGTGGCAATAGAATCCTCAATTCAGTTGAAGTTATTTCAACAATCAATTGCATTTCATAATGCAATGGATTTTTTGGTCCCCTTGTTCAGATGGAAAAACATTCTGCATTTGCCAATTTTATTTGCAATTTTTTTATTCAATTTGAATATGCATTTTTGCAAATGACAATATCAATTGCATTTCATATTGCAATTCAATGTGCCAGCAAAACAGCGCCCCCAGTCTACTGCATTACATTTACTTGGTCACTGCACTCATTCCTCTATTATATGTGTATGTAGTTTAAATTTTACCTTCTGTATAATTACTAATCTGATTAAAACAAATCTTTTGACTGTCCGGTTTATTGGTATGAGTCATAAGCAGAGTCCCTTACACGCACACAAGCAGCACTGCCAGCGCTCTGGTGGGCTCTGTTGGCAGCATTGAACATGCCCAGCATGCTGTCAACTGCACGTTTCCACTGACCTAAGACCAGTGAAACACAGCAGACCAGGACATGCTGCAGTCTGCTGAGCACAGATCAGCCAACTGGCTGTGACGCTGAGACATGGTTAGTCAGAGAGGGACCCTCACTCCATGCAGCACCCAACATTCACCACATACCAGGCCAGAAGGGGAGAGCTTTGCTAATGGATGTCTATAAAAAAATAAAATTAAAAAAAAAAAGAGTGAAACTAGTAATAATACCGAAAACAATACTGACTGCCCAAGGTTAGGAGCCCTGCTGTATATCCAAAAATGTTTGTTTTCTTGGCTGACAACGTAACAAAAGGCGTATGGCCTCATTTATACTCTTCATTTTAACTTTCTCGCAACCCTTTCAACATCCGTTTCCATTCGTGTTACGGGCAAGAATTCACAACTCTTCAGCAACTTAAATGCTTGTTTGCATTTAAACCTTTTCAACATTGGGCATGTATCCAATGTGCACAAAACTCATGAAGTGGCTACATGTGAATGGGGTATAAGCATGTAAAACAGGGCTGTCATCAACTAAAGAAAGAATTAGTTGACTAAGACTCCTATGTCTAGAAAAGTGAAATATAGTAATTGCATTCCATTTGCCATCTGTAAAACTGTTATTCCACAAAGAATCATGCAAAAGCACCACTTTAGGAGATTTAAAGTTGTGCTTTTGTTTAGCAGAGATGTGATCATAGGTTTCTTGGAAATTAATCATTCAGCATGAAAAAGCAAGAAAAATGACTAATCAACCGCCCTACTGTAAAAGTCTATTATACTGTATTCTTAAATTTGACTGATATGAGCTTTTGAGACCTGAAAGCATTTTATTTTTATTGGACTGCATTCATATAGTGAATGTTGAGGTGTGCAAATATTCACTATACATGTATTTGAACTTGACCTTTTCAAGGAAAAAACATCCAAGTATCATTGGAATTATGTCCATGTTCAAAGCTCACAGTGTACATCCAAGATCCAACGTTCAGTGCCAAGGCAGGAATTTGAGGCCAATGCCTAACCGCAACCATCTTGCGAGACTTTGCAAATCTTGGGTTACTATCTAGACAAGGGGTGTCAAACTTATTTTAGTTCATGGGCCACACCACCCTAATTTGATCTCAAGTGGACCAGACCAGTAAACCACCAAAATAATAATGTTACAGACCTAGGAGAGAGGGGTAATAGTCAGAGAAAAACCTCAGAAAAAGATTAAAGTCGTAAATTTACGGAAAAAGAACTTGGATATTCTCTGAAATTAAAGTGGTAAATTTGAAATAAGAATTAAATACTTCTCTGCGACTGAACCCTTTGGCGTGCTGGTTCTGGCCCACGGGCAGTATGTTTAACACCCAGAACCAGAAATATCTTTTTTATTCGACGCATTCTTTACCTTGTCACAACCTGGCGCCTACATCACCCATAATGGAACTCAACTCTATTCACTTGGCTGTACAGATATACTTCTGCGTAAAATCTATGACGTGGCTGCGTATGTAGGTACGTAGAAACACAACCTTACGCTGCACCCTATGGCGCAGCCTGATGTGCACCTCTTGAAAAATTTAACAGGTCACGGCGACGCAAGTCACTCGGCCATGGCTTGGTAGCGTTGCATTTCCCCCGACTCATTTCCTGGTTTTCCTTCTCCATAAACAAATGAAGTCCAGGAGAGGGTTAACTTTTACTTGTACAGATTCCTCACCATGGTCAGAAAGCACAGGGGAGGCATTTTGTTTCTCTCACTATGACTCTATAGTCCGCACGCTTATCGTCGTCAATCTCTCACTTCTCCCTCGCTCTACTACACACTCCCCACACACACATTCCGGGCTTCTGGGCCACGTACGTAGGCTAAGGCGAAAGCTCTAGCCAGTGTAGTTTGAGCAAAACTTAAATATAAACTGTATTAAGTCCATTTTATCAGAAGAGGACACACAAGCAAATGTCATTTGAGGGTTGTGCTGGCTTTGCAAAACCAATATATTAGTCTAACTGTAAAGGAGCCACGGATTCTAATAGGCTGGAATCTATGGGACTCACAGATTGAGAGAGAGAGTGAGTGTGTGTGTGTGTGTGTGTGTGTGTGCGTGTGCGTGTGCTTGTGTATGTGTGTGTGTGTGTGTGTGTGTGTGTTTGCGTGTGTCCACCTGTTATGCGACCGTGTCCTGCACATGCCAGACTGTCTGAATCACGCTCGGGCAAGAAGGCAGAACTAACGCCCTTCTGCTTTCATTTATAATTCAGAGCAGCGCCACATACCATTTGTCTCCTACAGAATTACAATTTCATATCTCCTGTTTCTGGGGAATAGCTTTTTGAGACGAAAAACAGAAAACGAAAAAAAATGCACTTATTCAAGGTTTCAGGTGTTCTTTTGTGAGAGCTTTTAAGGGAATAAAGCAGCATCATGTTAAAAAAATGTATCAGCAAAAAAAAGATACGGTATGAAAAGCAGAGAGAGCTTTCTCCACAAAAGACTTCTAAGGACTGCGTGCGTCCATCAAGGCAAAAAAAAAAAAAAAAAAAATCAATACATCCGCTCCGATTTTGCTACATCTCATCTTCTCTCTCTTTGTTCAACCTGCACTGATGCCTCTATAACGAATACTAAATATCTTTATATTCAAGTACATACTGTTGTGAATGTACTGGGCTTAATACAGTGAAAATGTAAAAGGCTTTACAGCACTGTATTGTCTGGAAGACGTGTTATCTACAACAGACTGTCAAAACAATGTTAACAGTTACATTATCGGAAATATCTGTGCATGCTAAAACCAACATCAGCATTACAAACAAATACTAACAGAAATACTTACAATTTAACACATGAAGGACTGATGGACCTCTAAGAACCAAAGTAAAAGTTTATTCTTGACCTTCATTCATTCTTTCTTGACCTTGATTTAAAATTCTTCAATAAAAGTTTGAAATTTTCAAATACAGACTTACACGTCCTTTCTTTGGACTCCTTAAATGTGAAAGGAAGTTTTTGGAAATAGTAAAATTGGCTTTGTTAATCCATAATTAGCACAAAAGTCCAATAACAAAGCAGTGCTTGGGTTCTGGCTGAGGAGTCTTTTTCTCTCACAGTAAGTCTGTTTAAAAGTTGAGTCTGGGACTAAAACATTCCCACAATAGAGCCTGATTATACCGCAAAAGAAGCTCCAGAGCTCCTTCCCGTAATGTATGTTTCTCCATTTGTTCAACAGAGTCACAACACTTCCATAGAAAATGGAGGACAGAAACATTTACTGAAAAATGAATGCAAATGTGTATGTTGGGCTTTTCAGGGCCTTTAAGATAAAGATTTGCTTGGCAACTATCAGGAAAGAGGATGTTATTGTGATTCTAAATTCTAGTGTATGTGAAGAGAAATAATGTGAATCAGGGTCAAATTAAAGTGAATAACAATGTACTGTAGATCTGCACACAGAGAAAGTCCTAATGTTGAGGGAATATACCTACGAGGTGCTCTGTTGATTTGATTCCGAGGTAGAGTAAGACAACAGACATATGAAATAAAATGAACACAGTCATCAAATAAAAGAGGAATAAATCATTAATGCATCAAAGTCAACGTTTGTATGCCAGACAAGAAGCATAGGAAGTATTTATTTAAGTATACAGAAACAGTGCACCAAAATCCAATGTCCAGTGAGCTGTGAGAATGAAAATGTATGTGTGTGTGTGTGTGTGTGTGTGTGTGTGTGTGTGTGTGTATATAAATAAAGGTGTCTTATCTGCTGCACAGAGACTGTAGCAGCCTGGCTGAGACTCATTGGTCAACTTGTCATCACTGGTTGTGACTCAGCGCTTAACCTTTGTGAGCGTACGCCGTTATTTAGTACAACACTGGCCCCTTAGGGAGAGAGAAATGGACGGGGCTGCAGCACGCTCGCCTCCCTCCCACACTCATAGGAATTGTCATTCACTGGACAATATTGGATTTTTGTGCAATGTTTCTGTAAAAACACACACTTACTGTACATACAACACAGCTGCAGAGTTTAGACAGAGTGGAGACTGATTCATTCAGAAACAGGTAAGGCTATTAATTCAAAACAGTCCAAAATGTTTAGTGTTGACCTACTCTATTTGTAAAGTGTCCTGAGATAACTCCTGTTATGATTTGACATTATCAATACTACTGAATTGAAGTCTTGGCCCGTATATGCGCTGGCTACACCGGAACCCCAGAAACATTAGCCTTTGCCCCCAGAGGCTAAACTGTTGTTAGGCCGATAGCCGATGGGTTCCAGGATGGGTTGTGTTTATTCTTATAGCAGTTCTGCCTAAGCACTCACTGTTCTTTACATCTTTCAGCGACTTTTGTTTCATAACATAGTAGTTTTTTTAAACGCTGCCGAGGTTACTAAGATTAATGTTGAAACGGTGTATAAATACACAAAGTCAATGTCGGGCACCGTAGTTTTCTCTGGACCCCTGCCAAATCTAACCGGTGATGACATGTATAGCCGCATGTCATCATTTCGCTGCTGGCTATCGAGGTGGTGTCCAGATAATGATGTAGATCACTGGCAGTCTTTCTGGGAAAGACCTGGTCTGATTCGGAGAGACGGCATTCATCCCACTTGGGTTGGAGCAGCTCTCATTTCTAGAAACCTTGTCAAGTTTATTAGTGGACCTAATCCTTGACAATCCAGAGTTGGGACCAGGAGGCAGAGTCGCAGTCTAACACACTTCTCTGCTCCTCCATTCCAGGAGTTACCTAGTCAGAACCCCATAGTGAGGGGTCTGCCCCCTGACCATTGAAATTATTTAAATCAAAGGTAAACAGAAGAGGAGCTGTGCATAAAAACCTAATAACAATTACAGTAAAACCACAAGTGCAATAGTGCAAAAGAATAGGAGAATTAAATGTGGACTCTTAAACATCAGATCTCTCTCTTCTAAAGGTGTACTAGTAAATGAATTAATATCAGATTCTAATATTGATTTATTTTGTCTTACTGAAACCTGGCTGGGTGATGGAGAATATGTTAGTCTAAATGAATCCACCCCTCCCAGTCATATTAATACTCACATTCCTCGAGGCATAGGCCGAGGAGTTGGAGTTGCAGCTATCTTTGATTCTAGTCTACTAATCAGCTCTAAACCTAAACTAAATTATAACTCATTTGAAAGTCTTTCACACCCAAGTTGGAAATCACTGCAAACAGTTCTATTTGCACCTGGTCCATACTCTGAATTCTTATCTGAATTTGCAGAGTTTTTGTCAACTTTAGTCCTAAAAATGGACAAAGTTGTTATTGTAGGGGATTTTAATATTCATGTGGACGATGAGAATGATAGCCTTAGTACTGCGTTTATCTCTCTATTAGATTCTATTGGCTTCTCTCAAAGTGTTCATAAACCGACTCACCGTTTTAACCACACCCTCGATCTTGTTCTGGTATATGGTGTTGAAATTGAACATTTAAATAGTGTTCCCACAGAATCCCTTTCTATCTGACCACTGTTTAATAACTTTTGAGTTCATACTGCTTAACTACACACCATTAGGCAAAAAAAAATAAAAAATACAAGATTTCTATTATTAGTACTATTAGTGCTGTAGCTAAATTTAAGGATGTGATACCATTAGCATTTAATTAATTACCAAGTCACAAAGTAACGGAGGACTCCTATGCTAATTTCAGTCCCTCCCAAATCAATCATGATGTTGATAGTGCAGCAGGCTCGCAGCGAATTGGCAAGATAGTCTTAAAACTTCTAGGAAGGGCCTCCGTAATGCCAGAGCAGCGTACTACTCGTCAGTAATAGAGGAAAATAGGAACAACCCCAGGTTTCTTTTCAGCACTGTAGCCAGGCTGACAGAAGGCCACAGCTCTACTGAGCCAAGTGTTCCCACAGCTCTTAGTAGTAACGACTTTATGAGATTCTTCAATGATAAAATTATAACTATTAGAAAAAAAATTCACCAAGACCTGCCTTTAACTGGCATTGACTTATCTCTAAACTCAGGAACCTTAGAAACAGCTGTAAAACCAGATATATGTTTAGACTGCTTTGCTTCACTCGATCTTTATCAATTTAATTCAATTATTTCTTCAGCTAAACCATCAACCTGCTACTTAGACCCCATCCCGACTAGGCTACTTAAAGAAGTTTTACCCTTAGTCAACACTTCTCTACTAGAAGTAACCAATCTGTCTTTATTAACAGGCTATGTACCACAACACTTTAAAGTAGCTGTAATTAAACCTCTTCTGAAAAAGCCCAACCTTAATCCAGATGTTTTAGCCAACTACAGACCTATATCTAACTTTCCATTTCTCTCTAAGATTCTTGAGAAAACAGTTGTCAAACAGCTGTGTGAATTTCTGCATAGCAACAGCTTATTTGAGGATTTTCAGTCAGGATTCAGAGTTCATCATAGCACAGAGACAGCACTTGTGAAAATTACGAATGACCTCCTAATTGCATCAGACAAAGGACTTATCTCTGTACTTGTGTTATTAGATCCTAGTGCTGCATTTGATACCATTGACCATCATATCCTATTACAGAGATTGGAACATTTAATTGGCATCAAAGGAGCTGCTCTAAGCTGTTTAAGTCTTATTTATCAGATTGATCTCAGTTTGTACATGTTAACGATGAATCCTCCATGCACGCCAAAGTAAGTCATGGAGCCCCACAAGGATCTGTGCTCGGTCCAATCCTGTTCACTTTAAATATGCTTCCTTTAGTTTATGGAACACTCCATAAACTTTAATTGTTATGCAGATGATACTCCGGCTTAATTAAGCCGGATGAAATTAATCAGTTAGCTAAACTTCAAATGTGCCTTCAGGATGTTAAAATCTGGATGACCTGTAATTTTTTTATGTTAAACTCAGATAAAACTGAAGTTATTGTTCTGGGGCCCTTGCACCTCCATGATGCATTATCCAAAGAGATAGTTACTCTGGATGGCATCACCCTGGCCTCCAGCACCACTGTGAGGTTATCTTTGATCAGGACATGTTTAATCCTCTCATGAAACAAATTTCAAGGACCGCCTTTTTTCACCTACGTAATATTGCAAAAATCAGGAATATCTTGTCTAATAATGATGCAGAAAAACTAGTCCATGCATTTGTTACTTCTAGCCTGGATTACTGCAATTCTTTATTATCAGGCTGCTCAAAAAAGACCCTTCAACTGATCCAGAATGCTGCAGCACGTGTTCTGAGAGGAACCAGGAAAAGAGATCACATCTCTCCTGTTTTAGCTTCTTTTCATTGGCTTCCTGTAAAATTTAGAATATAATTTAAAATCCTTCTTCTCACCTACAAAGCTCTTCATGGTCAGGCACCATCTTATCTTAAAGAGCTCATAGTACCTTACTACCCCACCACTGCGCTCCCAGAATGCAGGGTTACTTGTGGTTCCTAGAGTCTCTAAAAGTAGAACGGGAGCCAGAGCGTTCAGCTATCAGGCTCCTCTCCTGTGGAACCAGGTTCCAGTTTGGGTTCAGGAGGCAGACACCGTCTCCACTTTTAAGAGTAGGCTTAAGACTTTCCTCTTTGATAAAGCTTATAGTTAGGGCTGGCTCAGGAGAGTCCTGAACCATTCCTTAGTTACGCTGCTATAGGCCTAGACTGCTGGGGGACTTCCCATGATGCACTGAGCACCTCTATCTTCCTCCTTCTCTCCATCTGTATTTAACCTCATCCCATTAATGCATGTTACTAACTCGACGTCTTCCTTTTCCCTTGTGCTCTATCACCCCGTAGTCTTGTGCTCTCTCGCCCCTCTCCTCTCTCCTCCTATTGCTTCCTGCAGGTGTTTCTGGCTCTGGATCTGTGGTTGGAGTCACCTGCCACCCTGTTCCTGCTCAACACCCTCTGCTACAATTCTCCATCTCTCTCTCTCTCTTTCTCTCACCCCCAACAGGTCGAAGCAGATGACCGCTCACCCTGAGCCATGGTTCTGCTTGAGGTTTCTTCCTCTTAAAAGGAAGTTTTTCCTTGCCTCTGTCGTCTAGTG
The DNA here is from genome assembly GCA_013375575.1 of Percina caprodes. Lineage (NCBI taxonomy): Eukaryota > Metazoa > Chordata > Actinopteri > Perciformes > Percidae > Percina > Percina caprodes. Next base: position 90,831 of record JABXJD010001083.1, on the reverse strand, counting down.
CTTGCTCTTGGTGGGAATTGTTGGGTCTCTGTAAATAACATTTATCTTTTATGAAAAGCGCAATGAGATAACTGTTATACAATTGAATTGAGTGCCATGAGATTGACCATTTGTGGTTTTAAATTAATTGCTATAACTATTGGTTGGATTGTGATTAGATTTGGCTCACATTCATGTCCCCCCAAAGGCCAGGATTGCTTAATTTTGAATCTAGCGCCATGAGCACGTCAAATTATTTCATGTTCTGTACTTTCAAAACTAATTACATTTGCATCACCTGTACTTAGTGTTTACTGCTAATAGGCCAATGTTAGCATGCTAACATTAGATTGTGAATATTATACCTGCTTCACATCAGCATAGTCATTGTGAGAGGTTGACACACTACTGTACCTGAATACAACCTCACACAGCTGTTACTGTGGCTATATACGCTTAGTCTTGCACAAAAAATGACATTGTGATGGTATTGCATAATATCACATCCATCACAACAACTTCTGCTATACACACAGTTGCAGTTACAATGGAAAATAACTATTTAATTTTCAATATTTTCTTTGACTGTAATGATCCACATACTGTAAAAACACTGGGGATCAAATTAATCCCTGTACAAATTAATCCCTGCAGATGTCATAAATGAACAATGTGCACTCAATACATAATGGGGGCCCTTGAATTTGTTTTCTATTCTAAAATAAAGGACACTGATATTGCTATTACCAAATGCAGTTGCAGAATACAAACATGTGTACTGTATAATGTAAAGAATGAAAAACTAATAAAAAGTGTCAGTAAGTACTCAAGGCTAATTTAACCCTTGTGTTGTCTTCCAATCAACCGCTTTTTCTGACATTTTTGTCACTTTTTCAATGTTGCAATTGCTTTTTTTGATGTTTTTTCCAAAGCTATTTGATATTTCTAACGTTGACATTTTCAACTTATTTCGAAGGCCCATTTTTGTTGATGAAAAAAACAGAAAATTTGTCAAATTTGACCCGAGGACAACATGAGGGTTAAAAACTGGCCATCATTCACTTTTCTCTATGCCAATAATACAATGCAGTCGATGCAGGTATTTCATCTGGCAGTCACTGAGGTGCAATTGTTGGAGCTCAGAACTCTTTGAGGTGTGAGTTTCTATGAGATATATTTTGAATTGGGAAAGCAACCAAAGCCCTGAGGGACTTGGCAGCACTGCTTTCAGTGTTGCTGGAAAACTTTGCCTGAAACTCAAAAAACAGTCAAAATGGTAGTGTGTGATTCAGCAGAACAAACAGAAGCCTCCCCCTGCTGTAATCTTCATAACATTAAAAGACCAGCCAACTGTTACAAGTAGTTGCTGCATCTGAGAAAAAGACTGTGGCATTACATAAGCCAGCATTGAAAATAGACCAGCAAGTGGGATCCCTAGAGCTAATTATTAGCCGTGCCATGATTGTCTTTAAATACCAGGTGGGCAGAACAATGACAGGTCCAAACAAAAGAGAAGAACAAAAAGCCATTCCTGTTTGATAAAAGGAGAACATAAAGTGAATGTGCCACCAAGAACATGTTATGAGTGTGTGATGTCTATATGTGTGGACAGACTAACCTTAAAGGTCACTGTAATACTATTCTGTGTTGTGCTACAATGCCAAAAATCATTGTATCTGCTTATTAGTTGCTTGGAGATGGTGCTCCAAATTCACACTACTTATACTTTATGGCTACTCTCCACTGATGATTACATAGTATTGCCATCCATATAATATACCTATGTGTGAAAATCTTAAATCTCTCAGTACTTCTTTAGTTAATAGTAAAAACTTTTTTGAGTTGGTAAATTACACATACACTCAATTAAACTCTCAATTGACTCTGCTCCCAGTATTTAGTGTTCATTACAACAGAAGTTATTTCCCATTTTTTCAGAGGAAATCCAGTTACACTGTCCTATAGAACCCCGTGTGAGATATCAATGACGTAACCCTCTGCTTTCCACCCTGCTAGTTAACCTTTAGCAGTGTGGAGTGTTTGGCATATGAAAGATTTAGAGCAGGGTACACAAAATGAATACCCTCCAAGCGCCACATGTGGGTAGCTTTTCCATTTGGTGGGTAAATCTCGAAAGGCTAAACTGGTAGGTGAGGCAAGTCCTTGAGCGTTAATAGTTTGGCGCCACCGTACAGGATTAGCTACTTAATTATTTAAATATGCATTCAAAATAATACCTTATTATGAAATGTATATATATTTGACACAAAAAAAAGCAAATTGGTCAAAGTGGTCGGGTAAAAATTTGCTTGACCAGTGAATTTTTTTCATCAACCAGTCCCCTGAGCTTGTGAGTCAAAAATTTGATTTCAGACACTGATTGAGAGCAGGCAAATGGTAATAGCAATAGTAAAAAATACTACAGAAGTGGCAATACAGTACGACTACTAGTACTGCAGTTGACATTGCCAATCAGTGTTACAATCTTTGAGGAAGATACACACTCTCCAAACTACACATTCATATCCCCTATTGTTTCACTCGCCACCGCCGCTGCATCTGCTGCAGCCTTGCTTAACTAACATTAGGGTAGCAGCTAAAAAAGCTCTAACCCTTTTTAAAACGACATTAAAACGAGTTGCATACTGTATGTAACAAAGATTCTATGAAATCTAGGTTGCTGTCAGGTGTTATATCTAGGCATTAAAATGCCTGAATACGGCTAAAACGCATGTGTTAAGACAGGGGGAGAGTTACTATCTGACAAAACTGTGAGGGGGATGGGAGTGTCAGCGGTTGTGGGGTATCACAGGGGTGAGGGGAGGAGGGTGACATGACAGTGGTGCATTTTTCAAATTCATCAAACTTTTAAGTTGCAAAAAAACACCTGTCTTTTAACTCTGTAGGCCTTTAGAACAATAATTATAGAGTAACTGCGTCTGTGGCCTCATTTAACCATAATTTTCCCATCTACGTCTCTGGGAGCCAGCATTAATGGTGGTACTAGATGACAATCTGCACAAAGCTGTCAATATGCAGCGCTATTCTGTTCAACTGCAACTCCATAATGGGGTGGAAGACCCCATTATGGAGTTGAATACAGAACACATGGGATAGATGCTCCCATGTGTGATTATAGCAAGCACTAGATATGAGTCCTGTCGATTGATTTATCCAGGCCTTCAAACAAAGTATTTCTACTAGCTGCACAGGCTGCCGACTTTATTTTAATTACCCCTCCCAATAAGTAATCCCCCATATTCAGGGGTAAGGTCACATAATAGATCAGTGGCCACATTTTTGAGTCAGGTGCCACATACCATTTAGAAGAGGAAAGATGTTTTTTTTGCAGAGTGGAAGCCAAATGATGGGTTGGCCTGGTTTGGTTGACAGATAATTACTGCCATAAGATGTAATTAGAATCAGATAAAAATATTAGAAACAGGCCAACCAGCTGTTCCTTATCTTTTTTTCAGTTTGGGCATGAAAACTCCACACTAAGCACCTATTCTATGATGAATATCTTCAACTATGAAGAGTTTAATGTGGAATATTTAGGAATGTGTGTATCAGAAAACAAATACAAGAGTCATAAATACAGTTTCAGCCAAATATCCAAATCACAACGGTTGGAAATTTGTTTTCAAAAATATATATGACTGCCAAAAGCTAATCTTTTCAAGTATCTCTCTGCTGCTATATTTTCTCACATCTATTTTACACTATCCATTTCCTAAAATAAAATTCACACACAGACTCATCTGTGTACAATGCTGCCTGAAAACTTAATAATTAACAGTCTGTAAAGCATGCAAAAGGTAAATAAAATATGTAATATTTATTCATTTTGCCTAAAGAAACATAAGCCAGAGGCAAGTAGCGTTGCTACTACTACTTATGCTACGTTACTTTCAATGCACACCATTCCCAAAGTCCTCCAGCTAGAGGGCAACGTCAAAAGTTAAAGTTATGAGTTGTTTTATTTACAAGGGCAGGCAAATAGTGTCGTTGAAAATGCCAAATGTAAATTAATGGCATTGTTCCGGGAGCTGAGGTAAATAACACTTGGTTGGCAGCACATCAGTGAAAGCATGCTGCTTCATTTGGAGTGGTGTAGTACACCTATTTTTGAAACCAATGAACCAATATTAACGATTTTGGAATTTTGGCCAGAAACAACACCAAATGAATGTCTCGCTGTGTCTGTTGGAAGTGTAGCCAACGTGTTGGCTATAGGAACTTTATTAGGTGATAAAATGGCAGTGTGGCTTTACAGCTTGTTATGCTGTTTTTGATGACTTGCCAAGGGACCAAAAATTCTAATTATTGCAGGTTAAAAATTTTATCAAACAAGCTTTGAATTGCAGTGTACTGCGTTATCATCAACAGCTTATCTATATTGTTTTTTGTGATGGATAGTAGACCTTGAAACTAGATTAAAAGGTGCCCTGCCACACGTATTTCATTATTTTATGGTAATGTCTGCAATTCTACCATGGACTAACATTTTCTGTAAAAAAAAAAAAAAAAAAAAAATGCCTTGGTTACCTTGTTTCAAGTCATTCTAGTGTGGTAGAGAAAGCCTGCCGGAAGACTCAGCTCTATTTGTTTCTCATTAATTCAACGAGCTAAGCTACATAACACTGATTGGCCAACAGCTAGCCAATGAGAGCCTGGCTATCAGCATCCTTTACCCAGCGCAACTGGGCGAGCTCATGAATAGTAATGATTTCAGGCAACATGACGTCAGACTGACCAGCTGTTGTAATTAGCCTGATTTCTCGTCTTATTTCTTTTCAGTGGCTAGAGCTGACCGAGGAGGTAGCAGTTCATTTTCTTTAACGGAACTTAAAATACATGTGCATGTTCAATTATTAATAGTAAATATGAATATTATAATGCAAAGGACACTTACTACAATACATTATTAACAGAAAATGTACACACATCTAAACCATTTTAATGTTGCTGTGGGACAAAATGAGAGTAGCCTCCAATCAAATGCCATGTATGTAGATATTATGTTTAGTGGATCAATACAAATAACACAATAGATGTTTTGGAACATTTGATATTTATTCCCTCTGAACAGGCCACAACTGGGCAAAATTAAATTTGTCAAGCACTAAAGGAAAAATAAATGAATACACTGTTTGTAGAGCAAATAACGTAAGTGGCCTGATACTTGTGTGCTTTTGTGTGTGTGCTTTTGTGTGTGTGTGTGTGTGTGCTTGTGTGTGTGTGTGTGTGTGTGTGTGTGATAGAGCAAGGGAGAAGTGAGAGAGTGACAGCGATTAGCTTCGGAGGGAGTAGCCACTATAGAGTCATAGTGGGAGAAACAAAGTGCCCCCCCCCTATGTTTTCTGACCACGGTGGAAAATCTTTGGCAGGAAAAGTCCCCCGCCCCATTTGATTTCTTAACGCCATACCTGTCTCTCGTTGACTGACTTGCTTGTGTTGTTCATTGGGTTGTTACTCCGACTATGCATGCTTTCAAACACGCGCCCAACTCTACCTCTGATTGGCTTACCATGAAATTTTACTCAACCTCAGCCAATCGTCAGCATTTATGTGCATGTCTCGTGCACGGCCCACTAACCAAGAAAGAAAAAAAGTCTTTGCCTCTCGGCTCAGAGATCTAGTTGGTCTGATGAAAAAAAACAGCTTCAATTGGCGTTATTAAGATGGGAATAGTAATCAATTAGATTACTCGTTACTGAAAAAAGTAACGCCGTTAGTAACACCACTATTTCTAACGCCGTCATTCCCATCGCTGTTAAAACCCAAACTGTTACAAAACCAAGGCTTTTCACAGAATAATGTTCTTCTGAAAGAACGTTGTTTGAATGTTTGAAGGCTTACGATTAAATCAGATTGGAGACAGGTATGGATATGGAATATTGGCGAGTTGTTTTTAACGGGGTCAGTTCAATTTGAATCAAACGTTAAGTTGTTTGACTATCAATTTAGCCGCTTCCTACTGGGACATTTATATTTTATTAATATTCTATTGCAAATCCAGTGATGCGCCCTTGCTGACAGCTATGGAAGCTGCTAATGAGTGACAATTAGGCTAATAGCTAATGATAACAGTCAGTGTTATGAGGAAAGGCAACATTCACAATAATCATTCAGACTGATTAATTATGTTGTCTGCTAGCACCATTTCAATTGATCTCCCGTGCTGCAAAGCTTTTATCTTATAACAATGCCAGTCCGAGCAAGCATAAGCTATCTGACCCATGATGCCAGTTTTTAAACTCAGTGTCAAATTACTTTGTCTATGTAGGTGGGTGTAAATGAGAGAGAAAGAGCAATCGAGTGAAAATAAAGAGACAGGGAAAAGAGATAAATAGAAAATGTGACAATATGACAGTGTATTCTCTTCAGGTATTTCCCAAAATACAACTCCTATACTTTTCAGGCCCACTAGGATGCTGCAATAATGCTCCACGGCCCTCAAAGACTCACCATGATATACTGTCATCCAGTCACATATTATTCTAACAGCATGCCCCGTGCACACACCGCTCTTGCTCATACCCCAGGGCAGAGAGCGATGATAACAGCATCCGCTCAGCGGTTCTCAGTAGATGTCCTACTACAGCGTTGGCCGGTATGTGTCAGGGCCATAAACCTGTCAGAAGTGTGAGCGGGATCAGTCCATTTACAAAAAGTATCAGTTACCCACATGGTTGACACAGACCTTTCAGCGGGCAGCTGTTCCTGTGAATCCCTAGCTGGCCAACATCTGCTTCCCCACAGTCAAACATGATTGATTACCTGCTACATCGTAGCAGCCGCACAGAAAAAAATGGATGGCAAAGATGCAGTAGTGATGCTCAGCAAAGCACATCCAAATAATAATGCAAAAATCCTGTGTGAAAATATCTGATCATAAACAAACACAAAAAGGAAGGTTCAGTTTCCTCTGAATCATTAACTGTTCTGACCCTTAACTGCTGCAGATTGTTATGAAACAGTGGTGAGTAACCATATTCACCCCATCAGCTATGTCCTCGTGATGGATGGCCAAACAAAGAAATACAGTAGACAGAGAATTTTCTATTTGTCTTTTTCTCAATTTCATTTAGGAAGACATAAACAAAATTGAAGGCATCTATACACTGGAGAAAAAAATACTCTAGGAACAACGCAAGGGCTGCTCCACTCATGTGGGAAAGGTTCTGATTATGAGTCTGTGGCACCAAAGCATCATTGAGGAGGATCAATATCGACGGATGAGTGCAGTGGAGTGAGTTCTCCCTATGTCATATCCCACCAGCGTCAAAAAGCCTGGCTGGCTCTGCAGATGTCTAGGCAAGCAAATGTTTGTGCACTGGCTCCCACCCAAAGTGGCAAATCCTGGGTTCAACGGGATAACCGAGTCACCAAGGACCAGGCCAAAGATCAAGTGTGTCCCTGTTTGTTTACTGCTGAGGATACATCGAAGCCACTCTTGTGCACTGCCTTTTCTAAAAAAAATAAATCATTACCAAGATTCAGCCTTGGTCCATTAAAGGTTGACATAAATTGTCTTATTCACCATAATGGCAGTCCATTAGATTTCATTAATTAGATATAAAAAAATCACTGAAGTAGGTCCTTGATGAAATTACCATTTGAAATACAGTAAACAGTTACGTTTACAGCTGATAGCTTGCACTGTAAATCATGGCTCACCCTGGCATAAGGTTTCACACAAGTTTATTGGAGGATTGTCATACTGTTTCACAATTTAAATGTGTGTGGGACTGTTAGCTTTATAAGTACTGGCTGACGTGGCATGTCATGATTTCACAAAGAATTTGTAAAATAAATGCGTTTCTGTGTAAGAGGGTTTTTTTCTTTGGTGATGTTCACCACAGTTAGCTTTGTTAAGCCTTTTTCCTGTAGTAATGTTAGTTCATATTAGCTATTTAAACAGGGTACATTTCATGACTGAGATGGCTAAAGCTTGCCAATTAGCCAGTACCTTCAAATAGCAAAGGCCAGGAACACACCCTTGTTTTGTTTTTGTTTTGGAATGAATGAAGTATTGTAACGTTCTACCAAATATCTGAATCTTTAAACACTAGTTTGAGGGTGGTAAATTAGCACAATCTGCCAATAATGCCACAGGAGTCCTTGATATAGGGGAAAGGCCAGCTGCCGAATGAAAAGATTGTTTGAGGTGCAGGTGCTAGCAACCGGTCAGAGCTAAGAAGGTCTATGGAAGACAGGACTTTTGCTAATCGAACAGCCAGTGTAGATTAGGCTGCCACCCTAAACACAATGTTACATGTGTAGTATTACACTTTCTCCAGCCAACAGCAAGTAACTTCAAACTATGTTAAGGTTAATGTAAAGTCACTAGGTAATAGTTTTTAGCTACGGTAGTTCTAGGAATGGCATGGTCACCACATTGGTCCAGACTGAAATAGCTTTACTTCTAGAGCATTGTTTGCTATGAAATTTGGTACAGCCATTTATATTCCCCACAGGACTATTTGTAATGATGTTGGTAATCTTCTGACTTTTTAATCGAGCTCTCAAAGACTATCAAACAGAACACTCGTAAAAAACAACTTAAGACATACATTCAAAGGAATTTAAATATTTAATACCAAATTAGTCTGTCACACAGCTTTTTGTTATCTTATTTCTTAATATATCTTATTATATATTTATCTATTCGGAGTAGTGTCGTTTATTTTATTTTTTGTATTCATTGTGTCAATTGTAAGATTTAATTATGATTTGTATTTTCAAATGTTTTGCCTGTGTGTGTAACGTGATGTCATAAAGAGTATTGTCAAAGAACAGATTAAAGGACCCCAGGAAGAATAGCTTTTAGCTTATGCTGAAGCTAATGGGGATCCAAAACAAACAAACACACAAACAAACCATCACCAGGCCAAAATCGAGCTTATACATTACTTTTATGCCAAAATACTAGCCTTTGTGTACTTTGTGTTTAGCACTACTTAGCAAACATTAGCATGCTAAAATGCTAACTAGTTGCTGAATACAACCTGCTAAACACCAGCAAGCTAATATTTTCACTGTGAGCATGTTATCAACGCACTGCTGTGATCAAATACAGCCTCACTAGTGATGTAAAACAAGTTGTTGTGAGCAAAAAGGACAAAAAGATGAAGCCATGCATAGGTGAAAGGGCAAAACATTTTTCCTAATCTCTTGGTAAGCAATCTAAACAAGCCCTTCCCACATGTATCCTTTATATGTGAAGCAACTGGGATTTATTAGCAATCACATTCAAATTATAAATTCCTAAAAGGCTACACCACTCTTGTTAAAACACCTCAAGAACACAGCCACTGTTGATCTTTTTGTGTTTTACACTGTTGAGGATTGATGGTGCAGAGCCACATCTAAAAAGGCAGTGCTCATTTCCCTGTACTACAGCAGGTGAAACAGCTGTGTCACAATATTCCCTCTTTTAGTAGCACCTAAAATAGTGTTTTAAGGCACTCCAGACATTCTCACAATGAAACCAGAGGCTGGACCTGGTTGCATTTAGAAATGTCAGGTAATCTGTCTTTCAGGGATGAAAAAGCAGCCGCTGGGGATACTCTCGTTTCCGCTAAAGAAATCAATGAAAGAGGTGGTTTTATTTGATAGAAAGCAGAGAGGGAGAAACAGGTTTAAGCTGAAAATACGTTTGAAAAAAAATGGTGGGGGAGGAAAAAAAAACTAAAAAACACTGGTTCAGAGAATAAACAAGGAAACTAAACGGATGCTTACACCACACTGAAAAGAAAAAAGGTGACAAGTTAAAGAGATAAGAAGTTTTATGAAGTATATTAATTCCTAGTCATTTCTAGCATGAACAACCAGGCTAAATGCCTCCCTAGCCCATTTATCATTGGTACAAAAACAGAGTCTGATCATCTCTCCACAATCTAATCCCCACAACTTTAGTCTGTGCCTTTTCTGTAACTACATCTACCTCTCTTTACTTAGAGATTCCCTTTCTTTTCTTCTTTTGCCTATCCAACCAGTCTAAATGAACGGGCGAGTGTGTGGTGGGCTAGCTGTGGCAGGCCGGAGGAGTGTTGATTTATTCCCACAGCTCACCCAAACTGACGCACTGACAGCACGAATTGTTCTGTAGCCATGATAAATGCCCCATAAACAGACGCTCCGAGCCTGCTAAATGTTCTAACTCTAGATCCACACAGGGCCGGGGAGGAATAAAAAAGGCTAGACGCAATCACAGAGTGGGCCACTGTACTCTGTGCTCTCATTTCTACATTAAAGTTACCAGGGCGATAGCACAAGACTGGTGATTCCAGCCAAAGCAGAACAAATCATCGTTTCATCTCTGTTCTCCCAATGTGGTAGAAAAACTAAAGTATTGTGTTGTGATAATCCTGCATGGCACAATGTGTAGAAATCCTTAATCACATTCGTAATGGGTTAATTAGCTGGTTGAAAACCAATAGACAAGTCACAGCAGTCCATCTTCTTAAACTACCTGAGCAGAATTATTTGAAGACTGTGAGAGCTTCTGCTACCTCATCATAACGCACTTATCAACCGTTTGAGTATCTTTGTCTCCACACACACACACACACACACACACACACACACACACACACACACACACACGCACACACACGCACACACAGATCATAGCCAGTCTGAGTCAGCACTTCCTCTGTAAATCACATGCACTGGCCCAGGAGACAGAGTGAGGTAAGTGTTGTCCGTCCTCCCATCTCGCTCTGGCTATCTACTGCCTTTAACAGGGTACCTTTAGGTTGGCTGACTGACAGAGCCTGGGCAACAGAGCTGGAAAACAAGCAGATAAATCAGCTTCTGCCTACCCAGGGCTCCTCCTAGTGCCTATCAGTCATCTAAATGGGCAGCACCCCTGCCACAAATGTAATGTAATCTGCACTTCGATAGGTGGGTGGTGAAGTAGGGTGTGAATGTGTTCGTTTGTGTTCTAGAGGAAAAGGAAACAAACAAGCCCTTTATGTGTGATTTTTTTTCACGTTAAAAGAAGCAAACTCCAGTTTTGTGCATGAAAGTCGCTTTCTGCCTTATCCACCACCCCAAAAAACAACGTTACTTTCCACTCACTGCATAAAGGACACAATGAACGTTGGACGTAGAGTTAATAAAACGTTCAAAATTGACTTCCTTCTCAGGATACTGGGCTACATTTTCAGCAATCGGATTACTACACTACTTTTTTTAATTACCAAACAAGTTAAACAAACTGACAAAACTACTGATGAGCAGAGTAAAAAATGGTTTCCCCATTAATGACAGAGCTGTATCTCTGGGCTAAATCACCAAGTTCAACATGGTTTTGCATAAATCAATAATGCATCACTTTTAAATGACTTTCTAATCACAAAACACTAACTTTAAACGCAAAAATGTTTTATTCAGAAAATTATACTGTACTGTAGACAGTGTCAGTGTTTCATGTTGTCTGATATTTTCACTTATGCATTTGTTGTTTAAAAAGTCTACAGACACAATAATGATATGCAATTCAGTACATATCACCTTTTTTATTCCACATATTCTTTTTCCTTCTCAAAATTTGTTTGCTAGATTAGTACTAGATTAAAAGTTTGGCCGTTAATGTGGTTGTATTATGCTTAAAACATGTACCTCAATTTTTCAAATTTCACAAAGCTCCCTTTAGAGTTCCAAAGAGTTCTCATGTCCAGTGAACTCCCAAACACCTCTAAACAACTGTGATGTGCAACTTCAGTGGAATACCCCTTTGGTCAGTTAATAAACTACATCATCTGTAGAAGTAATAAACATTTTTGTGTCTTCTAATGAAGTTCAGTGATATTTTCTTCTCTTTCTGATCTATTATTTAGCTAACTGTATCTGTACCTTTTGTTAGTAGAACATTTGTATCTAAATGGACGTTATTAGCAAAGCATGAACATTTGCACCACATTTTATCCACCCACCAATTATCTAAATCTCTTATCCACTACAGGCACTTGGGGGGGAGGGGCTAGAGCTTACCTTATCTGACACTGAGCAAAAGGTGAGGTATAACCGGGTACACCATGCAGAGGTTGCCAGTCTATCACAGGGCTCAAAATACAGTACTGTCTAAGCATATCTAAAATGATACATGGGTGTGCACTGCAGAACAACGGATTGAGTTGGCCTTCCTCGGAGCTTGGTGGCAGACCGGACTGATATCACCATACCACCATCTCCCACAAGCCCCATCCCTGCTGTGCAGATGACCACCGCAGAGCTGATGTATGCTCATACTGTAGATGTGACATATTACCAGTCACGGTGGCAGTCAGGACACTTCTCTTCCATTTCAGCCATGCATGCATACATTCATTCCCATCCCCTCTGTCAGGTCAGCGGTTCTAATCATCATCATCACCGCAACAGGACTTCAGTGTTATGCGTGTGCGTGTGCGTGCAAGGTTGGAGGGAAACACTGCGCTGGTGTGAGCCAGTTCAGAAGCGCTGTCTTATTAAATTATCTCTCTGCCTTTTACTGCAAGGCCCCCACCCTTCTCTTTCCATCTCTCTCCCAGGCTAAACATTTGTCTTTCCATTCATGGGTGAATTTGTATTCCATCGAGATGGGTGGCAGAGGGGGAGGGGGGGGGGAATGGGTGCAAAGTCCGCTTTCAGGCTTGCTGTTTTCCATTTCACTGCTTGGTTACGGCTCTCAACAGGCAGGCAATACTGAAAATCAAAGCCTGGCTACAGGTGCTTGTGTTTGGCTACTTGATTGCACTTTGTATTGATCACCTAATTTTATTTTAAAATATTCATCATTAACATTAAAACAACAGTTATTTAAATATTGCACATATTTCTGACACTAGGTTCATTTTTTTACCTTAAATTACACTTGATTTGTTCCATTATATTACAGTGTGGATTTAAGTATGGGGCAATTACTTTTTTCTTACTCAGTCACATTTACTTGCAGTAAACTACTGTTGTTTGCTGTTACACCAACTTCCCCCTAGAGGATCATTAAAAATGTCACCCTTATCTTAACAATGTCAAGGCACTTCCTGTTTGATACAGACCTTGTGCACTCCTTTAGCACAGCATCATAACCTGCTTTGATGGTGTCAACCCCTCAGAGAGCTCCGTCTGATTGGCCAGGTGACTGTTTATTTAGCAACACTCCATTAGGTTGACACAGCGACTCCTATCACAAGGTGCACCACTTTGCCTTTAAACAAATTGACAGCTGAGGAGCTATAATCAATTGGGCTATTTACATTTTGCCAGGCTGCAAAAAAACAAATGTTACCACCTGTTCTGGCATTAGAACCACTACTGGGTTACACTGATATGGACGTATGAAAGTGCAAATAAAAATGTTTAAGTGGAATTGACTCAACATTCACTGGATGTATAATAATCAACAAGACAATCTGCATTTGAAGACACTTCCTTCACACCACATTCAACACCATAGACTGAAAATAGTGGATGACGTAGCAGGGGCATCACATAATGGATTGTGGACTACGGTTTTGAAGCCTCAAGTTTGGCTATTTGGCAGTTGCCATCTTTTTTTTTTTTTTTTTTTGACAAGAGGGTGGAGCTGGGGAAGACGACGCAGACAAGTCAGTGTTGTTAATGGTTGCAATTGCACTGCGTTAAATGCTAGACAGAAAATTAACTCGGACCACCAGTAAGTAAATTGGCAAACTTTCCCTTAAGGTACCAACCAAGATGGTGACTGCCAACTTGCACTTTGCACTTATTACAGTTAATTCTTAGGATGTTGTCTGTGCTGTCATATGTGTCCTTCTGCCGTTCGGCGGAGTAACAGTTAACATACTCAATACACTACAAAGTGTGTACATAAAGCACTACTGATAGTGTAAATATGTCCCGTAGAGCTCAAGAGCTCGCATTCAACACTGCACTTCCCTGGTTGTTCAGCAATACACCCGCCCAAGTGTGAAGTTGAGCTGATGAACTCAAAGGAAAATCGAAGGACAGACAGACACTCCTTTCATTTTAGATTGATGTTTCAAGTAGAATGTAACGTTTTGAAAAATAAAAAAGGGGCTACAGGTGGAAAATAGATCTTGTGCTAAAACACAATACACTGCATCTCTCCTTGTTCTTAAGGTTAATGTCAATTTGTGCATTGTCCCTGTTTAAATAAAATAAATTCTAAAGCTCTCTGTTCCATAGCCTGGTTGACACCAGACCCTTCTCAGTTGTAAGTAAGAGCGGGTCTTGGGACAGTTCATTCACAGCCCCTTTCCAAAGGGTCACCAACAGACGCTGCTCAAATGCCTCTGGGTGCAATTGGATAGTCCTTCAACCAATCAGACCAATGAGCCGGGTGACGCAGCAGCGACATCAACGGGTTGCTGCGTTACGGAAGCCATCATGTCAAATGTAAACAAAAAGCTGTTTGCCGTGGCTACGCTATCGTCATCGCGGAAAGCCCGCCTCAACGGTTTCTGATTGGTGCCTTGATTTGGAAAAATTGGAAATGGATTGAATGGGCTCTTGGCCAGACGGACTTGCAGAGCAAATCTCAAATTTGCTGGAAATTCGTCAGGGCCATCTGTTTCATGGTAAAATCGTACTGCGTTTCATATAAATGTTGTTCAGACATCTTGGTTGAATAAAGGTTAAATAGTTTTAATCCATGTAAAAGTATTGAACCTTTGTTAAATGGTACATGTGTAGAAAGCTGTTTCAATTTAGAAAACGTCTGTCAAGGAATCCTATGAAACCTCATGTTGACCCATAATGGGATATTAAAAATATCACCAATACTAATATAGCTGATAATTCAATTTAAATTTTATTTATATAGCGCCAACAGTTATCTTATTGCGCTTTCCATAAAGAGCAGGTCTAGACCGTACTCTGATGTTATTTACAGAAACCCAACAGTTCCCACCAAGAGCAAGCACTAGGCCACAGAGGCAAGGAAAAACTTCCTTTAAGAGGCAGAAACCTGGAGCAGAACCATGGCTCAGGGTGGGTGGTCATCTGCATCGACCGGTTGGGGGTGAGAGAAAGAGACAGAGAGAGAGAGACAGAGAGCGAGAGAGAGAGAAAGAGAGAAAGAAAGAAAGAAAGAGACAGACATGGAGAATGGTGGCAGAGGGTGTCAAGCATATGACTGACTAATATGACATGCTGGGATATATATGAAGAACGAATGTAATAATTATAAACCAAGGTTCAACAAAATCCTATTCATTGAACTTAAAGGTACTCTGTGGTCTTTTAGACATGTAGTAGTACCATGGAGCTACCACGATACACCTTTCAACACTCCCTCTGTGTTCATACTGTTTGGAGCTACTCCATTAATTGACAGCTCGTGGTAGTAATTTGTCATAGAAGAAGCTAGGTAGCTAGCTATGAATGAAAACAATAGAGGTATCCACAGTATATTTGATTTATTACACGTTTGAATTATCTTTTGCTAATGAATGATGAAAGAAAATAATTCTGGACCTGACCATTTCAGTTTGCTGGAGTCATGAATTGAGCATTTAATCATAGGCCTTCTTGTTCATTTTGGTAACACTAGGTTCAGTCACCCTGCTGTCGTATTTAAACAATGTAGAGAGGGGGTAAGAGAAGACAATGGTTTGATAGGAGCTGCGGAAAATAGTAGGAAAAAGAACAAGAGCTGATCTACATCCTAATTTAATGTGTTCCATCCCGCAGCCTCTCGTCAAACGTCTTCCCTCTGACTTCTCCAATTTTAAGGATGACAAGTACCCCTTATAGGTTTTGGGAGCGTAATACAATTTTGTCACAGATAATTAAACCAATCAGCCAGCAACCTTCTGAAAAAACAATAGTTGAGAAAATATACAAGGCTGCTCTGCTGACATTTAGACTGTAAAACTGTATACCCTTTTCAACAGCGCTATGCTCAACATATACAATTTGCTGGACTGCTTTTTTCAGAATCAGTGACATAGACTTTTACTGTTGAAGCAGAACATTAAATGACAATGGAAAGCACATAAACTCAGAAAACGTTCAACATCTGTGCTCAGGCAAGAGGCACACAGTTCAGACTTATAGTAATGCCTATAACAGGAGTTTTAGGCATAATCTTATTTAAGGTTTTTCCTGTTTCATAAAACCTGTCTAAACATTTTCAGCAAATGTGCCAAGTTAATTTCTTTCCGAAACAAAAACACAACAGCAGGCTTTTTGAAGGATTGTTTTTCTGAAAGCAAACAAACACAGGGAGAAAATAATGCTCAGGCTGTCCACATATCTAAAGGAGAAAAAAAGTACAAGAGAAAATATGCTCTCTAGACGGCGTAAAGGAAAGAAAGAGGAAACTGTGCGTTTCTGCTGGTTTTCTTCAAAAACCACATAAAGATCAAAGTAATCCGCTTCACATTCTAGCCCCCTCAGTGAATTACAGCCACAATTGAAATTAAGCAGAAACAAAATGTGTAACGAATTTTAAAAAACACATGCATCATTCATTTGTAATTGCTTGGTGAATATCATCAAATGTGAGCTTACATTATTGCAGCTGTGCTGATGTGACTGTGAGGCTGATTCTGCCCAGAGGAATATCATTTACTAATGGCCTCCGATTGCTTCCTGTTCGATAATAATAATGAGCATGTAAACAAACACACGGCCATATAACTGATTCTGGCACTTTCCATGTTCTCCATTTAATGGAACCTGGAACCTGAACACAGACTGAATAAGGCCTAGATTTTCTCTTCAACAACTTGCCATCCAGATGGAGAGGGGGATGATGTGACAACTGTTTCCATCCTGACATGACCTCTGTTTGGGTCATCTCAGTTAGACGTTATGCTCCTTAGACCTCAAGTCCAGGAGGACGCCCTGTGCTCAAGTACTCTGAGAGCAAAATTGGAAACAGTTTCATTTTTCTCTAATGATTACAGGAAGAGAAGCAGGAAAGCTGAAGGGAAACCACAGAATAATGGTCATCAAGAAATGTGCTGTATAGTTGGCAGCTGGATATCAACTGTGGAGTGATATGAAGCATTTCTTGGATTAGCTTAAGAACCATCAATCACGCAAGTGGACCACTGCAGTAATAGACAGCGGTATGTAGTAAACACAGTGCAGAGCCCCGTCAAAAACTTATCCATGTTGATGCCACGCCATCCAAGTTTATAGTCGAGTAGCCGAGGATAACATACTGCACAGACACTGGCAAGGCCCGGTAGCAAGTGTAGAATCAAAAGGTTTCTGTGGTAACTGAATCAGGCCTGGTGGGGGGGCAATTTAGGCCCAGTGGGCCACCAGTCTTGGAGATATTGCCATGGTGCTGTCATGGGTGGGGGGGTAATGATTCTCACGGCAGCTCCAGAAAAGCACATGTACACAGTACATATGCACAGCTGACCCTATTTAAATTTGTTCAAAAATGTTTTGTATTTTTAATGTACTCAATTTCCAAATAGCGCAAATTTAATCCTCCCATTACACATCAGCAGTGTAATAGTCTATAATGAATCCACGTGTTTGTCATTTTTATAGACAGGGAAATGAAGTGTGTTAGAGTGATAACAACCACTTCAACGCCTTTAAAGTCTTATGATCAAGAAGGGTAAAAAGAGGTTTACAATATTTCACAGAATGCAAATGAAGTAGGGATAACAGCATCTATGTGTTTACTCTCTACTGATGAGACTGAAACAGCACATAAGAGGCAGTGTCTGCTTACTAACAGACTTTGGGCAAATGACAAAAAATGATTTTAATTGAAGAATTATGTCACCTCCTCGAGAGGTTTAAAATGAACTAATGGCAGAGAAATATTCAAGTGTATTAGATTAGGATTGTGAAGGATGTAATCATCACATGAGCTCCTCAGTGGATTGTAACAGCTTCTATTCTCTAATAAAAAAGAATAATATAAAAAGGTACATTTTTTTTCTAAGTTAGACCAGCAAGAGGTGGGTGGGGAAAAAAAAAAAACAGTTGACTAAATGAGCAACAGTTTAAAAGTAGTAATTTCTTCTTAAAGTATGCTATCAAAGGGAAATAAAAAAGAATACCATTGTAGAGGCTCAATCAAAAGCATAGATACTGAAAAAAGAAACAGATCACAAAGCTTTAATAAACACCAGAGCAATTAAACACAACTACTGTACAACTGAAACTTATGTTCATCTCCAGTATCTGTGTAAATGTGATGCTTAGAGAGACCCAACGGCATTAAAAAGCATCCATTGGATTTTAGACACAGGGGAAATGCTTAAACTAGATCCGTAATTGAGCCTGTGATAGCCTTAGCAACTCTGATAAAAGCATCGTAATGGGCTGAGGCAAATTATCTGGCTTATAATCAGCAATGCCTGCAAAAGGCCTGAACTGGAACTGCAACACAACGTTTACAGAAATGAAGACGTGAGGAAACGACAACCACTGCAACTGTCTGCACTCAGATTACACACATCACGTAGCATATCCGTCTAAAGGTGTTTTCTCAAGATTGCTGCTTGAGGTACATGTCAAATGCCAACATATCTGAGGAACAGTGAATCCAGTGAAGTTGTTTGCCTTCATCCCCTCCCTATTTCTGTCCCAATAGATTCTTACATTTGCGTGCTTGATCTGCTGTGTTGCCTTGTTTTGCAGACTACATTCTCTTCGCCAAAGCAGCACAGCCCCAGCTGACTAATCAAAATGCTGGCAGTGCCCAGAGAGGGAGATGGACGGGGAATCTCAGAAAACAAACACCCACAGTAAATCAAAAGCGGTTTCAGAGGATGATCACAGATGGTGCGACCGAAGAGTGCTCCTACAAATTATGTGTCCCCCCCCCCCGGTGATCTACACATTTCCCGAGCTGCTGTCTACACTTCTCCAAAATAGCCTGTAGTCCATTAAGAATGCAAATGAAAAACATGGCTTTAGAACAGTTCTGAAGGGTTTATGCATTAAGTGACAGGTAAAGAGTGGCTATTGATCCACTTAGATTACAGTGATTGGCAGACACACATATCCACATCCAATTTGTTTTTAAATGGGAGAAGTGACATAACCTCCAAAGCAACATGAAGCAAACTTCTCTCATTTCATTTAAATTCAAATTGCAGGGAAAAACAAAATTGTACAGAAAAAGTGTACATGGAGTTTAGTCATGGGCCAGTATGAGATTCTGACAGTATAACCTTCAGCAAAAATGTCACGGTGTTACAGTATTGCAATTACAGCTTTAAAATGTATTATTCTGAAATGTCTGGATATTAAAAAAAAAGTACAATGTATTTTATTTTAAACTGCACTTTCTGTCCTTGATGACTCATAAAAACAGCTCATAACGTAGAAATGGAAAATGTTAGTGTTTTTTAAACATTGACTTCTTCAAACCTCAGTATACCTTAAACAGGTAACCAGTCCACGCCTAGAGGAGTTCACAAACTTATGTCCATAAATGTAGAGCATCACAACTAATAATCCCACACACACACACACACACACACAAGAGACTCACCCCACTGCAAAGGAGCGAGCTGTAGGTGCTCCAGGACCAGCTGGTTGAGGACTCCCTCCACACTGGCCTCTCCA
Source organism: Percina caprodes (assembly GCA_013375575.1). Taxonomy (NCBI): domain Eukaryota; kingdom Metazoa; phylum Chordata; class Actinopteri; order Perciformes; family Percidae; genus Percina; species Percina caprodes. The sequence continues at coordinate 71,307 of JABXJD010001083.1, read as the reverse complement.
CGGCGCCGCAGGGAGGGGTGGGTACAGTTAAGGGCAACATGATGGAGACGCTTGGTGCATATCAACAAGTGATCAACATGAGCAACTTTTCTGTATACAGACAGACAGACAGTTACTTGCAGCAACACTAGGAGTTAAATAAAAGTACATCATATTTTTCACTGTGATTATAAATGGCTAAAACTGCAACTGTAAAATTGTTAAAAGTGAGATATTAAGTTTTTTTAAATACAAAACAGGTTGAGGGGCAATTTAAATGTGAAAGTCAAATCAATCCACAGAGAAATATTTGAAACAAGCCGTCAGGACTTCGGTAGAGTTGTGATGTCACAGCTATACTGCATATAGGTAGTAGGTGTCGCTACAGCGCCATTACAGTAATTTCCCGGCTGCAATAATGGTGCAGAGACTCCAAGAGCTCAGAAGCAGAAGACTTGGATAAGCTGACCAATCAGAGCAGACTGGGCTTTTTCATGAGGGGAGCTTAAAGAGACAGGCACCAAAACAGAGCTTTTTAGACAGAGGGTGAAGCGCCACCAGTGCAGGATACACAAAACACTACAAACGCTATCATGACTGTCTTTCTTGACAGCAAACAATTAGTACTATTTTTTGCGTTGAAACATGCCAACATCTGTTTGCATACTAAAATACCACATACCACAAAATGATGTGAGCGTTTCTTAAAAGACAGATATGCTAACACAGAATATCGATATACACCATCACCGTGCCTGAGTACAGCCTCAAAGAGTGGGAGTAGACTCTGTAGTTTTTATTTTTTTAACTTTACTGTAACTTAAAGTTAGAACCACATAATGCTTTAAATAAAAATTAAGGAAACGGAAATTGTAGGGAAACTGGTCTCACTATAACAACTGAGGCAGTAGGAATTTCTACCTTATGAGTACAGGGCTTGAAAATAACCTGTTGAGGCACTTGTCCTTTGGACAAGTAGATTCACATTTCACTTGTCCAAGCTCAAAAGTCATTTGTCTGTGTAAAGATTTATCATTTTATAACTGTTTTTGTGTTTTGCTAATGCAGCATAAAACGCATCCAAACAATATAAACATTAATAAAATTCAGTTGAATCAGTAGAAGCAAACATGTTCCAAGACAAGATTTCCCCTTCAACGGGAAAAAGGATCTCCAGACTCCATGATAGAAAGTAATATTTTGCAGGCCGGTGTGCAGTGTATCGCCAGATGTAGTGGTGACATGAACTTGAAATGATACTATATCTAAAATAACTGTGTAGATTGAATTGGATTGGATTTTGCCACTAAATGTTGGTGTTGACTTTTTTTTTTCTCCTACAGTTTCACTTTCTACCCAGCAGAGGCTGATTTACCAAGGGGTCCTTTAAAAGGTGTAGCTACTTCACAGTTGATTATTAGCGGATATTTAATCTGGAAAGTCGTGAAGCAGAGGTTTTATAATAACTGACGGGCAAACGAGCAGTGGAGTAGTAACGTTACGAGGCAGAGAGCTGGTCGCTAAATAAGTCACATTAACATCGTGCTTCATCCACACAAAGCACACTGCTATCGCTACGAGTAACATCTGTATTGGGCTTGTTTTCTGTCAGCAATGTGACGACGGGGTAACGTTAAGGCGGAGTTAGCAAGCTAATGTTAGCCAACTAACACCGGCTGGCTGGCTTGCTGGTTCTGCAGTGCTTCTATGCTGTATCGCTTGCAGAGAATGAGCTGAACAGCGGGCTGGGTCTAACAAAGTTCCACTAACCCACTGTTGCTGGGTCTAACGTTACCTCATACAACCCCACTTTGAAAAAGCCAAACTATCCCTTTAAATCTGATTTTAAATGGATACATTTCAACCGTGGGTCGGGTTATGGGTCATGTGAACACCATACCGTACTGTGGATAGGACTGCCTGCAAATTGGATTCATTTAGTTGTGGTTTTGTGAAACAGGATTTCATATTCTAAGATTTAGCACACCAATTAGGGGTGAAATCCACTCAGCTTCAGTGATTCATCTATATTTGTGGCCAAAGGCTTAGGGTTACACATCCAACACGTCCATTCCCTTGAATTGCTATAGAGCTGAACAATCACAGAAACAATGTTTGGATGATCAACATGCTTGTCCACCCACTAAACTTACTGTCAGCAATCATTCAAAGTTTGGCACTTCTTTGTTTGTTGCCCTGAATATTTATGTCTTGCACCAAAGTCCTTCCTAGCAAAAGAGAATGGGAAAGTCATTGCTAACATTCATTCAAAGCTTGGGAGACGACGTGTCTCTGCTATGATTTGGTGCTTGCTTGTGAGTTTTATTAGCAACTTTTCAGACCAAATGTTTGCAGTAAAACACAAAGAGTGGGCAGAGCCTGAGAGTCTTGACAGTTAGGAAGAGCCTACCTAAGTTTAGAAAAATGAGACAAATAGTGTCGCTTAAGGAGGACAGCTGAGAACAATGCCTTTAACCTGTACAATTTTAAAACAAGTCCTAAACTACACTTGTGTCTGCTGAAGTCAATCTCCTCTTGAAGTAATGTGCTGTTGCTTCTGGCTGGCTGTAATATCTTAGACAAACTGTTATCTGGATGTACTACGCCAGCTCAGACAGATTTACAGGGAGTTACAATAATAACTAACTCATTCATTACAAATTAAAGTGACTGTTGTGTTGCTCAAGGCCAACTGAGTGCTTTGGAGTGTGACACGCACTGTAATCAAATCTTTTATTTCTCGAATTCTTTCATGTTGTAAAGGGAAAATCCCCCCTTAAAGCAGAATTGACATAGTGCTATTCCAAGGATGTAAGACAGCTGAGTCACTATCTACACAGACAGAAATGTCTCCCTGTGCCCGAAACAATAGCATCGTGACAATTTCGGCATTGGTCGATTCAAGCTGAATGACTTAACACAAGAGATTTTCCATCCAAACTACTTGTATTTTAACATAGGGCTTCAAATGGCACACTTTTCATTTTTGGTAAAATGTTCCATAATGGAGAGTGGGATACCCTTTTCTCATCACATACATTAGAGGGCTTCACATTTCCTAAATGTTTCTTTGTTTTTGTCCCAATAGCTCATAGAAGTCACAATGAGCTGTTGCCTGTCTACGGAGGATTTGTCTGTTGATGACGTACTTGCTAGAGCTTGTCTATACTCTATTCAGCTTCAAGATAAACTTCTTTCAATTTACAAATTAACATATGTTCTTGATCTGATGAAATGATCAAACAGGCTGTTTCGGGCTGATTTTTGCTCTAGTAAAAAGGATGCTATATTTGTATGTCATTTGTCATTTTCATTCTCCATCCCTGCCTACACACTGCCAAATTACTTTACTAAAAACAATGCACATAATGAAGGGGGTGTTTACGCCTTCATGAAAAGGAAAAATATAATGGCAACCGCAGTAGCTCAAAGACAAGGTATTCATCATTAATTGTACACCATGTACACCACCAATTTGAAAGGCAGTTCTTAAATCTCAAACTGCAAAGTTATGGGCTGATACACGGCACTATATGCATGATGACTAGTAGCTCTTTTCAACAGCAGAAACTTTTTCAGGAACCTTTTTAATGGAAGTCATGGACTTAATCATATTAATTTATTAGTTTATTAGTTATTTTATTTATTTATATTTGTTATTTTTTCAGGTCTGAAGGCAAAAGAGTTTATGGTGAACATGTACATGACAAGCCAGAAGACAACAGTATATGAAGGAATAGCTACAAAGAATTGGCTCCCTGAGGAAAAGCAGACTGCAGAGAGCAACATGCTGACAAAGCTGTCACAGATTACTGTACCTTGGTCGAACCACAAAGCTCGCCCGCAAACTAGGACCTATGGGAAAATATATAAAATTGATGCTAGTATGTGACATTACCCACCCAAACATTCACACACTATGACAGCACGTCTCGGTGTCAGAGTGGCAAGTACTTTGCCATAAGCTTTCCCATCTGTCAGTGTAGGCGAACAAGTTCCCTTCTGGCCAGAGGGCCTCCAGATGTAGGATCCAGATGTCATGTTTTCACTACTCTGATTGTCAACAAACAACACTATTCAACAAAATAATTCTGTTTGACCACCTATTGGATATAATTACCTTTTTTTGGTTTAGTAGAGACTAAGGACCACATTCAAGCCTTTACCCTCTGTTTCTACTGTCTTTCTAGCAATGCTCAGCTCAGGCTAGTTTCTCTGAAACAACTCTACCATACATGTAGCCACTGAAAGGATATGATGCTCCAACAGATTCCCAGTTTGCTGTTGATCTGGCAGCCCTGGGCATGTTGTCGCTCCTCCTCCAGCTGTTTGGGGTTAGTGAAGCGAGCTGTCTCCTGGTCCGGCTGTGGCAGACTCTCAAAGTCAAACTTGTCAACCTGGATGGCCATCCTGCAGGAGGAAAAGGGAGAAGCACTTACAGATACAAGTTTCTGCTTAAAGAAAAAAATCCACAGTAACCAACTCTGGGAATGACATAACAGTTACATAACTGTCATCGAAAACAGAGTTGATATAAGTTTTAATTCATTGAGCTTGCATTTAGTGTAGTTCTTCAACTAATGATTATTTCAGTTAATTAACAAAAATAATAATGAAAATTAATAAACTAGTCATTAATGCCCATCACAATTTCCGAGAGCCAAGGGCAGCATCTTCAGATTATTTGTTTGGTCTGACCTACAGTCTGAAACACAAATATATTCAATTTACAAGAATATAAAAAATTTAGTATTGAATTATATAACAAATATTTAGCAAACGACAGATAGTATTGGGTGTGGCTGAAATTGGCAACATTTACAGCCCTGTCACAAGCCCTTAAAAAGTGGAGCTACTGTATCTGGCAAGCTAACAGCTCACACATGAACAAGCCAGGAACATGCTAGCCCTAGTATTCATTTTTCTAAGTTTTGCCATTGTAAATGCTGGTGTGACCAGGCCTGAATTGCAACTGATGTGAAAACAGGACACTACAGTGCACTGGCTCTTAGCAATATGATGGCAAACATGACTGGAAAGAAAGTTAACCAATTCATACAACAATGACTCATTTAAAAACCGCAAAACAATTTCAAAACGTCCATAGAATCTCAGCTCAAGCCTTGCACAGAAGAGGGTTGATTCATTGACAATCAAAAGTATATTTGGATGAACAAATTTAACAACTGAACCTAACCGACTTCATGCAATCACATATTTCTACTTTAATGCATCATCTTCATGTACAGAATACTACAACCAAGGAATGAATTAATTATTTATTTATATATATATATATATATATATATATATATATATATATATATATATATATATATATATATATATATATATATATATATATATATATATATATATAGCAATGTTTTGTGTGGTTTGGCAAGACTTAAATTATTTATCTAGTTTGAACAAACACCCCAGGCCCAAGCTTCCACCCTTGTTGTTGCGGGTATGTTATTTATTAACAAGAGCCAGGGTATTCGTTGCCTGAGGTTACGGCAAGTGTCACATCCAGGATTGTAGTTGTTGTACCAAACTAAGCTGATCCCACATCTGTGAGCATTAAATGACCCCAAAGCCCACCTCTAAATAGCCATGCAGCATCCAAGTCTCCAGTCAAAAAGGAAAATACCAATTGGTTCTATTCTTTCTCTGCCTGCACAAATCTCTGTAGAGAAAGAAATTTAGAAATAATTTCAAAGGAGAATTACAGCCAATTGTAACGTTAATCTTGATCACTATAAATATGCGAGTACAGTCAATAGAAGAAGAAAAAACGAGCCTAATGGAGTTGCTGCAGCTACGTCTACAAGCTTCCACTTTAATGAAACGGCAGTTGTCGGGGCAAGTTTTAGAGTGCCTTTGTGCCTCTTAATAGACACAAAATGCAATTAAAATGTCAATGGCAATATTGTATCGATACACAGGCGCCAAGTATCGCTCTTTTATTATATATGTGTGTTGGTCAGTTTGTCTGCTTGACAATCCCATTTTGCAGCAATAAAATTCAAGTGATATGAACAAAGAGAGAAATGTATCTTTTTAGATAAAACAGATGTCGACAAGGTTTCCTTTTGGGGACATCATTTGAAATTGGGGAAAAATTAGAAGTTGGAAAAAAGGTTATAAATTGCAATATATCGCAGAATACTGCAATATGTTTAAAATCGCAATAATATTGTTTCGTGGCATGAGTATCGTGACAATGATGAGATGTGACAGTATCGGGAGGTGTCTGGTGATTCCCACCCCTAATGAACAGGGCCTTTACGTGACACCAAGATGCGTTTTCAACTCACATTTAAATTCACCTCTCCCGTCAAGATCCTGCCAGTAGCTAGCTCACCCTCATCATTTTTTATGTTTTCCTATCAACTCTACGCAAATATTTATAGTTCAACATTCAAGAAAAAATTCACGTCTTTAAGTTTCATTTGTTATTTATAATTTTTTTTAAGTAATGGTACCCTTATTATGAAGTCTCATTGGGTTGCTTTCATGTGAGTAAGACTCTTAAGCAACACCAGCAAGCAAGCAACAAGCACAGAAAGATTACATGCTCCGGTAAAATGTTTTATGCCAGTCACAACAAACTGTAATTTGAAGACTATTCCCTTTGTTGGAGCATGAAGCAAGCCGTGTATGTCTGTTTTGTTTATCTTGCTTTTGCAAAATGTTACTCTATATGCTTTGCATGCAATTGTTTCATGTTAAGCTAACACAGTCTATATATTTTTGGTCCATATATTGTTATGTCAATACAGTGTGTTTGTATTTTTGACAGTAGATTTGCAGAGAAGCCTTATTATTCAGTAAACTGAATAATGGTTTTGCCATTATTCAGTAAACTGAATAATGGTTTTGCAATTATCTCAAAGGTGTGATTCACTCTAGTTTCCTAGCTTTTGAAGCATATAACTTAGAAAATAATCTCGTTTTGAAGCTCTGCTGATCAAGATGTATGTGAAAGGAGTTGCTTGTAGTAACAAACTCACATCCAATCATCACCCAATTTTGCAGTTCCCCTCAACAGTACAGAGCATTATTCATTGTCAAGTAAAACCCCACGTTTTTCTACGAAGCTGGAAGAGACTAAAACAGAGCCAAAGGAAATGGGATTATTCGACTATTAATGCTGATGATGCTTTGTAACTTCTGGATGTGGTAATGTGCATATGTTTGCTGAAATGTTAGCCATACCAACTCTATGATATGATAATCTCAAAAATCACATAATTGGGAAGCATGGGCCCAATGCAATAGCACTTTGCAGGAGAGAAGAAACTCCTCAGGCTCTCATGGTGTCATGATGGGTGATAGGCTTTCCTTTAAGTATTTAACTGGGAGACAGACACCATCAGAGTCTTCTTCACACAGAGGGAACGGAGCATAAAAACTTCCATCTTGGTCCATTTTTCTGTGGCCTTAGCACACCTATTATTCCCTACTTAGAGAAATGACATAATGTGACTTTGAGGTGGGCAGCTAACTGCAAATTACCTGGACATCCATCTCCACAGGAGGCCAAACTGTAATATGAGTTTCCTATGAAGGTAGAGTCTCACTCGGAGTGTCACCTCCTGTTTTTAAGCCTTGATAAATCACCGCTTTGACAGGCACCATGCTGATTAATGCAAATGATTTCTCAGTGAGCATATTTAAAAGCTGTGAACACGTGTGCTTGTAATAGTCATCCTGTTTGAAATTGAAAACACAGGATCCATGTATTGATTTGTTGGTTCATCTTTGGATTCCAGTTCAGAGGGCACGGCAGCTCCCGCAGTCATTCTCTGGTGCACTAATAGGAAGATGGGCTGAGCAGAGAGTGGAAGAAAACGTTCTCTCAGGTCCAATTCAGTGGCTGGTTCAGATGAGTTTTATTAACTACGCAGTGAAGAAAGAAGTTCACAAGATGCTGGAGGATTCTCGCTGACCAGCGTGAGTTTCTAGGTAGGGTTTTATATAAGGTTACAGGAAAGAGAATAAACAAAAGCTGAGGAGATGTTCAACTCACAAGCCTTGCATAGACTACATACTTTCTGCTTTAACTAATCAAAAGTGCTTTGATAGTTTCCAACAAAAGGGTCTCACTCAGTGATCAATGCAAAATGCTTGTTTTAACAGTAAACTAGAGCAAAGGCAGACTGACAATTAAAACAGGACATACTAAAAGTTGTTGATCAGGAAAAAATAGTGGGAACGTAATCAGTGAACAAGAAAGAGGATATCAGGATAAAATAATACTAAAACTATTAGATAATTTTCTTCTACAAGAGTCTGACTCATTCAACCGAGCATTGCTTTGTTGTGTTGTCTCTCAATAGCGATCGTCACTGAGCAAGCAAATGATTTATTAAAACACAAAGAGATAATTTGACAACAGTTTGGTTCTAGTAATTAATCATTTGAGTGAGAAAGTCTGATTGTAATATGCTTTGGTATTTAGTAACGGTATACATAAATGAGGGCTGTAGGGACAGTGAGGACCCACAAAGATGTTATTATAATATTTGCTATTGTTGCACTTTAATTATGGCGAGTGAGTGAGTAGGATAAGTTTTGAATTTCTGTTTACACTGTTTATAGTCTGTTTTCTGTCAATACGTGCCATCTGAGAAAAAAGTGTTAATAATCTTTGTCCTTATGACGGTTTGTTCCACTGTCTGTCAGCCACTATTAATTTTTTTTTAATCAATGAATATTTATAATATTTATTATATTTATTTATAATAATTTATAATCTTCATAAAATATTTGGGCATTCATGTGTATTGACAAGATTGCATATACATATACAATTACGATACAATTATATACAGTATAATCGAATATTTCTGGGGTATAGGCAAATATTCAACAACTTTCGGGGAGTAGTTGATGACTACTAAACTACACTATTTGCTTACAGTGTTGGGAGTAATACGTTACAAAAGTAACAATTACAGCAATGCATCGCTTTTTGCTGTAACGCAGTAATATTATGCATTACTAATAACATTATTATACCGGTTGGTAAGGAGTTACAATGCATTTTAACCTGAAATTAAGTGGTTTTGCTTTTTTAAGAATTCATCAACACAGCAAAACATTTCGCCAGAAGACAAATATGTGTAAAAGTAGTGAGTAAAAGAGTAAGAGAAAGAAAAGATTTGATAAAAAAGATATAAAAAGATATTTTCTGTTGCTGGAATTCAATGGTTGAGATATCAGCAGAGATAACTGAACTGAACTGAAACTACATTTGCGAGATAGACATACTCCCATTGTTTTCAGGAGTTATTGCTGTGTTGAAGCAAGGTGCTGTCACTGTTCCCGTGATCAGAGCCAGAACCAAAAATGGTACAGACAACATCTGTGTCTCACCAGGTAAATGTAAATGTACTGTATTTATATAGCGCTTTTCTAGTCTTAACGACTACTCAAAGCGCTTTTACATGATACAGGAACTACACACATTCATACACTGTGGCCGAGGCTGCCGTACAAGGTGCCACCTGCTCATCAGATAAACACTCACACACATTTACACTCTGATGGCGCAGCATCGGGGGCAACTCTGGGTTCAGTGTCTTGCCAAAAGACACTTCAACATGGGAATACATGGCCAGGGATTGAACCACCAACCTTCCGATTGGCAGGCAACTGCTCTACCACTGAACAGCCGTTACGGACAGCATCTGTGTCTCACCAGGTAACATTACGGACAACATCTGTGTCTTACCAGGTAACGTTACAGACAACATCTTAATCCCACCAGATAACGTTACGGACAACGTCTGTGTCCCACCAGGTAACGTTGCAGACAACATCTGAGTCCCACCAGGTAACGTTACGGACAACGTCTGTGTCCCACCAGGTAATGTTACGAACAAGGTCTGTGTCCGACCAGGTAATGTTATGGACAACATCTGTGTCCCAACAAGTAACAGTACGTACTACATTTGTGTCCCACCAGGTAATGGTATGTACAACATCTGTGTCCTACCAGGTAACAGTACGTACTAGATCTGTGTCCCAACAGTTAACGGTAAGGACAACCTCTGTATCCCACCAGGTGATATATGGACAACATCTGTGTCCCACCAGCTAATGGTACAAACTACATTTGTGTCCCATCAGGTAATGGTTTGTCAGCACGGACAGCAGTGTGTCCGAGCTGCTGACAGATATAAACATGTCGGGAATCAACGTTTAGGCTTGCTACACGTAATTACTAGCATTACATTTTATCAGCGGTGGAAAGTAACTATACAATACTTCAATACAGTTGTAAGGCATCCATCCATCCATCTTCATCCGCTTATCCGGTATCGGGTCACGGGGGCAGCAGCTCCAGTAGGGGACCCCAAACTTCCCTTTCCCGAGCCACATCAACCAGCTCCGACTGGGGGATCCCGAGGCGTTCCCAGGCCAGGTTGGAAATATAATCTCTCCACCTAGTCCTGGGTCTTCCCCGAGGCCTCCTCCCAGCTGGACGTGCCTGGAACACCTCCCTAGGGAGGCGCCCTGGAGGCATCCTTACCAGATGCCCGAACCACCTCAACTGGCTCCTTTCGACGCGAAGGAGCAGCGGCTCTACTCCGAGCTCCTCTCAGATGACTGAGCTTCTCACCCTATCTCTAAGGGAGACGCCAGCCACCCTCCTGAGGAAACCCATTTCGGCCGCTTGTACCCTGGACCTCGTTCTTTCGGTCATGACCCAGCCTTCATGACCATAGGTGAGGGTAGGAACGAAAATTGCCCGGTAGATCGAAAGCTTTGCCTTCTGGCTCAGCTCTCTTTTCGTCAAACGGTGCGATAAACTGAATGTAATACCGCACCAGCTGCTCCGATTCTCCGACCAATCTCACGCTCCATAGTCCCCTCACTCGCGAACAAGACCCCAAGGTACTTAAACTCCTTCACTTGGGGTAAGGACTCACTCCCTACCCGAAGAAAGCACTCCATCGGTTTCCTGCTGAGAACCATGGCCTCAGATTTAGATGTGCTGATCCTCATCCCAACCGCTTCACACTCGGCTGCGAACCGATCCAGTGAGTGCTGGAGGTCACAGGCCGATGACGCCATCAAGACCACATCATCTGAGAAAAGCAGCGATGAGATCCCGAGCCCACCGAACTGCAACCCCTCCCCGCCACGACTACGCCTCGATATCCTGTCCATAAATATTACAAACAGGATTGGTGACAAAGCGCAGCCCTGGCGGAGGCCAACCCTCACCTGGAACGAGTCCGACTTACTGCCGAGAACCCGGACACAGCTCTCGCTTTGGTCATACAGAGATTGGATGGCCCTGAGAAGGGACCTCCTCACCCCATACTCCCGCAGCACCTCCCACAATTTCTCTCGGGGGACCCGGTCATACGCCTTCTCCAGATCCACAAAACACATGTAGACTGGTTGGGCATACTCCCAGGCCCCCTCCAAGATCCTTGCAAGAGTGAAGATCTGATCCATTGTTCCACGGCCAGGACGGAATCCACATTGTTCCTCTTCAATCCGAGGTTCGACTATCGGCCGAACCCTCCTTTCCAGCACCTTGGAGTAGACTTTACCAGGGAGGCTGAGAAGTGTGATACCCTGTAATTGGCACACACCCTCTGGTCCCCCTTTTGAATAGGGGAACCACCACCCCGGTCTGCCACTCCTTAGGCACCGTCCCAGACTTCCACGCAATGTTGAAGAGGCGTGTCAACCAAGACATCCCCTCCACACCCAGAGCTTTCAGCATTTCTGGACGGATCTCATCAATCCCTGGGGCTTTGCCGCTGTGGAGTTGTTTGACTACTTCAGCGACTTCCACCAGTGAAATTGACGACAATCCCCCATCATCCTCCAGCTCTGCCTCTACCACAGAGGGCGTGTCAGCTGGATTTAGGAGTTCCTCAAAGTGCTCCTTCCACCGTTCTATTACCTCCCCAGTTGAGGTCAACAACGTCCCATCCTTACTGTATAAAGCTTGGATGATTCCTCGCTTCCCCCTCCTAAGGTGTCGAACGGTTTTCCAGAAGCACCTTGGTGCCGACCGAAAGTCCTTCTCCATGTCTTCTCCGAACTTCTCCCACACCCGCTGCTTTGCCTCTGTCACGGCAGAGGCTGCAGCCCTTCGGGCCCGTCGGTACCCTGCAACTGCCTCCGGAGTCCTCCTGGATAACATATCCCAGAAAGACTCCTTCTTCAGTCGGACAGCTTCCCTGACCACCGGTGTCCACCAGGGTGTTCGTGGGTTACCGTCCCTTGAGGCACCTAAGACCCTATGACCACAGCTCGCCGCCGCAGCTTCAGCAATGGAAACTTTGAACATTGTCCACTCAGGTTCAATGCCCCCAGCCTCCACAGGGATGCCAGAAAAGCTCCGCCGGAGGTGTGAGTTGAAAGTCCGTCGGACAGGGGCCTCCTCCAGACGTTCCCAATTCACCCGCACTACCCGTTTGGGTTTACCAGGTCTGTCCAGAGTCTTCCCCCCCCCTGACCCAACTCACCACCAGATGGTGATCAGTTGACAGCTCTGCCCCTCTCTTCACCCGAGTGTCCAAAACATACGGCCTCAGATCAGATGAAACGATTATAAAATCGATCATTGACCTTTGGCCTAGGGTGCTCTGGTACCACGTACACTTATGAGCATCCCTATGTTCGAACATGGTGTTTGTGATGGACAATCCATGACTAGCACAGAAGTCCAACAACAGACAACCACTCTGGTTTAGATCAGGGAGGCCGTTCCTCCCAATCACGCCTCTCCAAGTATCTCCATCATGACCCAAGTGTGCGTTGAAGTCCCCCAGCAGAACTATGGAGTCCCCTACTGGAGCCCCATACAGGACTCCATTCAAGGTCTCCAAGAAGGCCGAATACTCCGAACTCTTGTTTGGTGCATATGCACAAACAACAGTCAGAGTTTTCCCCCCCATCACCCGCAGGTGTAGGCAGGCGACCCTCTCGTCCACCGGGGTAAACTCCAACGCAGCGGCGCTCAGCCGGGGACTTGTGAGTATCCCCACAACCGCCCGGCGCCTCACACCCTGGGAAACTCCGGAGTAGGACAGAGTCCAACCCCTATCCAGGAGTACGGTTCCAGAACCCAGACTGTGCGTAGAGGTAAGCCCCACCAGATCTAACTGGTAGCGCTCCACCTCCCGCACAAGTTCCGGCTCCTTCCCCCACAGAGAGGTGACGTTCCACGTCCCCAGAGCCAGCCTCTGCCGCCCAGGTCTGGTCCGTCGAGGCCCCTGACCTTCGCCGCCACCCATATGGCAACGCACCCGACCCCAGCGGTTCCTCCCACAGGTGGTGGGCCCATGGGATGGAGAGAGAGGAGCCACGTAGCTTTTTCGGGCTGCGCCCGACCGGGCAAAGTAAACCCTAAAGTAATCAAAGATTTCAGTATACATAATGACATTGACATGTTTTTGTTTTATAATCCATGTACCCCTGACAGTCGAAAATCTTGAAAACAACTGCAAAACATATCTGTTTGGTCATCATGCTTGGAGCACGAGTATCCTTACAGGTGATCTACTGCCTCGTCTGTCTTACATACTTTATTGTGAATCATTAATGAAAATACACCACAAGAAAAAAGCTATTTTGATAAGTCCAGAGACACATACAGTACATCAAAATGAGGTGAAGGAGAAAAGGCAATGCAATTATCACACAGCCTTTACAACAAAGCAGGACACAAATTAAATAACAATTAAGACTTCAAAACAAAGACCACAGGAAAGCTCCTGTTCATGCAGCGCCTGCGACTCACTTGAATACACCCGACTTTGAAGATTAGTCGCATTGGGCTTATGTCACTGACTGAAGTCCCATCTTCAAATGGGCAGTGCTTCTCATTCAGTCCACAAATGACACATTAAGTCTAAAAATACCACTTTGCAACAATGCAAATGGGTCCTAAGGAAGACGGTGCCTGGCAAGGCCTGCAACTGGTTTTCTTTGGACAGGTAATTACATAGAGACAGATGGCCACATTCAAATGAATGCTTCGAATGTGCTGCAATATGGAAAGGAATGTTTCCCAAAGAAAAAAACAAACAGCAAACATTTAGCATCATAGCAGTGAAAAGAGTATTGTAGTACATGTAAATGTAGTTCACCGTAACTCAGGTTGACTGATTGACTTCATGTGAAATGGGCTGCATGTGTCTCATTTATAAAATTTCATTTGTTGGCTACATTAACTGCTAACTTGTAGTACTTTTTGAGACTTCACACTAAACATAAAAATCAGTCTCAAAGGGATATCTTTTTTTCTTAATGTAAGTAATCAACTGGGGAGGTTTGATGTTGATATATTTTAGTGAGGCTGGATTAATAGAAGCACATTTCCAGGATAATTGCTTGACAGCGCCAGATGCCATTCTCAAAATCACTTTGCTCCGGGGAAACAAGTTTGAAAATTTGGATTGTGCAATAAGACAGGCCTGCTTGGTTCTGTTGGGAATGAGAGATGAGCATTGTGGTGAGAGGTCTGGCAATGACTATTTTAATTATTCCCTACCCATACTGCTAATTACTCAATTTTCCCAACATGCAACTTTTAGCAACCAAGCTTAATTTTCATCAAATAGTCCTGTAGATGACATTTCAATCAAAAACGTTCATAAGAAGCAACATTTCTGGGTCCAATAAGTTACCAAGAGACTATCATGACTAATGGAGGCAGTATCTTTACATTGCTTATGAGGCTATGTGTGTTCTGTATTCGAAAATAATGTTCTATGTTGATTTCAATGTGCTCACCTTATGATACTGGCCAGTTTGTACAGAGCAATGGACTACAGTGGTAACTATTACTAGTCAAAAGAAAATTCCACAACAGTTAGATAGATAGATAGATAGATAGATAGATAGATAGATAGATAGATAGATAGATAGATAGATAGATAGATAGATAGATAGATAGATAGATAGATAGATAGATAGATAGATAGATAGATAGATATCAAACATACCATATCAGTCACACAGCACAGAATATAAATATAAATGAAATACTAGGATACAATATACATACATACACTATACATGAAATAATAATAATAATAATAATAATAATAATAATAATAATAATAATAATAATAATAATAATAAAATATAAGAAGACATTTTTGAATATATACAGGATGGGAAAACATCTATGACCTAGGACCTTGTAATTTCCCCACTGGGGATTAATAAACAAATTAAATCTTAAATCTTAGAGTGAGTTATAAACTTCAGAACTAAATTGATAAAGGTTTGAATAACTTTATGAAGATTTCAAGAGGTCCAAGGTGCTGAGCCAATTGTTAGTTTTGGTCATTTTCAAGTCTTCCCATCTTCAACTAAGTATCATCATTGTAAAACTGTTTACTATTAAAATACATGAAAAAGGTGATGGATATTGTCCATCCCAATTTCTCAGCCAAAGAAGGGCAAAATGTTTGTCCAATCAACAGTTCAAAACCCAAAGATATACAATTTAAAATAATGTAAATTACTTAATAGCAGCAAATAAACAATAATACAATTGTTAATATATTTGGATCTGACTGTTCAGCACTAGCTTTGCGTCTTCCCCCAGACATTTCTTTTATTGCATTTTGGATAAGCCACTAAAAAAGTATGAGGCCGATGAGACAGAATACATGTCACCATTTAAAATGTTGCAGAAACCAGGCCTTAACTGAAAAAAGTGCAAAAGTAGTACTAGGTTCCAAGGTAATAGCAACCTGACGGCTAACATGATTTGAAAACAAGTTCACCACTTGCTGCTGCAATGAAACTTAATGGAAACCTTTTTTAAAAAAAAAAAAGCAAAACCATTTTAAAACAATTATAAAACCTATTGATGTACCAGTGAAAATAAAAGACGTCCATAGAGCAGTAGTTGTAACTGTAACTGCTTTCTACTGAGGCATTACCAGGCCAATCTCTCACACTACTACTCCCACCATCTTAATTTTCCATTGATTTGACTGTGGAGTCTTTTAAGGATTAGGTCATATCTGGGGACTAATCTAGCCTATTACGAGGCTTTTAATAACAACCTGTGTGCTGAGCCTGAGCCACTGTGGAACATCTCTAGTCCTAATTCCCAGTTCATTTTACCCCCATGCCTCCCCCCAGCTCCTTGCTGATAACAGCCTACTTGGCCTTTATTTCCCTGGCCGAAAAAGGCGGCATGGGAAGATAGGAGATTGGATGGATGTTTCATCCAAATTTCTATGTGCTCAAAATGCGTGAGCTGTGAATCGGTTAGATCACAAGACAATGCAGGGATGAAAGACAAACCTACAGAAATAAGCAATATTATTCGTGTCCATGCATACAGATAGAGAAGTCCATTTTCTTGTCAGCATGTCAGTCTGCAGGACTTACTAGTTGCCAAGTGGCATATGTGTAAGGTTCAGAGGTGTCAAAAGTATTCACAGTCATTACCCAAGTAGAGGTATAGATAGTAGGGTTTAAAGTGCCCCTATTATGAAAAAAAATCATTTCTCTGGTGCTTCCACACACATTCAAACTTGGAAAAAACTATCCATGCTGTTTTGAGTGTGATACAGGTTTCTGAAAGTGTCATGCCTTCAGTCTCTGGGTGAGCTGTTCAAAATCTGCACTGCTTTCTACGTCACTAGCCGAGACAAGGGGTATAACCGTATGCTATATATATATGGTGTATATATGGTATATGGTATATAACCATGCTAGCTCGTACTCAATTGCAAAACATTGTTCAACACTAGTACAGAAGAAGTTTCCCAGCTAATCCCACCTTGTACTGACCAAAGTTGGAGAAGTGAGATGTCTCACTCTGTAGCTATAACAGATACCCAAACACACAGGTTGAAAGGGTTTGCTGCGCTTTAGTATCGTTTGGTGGCCTCTATGTTGAAAGTAAAAAATAAGCTGCTTGGTCACTTCTCTAACACTATTAAATTAAACCTGCCAATAGCTTGCCAGGTAGATAAGCCAGTTTGTGATTGGTTCCCGCAAAATTGTGAACTGAAGCAGGATAATTAAACGTGCAGGTTTCAAGACCAAGCTGCAGGGCGAAATCAAATCGCCGGCAGAGTGTGCAGGGCTTACCCAGTCTAATAGATACCCAAAGGTTGTACTTATATAAGGAAACAAGGTATTTGTACTTTGTTACGTGACATCTCAGGTGTTTTGTTGTTTTCTAGGCTGAATCCATTTGGAATTTTGATGACTCACAATGGGCTTGACTCTATGAGAGCAGTGACAAAGCAGAGGTGGGGAAGAGAGATTTGTGCTTGCTCAGAGCAAAAGGCACAGTCATGTGCTGTTTTTCTTCATGGACCTAACACTTGACGACCAATGACGTAACCTCATCATTGACTCAATAAGTCAAGGACAGGCTTTACTGTTTATAGGGCTGGCCCCTTTTGTTGCTGTCCAGCCAACAAAAGTTGATCAGAATTAAATTGTAAAGTGGGCATTGTGACTTCTTTACATGTAGATTTCAGTAAGTGACTCATGGCTTTCCCATCATGTAATCACCAAAACCTGTTTGACTCTATTGCACATATCACTGAACTGCCCCCCACACAAGTTTTTCCAAAAAAAACAAAAAAAAAAACAAAAAAAACAATCATTACAGACAAATCAAAATTGCTGTAAATTCTGGAGTTTTAATTTGGGGATGTCAAAACACCCATTTTATTTAAGCCCCTGTTCACTGGTCCAAGTGTTCACCATTCACTAGAGCTATGATGGGGTCCAGAAAATCAGGCCTGGCCCTACATGAACTCGCATAGTTTCTGTCCAAGCGTGAGCTGAAAAACGTTGCCAAATTGGAGATTGTATAGCATTTCTCCTCTGTAATAATTGGATTGGAACCCAGTGGGTCAGGTTGGTCCCGATCAGGTTCAGGCAGCGATTTAAAGCTCCACAATACCCAAAACTCAAGAGGAACTAATCAATGGATAGAGCATGGAAGACAACCAGGAAGAAAGCCAGTACAACCAACACTTGCTTGGCTGTTTGTTAAATCATATTGTATTAAGACAATTGTTAAATCAATGCATTATATGCAATTTTCTGATGAACACAAAAACTTACACTCCTAATTATGAGCAATTTCGAGAGTGTATATTGCACGGCAGAGGTGACTGAGGTCTACAACTGATCCATGTTGCATTTCTGCTAAAAAAACATCTAAAAGCAAACCAGACCTATATCACTTAATATCATCCTGTCCACCAGGTGTGACTTCTGACACTATATTGGCAATTACCCCATCGTGCATTAAGCTGTGGCAGCGAAGCCTTTAGTAATAGCAGTAATAACACCAGCTTAGGGTGAGCCGGTCACAGTGAAATGACGCCCTCCTAATTAAATGCCGTGTTGCCTCAGACCAAAAGTACATAATAATCACATTGAAGCACATAGGGTTGCTTTCATTTGACCACTGCAAAGCCATGGATCATGCCAACCTGGAGGTCTGTAAACTCAAACGGACACAGACACAAAAAAAAGAAGAAAAAAAAAAAAAAAATCACTGATGTCATGTGCAGATGCTTGCTTTCAGTTAACTCCTGCTGCTGTAGTACTGCAGCTGCTACCATAAGGTGTTTAACTTATTTGTGAGAGAGATTTTATTGTTGTCTTGCTGTTTTATTACAATGTGTGTTCACTAGTGTGTGACTGTAAGCAAGCTGTAAGCATTGTGCGCAATTTGAATAATGCCCTAAACAGAACAGCAAACCATTTTCAAACCAACATTTTATCAGAACCTTTTTGTATCTTTTTTAATAGCCAGCGATTGCGTTATGTCACAGGGGGGTGGCTGAGAGCGAAGAATGTACCAAGTGTGTGTGTGTGTGTGTGTGTGTGTATATATGTTCTCACAAAGAGGGTTATTTTTACCTCACGTGCAAGAGCTTAAGGGCAGAGATCCATAGAGGCCTGTGCAGAGGCAGACGAGAGCAACAGTCTATTTTTAGACTGCGGCTGACTCCGTGTAACCCTTTGTATGCAGAGGCAGCGGTGCTCCAATCATCCATGTCTCGCTCAATATGATGAGTTGCAGCAGCAGAAATTAATCCTTACTGCTATTTACTGTATTTGGAAAGTATTGAAATACGCTTCTGTGCAGACAAGCTTGTATTGTGCTGCCTGTTGTCATTAAAATTGAGGCTTTGTAGACTATAACTTGAGTTGACAAGAGTGAGCTAATTTTGTCTCAGCTGCAGAAACCAAGCTCTTTTTGGGGCATTTGCCATTATCAGACAGCAAAATAGTTAGAGGCAGGGCATGGGGCGATGGAAAGGAATGACATGCAACAACAAAAAGAGTCCCTGGTATAATAATGCGTTGCTATGTTTTACTGTAAGGGAAGTGACTTGAATCAGCTTAGCCACAACCTTGAAGTCAATAAAGTTACAGGTGACTAGAGAAGGAAATGACTGTGAGTCAGATAATATGAATATATGGATTTGGTAGATGAAGCACATTTCCAGAATACCAACAATATAAAAACACAACTGTGTCAAATGAGTACCAAGAGGTCTATGCAGCTGGATGCCGTGAGTAGCAATACAGTATTGTGCAGGCGGACATAAGTGGAGAAAGATCTTGATATTCTAGCACTTTAACAAACTCTCCAGTCAGTCAACAGGACTAAAACGGCCCTTAAGGAACACATCATTTCAAGAAAATGTGAAAGGGAGACAAAGGGGAAAAAAAGGAAAAACTCCCGCATTCGTAGAGAAAAGATGACAGTGGTGTGAAGCTGAATCCCAGGGAGAGGTCAAGCAGAAGCAGATGTATGTCTCAGCAGTCAGAGCTCATCTTTGTCAGACAACATTGCTCCTGTGCCTTTCCTCAGCGATACAAGTGTGTTTTTATTAGACATGATATTGTTCCTGTAATGAGCATGTCTACTACTCTAACAGAGTAAGCAAAAGGCCGATTTGATTTGCAGGTTATGAAGCAAACAATCAAATGATATAATGCACACACTAGGCCGGGACTGCTGGAGATGGGATATATGACTGCCGATGCATTATGTGCTCCGCTGCCATAAAAAGTAGCATAAGAAGGGTAAAGGTGGTCACCATGGAAACAAGCTTTGTTTGAAAAGCTCATGCAATGAGACTTGCCTGCCCTCACCGATCCGGCAGAGCCTAAAAGGCATGGCGAATAGAGAGCAGACATGGCTAAAACTGAGAAACTGCTGCAGTGAGTGTAAACTCATCACTCCACTACAGCGGGTGTTAATGAGCTGGCTGTGCAGTGATAATGGTGGATGGCAGTGGGAAGTATTCAGAGCCTAGTGGTTGATGCCGAGGGGCGATGTAAACCCCCAATGGACTGTTGAAATCCCCTGGGAAACGCAGCTGTGGTGTCGATGCAGAGTGGGGGATTGGAATGAAGAAGGTCTGACAGCAGTCTCGAATCTTAGGCAGAGCTAAGAAAAGGAACATGTTTTGGTGGAACATGTGTAAGGTTGTTTGCGAGAAAGAACTCAGATTGGACAGACAGTCTAGCGAGCTGTCTGGATTTACCCTGCAGAGATCTGAGGAGCAGGTAACCATAGTCCTCAGAAATCCACCAGAGGTTAGAACGCCAACACAAAGAAAGTGGAAGGTAACAGACATCTGACTGAAAATGAGGGATATCCGGCAAACCTGCGGCGGTACCTGAACATACCAGAGATGAAACCTGCTGCTGGTGGAGAAATGTACACTGGGTGAATTTTTATAAAGAGTATCCGTAACAGTGAATCTCACGTTTCACACAGAAGAATTTTGTGCTTGAGCTCAGAAATAGACTGCTAGCAGTTTAAATATGTTAGTTTTGGATTAAAGGGGCCGTTCACACACATTACATTTTTTTACAAATTTAAACAGTGATTGTGTCTCACTTTGTCTGAGAAAATAGCTCAAATAAAAGGTATTCAAATTTGCCTTTTTTTTCCATTTCCTTAAAAAGCAACAGTTTTGGACATAAAAGGTTTTTACCCAAGCGCAATTCAGGTATCAAGCCTTGCACGTATGTCCACGTTTTCCCCAATAAAGTGGAGGTAATTGGAATTTTATGTGTGCTGGTCACAGCACCATCTCTTTCCACTTTCCAAACTGCAGAATTATCTACCTAAGAAATACTACTGCCATTGTATTCTCTGGTTAATGCAAAGTAACAGGAACAGGGACACTTTTCCAGAAAGAGAGGCTAGAGCTGCTTTTTTTTTGTTTTTTTGTTGCAATGTTTCACCTCACACCAACAACTTAAAGGAAATGTAATTCTCCCCAATTTTATCCTAGGACCTCTAGACAAAAAAAATTAAAAAATTAACACTATAGGTAAATCAGTTAATTAGTCTTTTTGCAATCTGAGTGAACTGACCCTTTAAAGGCTTACCCAATCTTGTGGTCATTGTGTTGTATTTCACTTTCTGTATATTATTATTTTACTTGACTTTATTTAATTAGTAATAAATCAATAATAACAATAATAGGTCACTGACTAACTCCATCTGCTGTCAGATGTTGTTTGGAGTTTCAAAAACAGCCAATAAGTGGACCTTTAGGTAAGATTCTTGTTTCTATAACTGTAAAGATATATAAAGATGTTAGTGGCAAAGGCAGAGCACCTTGTAAAAAGCAATGGAGCACCCCCATGGATCTCATGAAATTGATCGTGCAAATGACTGGTGCAGAGAAGATGGAAGCTGCAGAGAGGGATCATATCAGGAGGAGGTGTCCAAGGATGCTCTCCCACTGGTTATATTTATTCAGCTGACAGCTAGAGACAAGTGCCTCGGGGCCTCTGCTCTACAATTTGGATAAAGAGATACTGTTCAAACACTTGCATCAGACCCATTCTATACAAAAAGAATCATCCACTAAAGGACTTGAGTGACTTGCCGTCAGAGCCACATAATTACGATGCTTAACAACTTGTTGTATGGAAATTGCTTTCCAGCCTGACGTCTTGGACATCATTTCTTTTTTTACATTCATATTAATAACGGACGCTTTCATTTGTTCTGTCTCATCATAATTTTCTCATTAGATGGAAGATTCAGTAGCAAGAAAGGTCAGGGCTGTCTGAATATACACAGGATCACTTCTTTTTCTCCTCCAATCAAAGAATAGGAAGACAGTGAGGAGAGCGGTGCTAATTTACATGCTGTTTATGCAGAGCAGTGACCATTAGAGCCTGTTCATTTTTCTCAGTTTAAGGTGGTTTAAAAAAATACCACCAAAGAATAATTGTAGGGTGAATTAGTCATTTCTTGACTTAATGTGCATGGTGAAGCATACTGATGAATGAATGTTCAATTTTACAGTTCAATTTTACAGTATCACTATGCAAACCTCTGTGGTCAGAATTTTGTGAGAGATATTTAACAGAGCTGTGCTTTTCGTACTTTTGCATTAAGACACATTGTGATGTAGTTCAGGAGGAACGTTAACAAGTAATCCACTATGTGTTAATCAGTTTCAATAAGTAGTACTGAGGTGACTCTGTTTAGTGTGTGTGTATGTGGACAGTCCCTCTTTTTCTGCCCTGCTCGCTCTGAATGTCATGACAGCTAGGTAGTAACTCCCCTGACTAAGTAACCAAAATGTGTTGTGACTCTTTAAACATAAAGAAATACAGTTAAAATCCCACAGAGATTAGCTAGCTATGCAGAGGATCATGCCAATGCCAAACTAGCAGGATCAACAGCTAACAGACAGCAGGGAGCAGCGCTGCAGTTACAGTGCAAATGTTAGGAGTTCAGGAGAAAACTTTGTAAATGTATTGTTAAAGGTGCTCTAAGCGATGTCACCAAGGTTTTAATCGCTAACGGAATCAAACGAAATAAGGAAAACTAGGTGAGAAAAAACATTGTCGTTAAATAAAAATAAAAACGAGGCATTACAAAAAAAGGATAACTAACTAAAACTGTAATGTCTGTTTGCAAAACTAACTAAAATAAATTAAATTGACAGTAAATGTTCTTAGTTTTCATCTTTGTCAATGTCTTTCATAGAGCAAATAATATATCTATCTATATAAATATATCCATCTTTCAGAGTTGACATTATTCGACCATAGACCTTTTTTATACAGTCTATGCCATCTAGTTTCTAACTGGGAATACAGAAATTCCGACATTCCATGTCAAGATTGAACACGTCACTTGCACATTTTGCACATACTGCGGCGTCTTGACTGATTACACATCTGTGTATCATCATATGTACATTTTATGTACTGATGTTATTGTTGAATTCATTGTGATTCCATATTTCTAAAAGTGTATTTTTTTGACGAGTTATTATACAATACTTGGGTGAGGAAGGAGGGCCGAGCTAGCCTCCGTTTTGTTTGACAATGCTTTGAACGTCAACTAGAAGGGACATCACCTAACATCGCTTTGAGCGCCTTTAAGGGAGACCTATTACATTGGCCGTTTTCAGGTTCATGCTTGTATTTTGTTTCTACTAGAATATTTAACTGCTTTAAAGCTTTAGTGCGTAACGTTTTGATATTAAGCGTCGGCTACATTCAAGCCGTTGCCAAATGAGTTGCTACAAAGCTAATTAAGACTATCAGCTCCACACAACTCTCTCTGGATTTCTCAGTATGGCTATGTTCAGAAGATTGCGGCGTCCGGCAACTTTGCAGCGCAGAAGCTCGAGTGAAGATAATGACCTCTTCTGAAGAGTCTGTCATGTTTGTTTTTTTAATCCTCTGTGTCCTCCTTGCATACTAGCAACTGTGTGGAGAAGGAGTGGGGGCTGTGCGTGATCTCCGAAGGCTGCATCATGTGGATGCGCGGGCAGTTTTGCGGTCAATACTTAGAATACATCACTTCATTTTTCTCATACTGCCCATAGCTACGTCACCTGTATTTACCCTCTGTATGAGACGCTCTGTTGGAGCGCCCGTCTCTTTAAGCCCCCCTACCAAAGAAGCCTAGTCTGCTCTCATTGGCCAGTGTTACCTAAGCTCTGGAGTCTCTGCATCTGTGCTCTGCTGTGGCTGTCTCTGTACAGTCCGTTCCAGCCGGAGACTGAATGCCACGAGATATATAGCGGGCCATCATACCGTAAAAAAAAATTAAAAAAAAATAAATCGACAATACATGTAGGCTTCTAAACCAAACATTACACAACCAAACATGTTGCAGCAGGAAGGTGAACCTAAGGGGATTACTTAAAAAAAAACGTTTACCTCATTATTTGAAGCTTTGGCCACGTTTAATATTAACAAAATAGTCTTCATGGAAATATCATAAAATCTCCAGCCTTTACTTCTGTGACAAACATGCATACATCACTTAACGTAACACGCGTTATAATGCTCGCCTAGCTGCTAGCATGGCACGCCCTCATCCTCTGCTTCTGACTGGCTAGCTGTGCTGACCTAGCTATTGCGCATGTGTGACATAAGATGGGACAGAAGTGAGATGCCTCACTCTGTAGCTAAAACAGAGAGCTCAACACATAGGGTGAAAAGAGGAGCTGCAGCAATGTGAAGTACAACAAAAAAATATGGTGTTTTTTGAAAATTAAACCACATACACCCATTCTGGTACAATCTCTAAATATTTTCATAAACCTGAAAATAAGCATAATCTAAACACTTGAAGTGACATTTGCAAGTTCGGTTACATGCTGTTTAATGTGCTGAAGCTGAGCAGCTAATTAGCCATATATCCTGCAAACTGACGTTAGCAGTGCACTTTTCGGCAGTGAATGTTTGTTTGACATGTTCGTTTCAACAAGCTGAGGTGCAGGACAAGAATATGTTTTTATGTTTTTAATTTAGATAAGGAGGAGACTTTAGCAGGAAAGCTGTTGTTCAGAGTGTGTGGCTCAGCAGGCTGCTGTCTAGCTGTTAGTCATTGTGACCGCCTGCGACTTCCCTGCACTATAAAAAGATTGGATTGGCTCCCTCTTCCTGGATGAAGTCTACGTAATAGGATTCCAACAAATTGGAACATTTTCATAATGTATATATCCATATATATAAAACTGTCTTATAGCTTGATTTTCTCTTGAAGGAGAACACAGAACAAGTGTTAGTTATATTATAATCTAAATGTGTTTGCTTTATTGCACAAATACCCCTTAATTGGTTGTTTTGGATACATAAAAAACATGGTTATCTTGTAAATTTAAATTTCTTTATTTCTTGTAAGTTTAAAATTGTCATCCGTATATTTAATAAAAGCAGACCTGTCTTAATGTGAGCCTGTAAATTCCCACACTGGTATAATGCTACAGTAAGATCTGGAATACCTACCCACAAAGGAAAAGACAGGTACACATCCACTACATGTCCTCTTCTCCCTGTTCTGCTCTTTTCAAAGCAAAAAAAGTTTGGGCATCACTGTGTGGTGTCGCCCATCTTTCGGAACCGTACTGGGCTTCCAAACATCAAAGTGACCATTCACAGTCTGGAGGTGCTTCACTTTTCTTTTCACTCGCCATTAAAGAACACCGTCAAGGGGATAAAGACCTCGCAAAAGACACATCTGTGAATGATATGAGAAGATGAAAGCAGCAGCACTCACCCTGTTCACCTCTCCAGGTGTAGCCTTTCACAAGGAGAGAATACACACTACACAAACTAAAGCCACTGCTCAAACACAGCCAATGAGACTGGACGAAGGAAAAAGCTTCCTGTTGCTGTGCTCATGTTCCCATCCTATGGACACAAGTCTAGAAACTGTTACATGTCAGTCCGCGCTTGAAGACATTTCTATTTCTATTGCAATGTAACCATGAAAATAGCTAGAATATAACGGAAAACAATTAAAATAACATTTGTTGTAGGAGGAAAGTGCGAATGATTGACAGGGTCATTTTTCCGAATAGCGAATTAAAGCCTTAGCGTCACTAGTCCTGGATGAAGACCGCAGAAAACATCTTGCGCCTGACACCTCATTCATCATAAAAACAGGAAAGAAATATGAAATGACAGGGCCATCTGATGTTGACAGAGGATGAGTTGAAGAGACAAGCGCAATATGGTTCAGCAGACGGAAATCTACGAGTCCGTGGCCCTGATTCTCTCTGTATGCACAATCCTAACCCACTCTGAATAATCTGTGCGTGCGCTGGGTGTGTGTCAAAGGAAATGATCAGCATGTTGCCAAAACTGAGCAGGAGAAGAGAGTGGCTCCATCCACTAGTTTCTGCCTTGTAGTGGTGTTTTCAGAAATACGGTTTGCTGTGAAATGACTTAATATGCTGGATCTGAGCTAATCTTCTCATAACATACATAGTATATGTCTGCCAGGCCTCAAGAAAAATCTCTACAACATGAAGCGCTGACTGGTGGAGTCAAAGCCAACAATGGTGTCTACAGGGAATGTCAGTCAAAGGGGGAAAAAAAAGACATGTACGTCTATATATACAGTACATCTGCAGTTGTTACCAGACTTGACATTTTTTGCCTCAGAGGCACATTGTGTCATATTGTATCAGTTTCTAGACATGCAGTTTTTGGCGTTGCTTTTTTCAAACCAATCATACAACTCCCCCATTATGCATTCTGACCTCTACTTAAGTCCTTATGTACAAAAACTGACTTTATGCTGGGTTGGGCGGTAATACGGTCTTAAAAATAGAGATGGTATCAGTCTCTATACAGTTATAAAAAAAAAAAATACTAAAATATATATATATATATATATATATATATATATATATATATATATATATATATATATATATGTGTGTGTGTGTGTGTGTGTGTGTGTGTGTGTGTGTGTGTGTGTTTATTATTTACAGACATGAGCTGGTTTGACCACGGAGGTGAAAGAAATATGCACTAGTCCATACAGGACCTTCTTCCTGTACAACTTGTGTGATTTGTGAGGACACATTTGGTATGCTTGGATCTTTCCAGGTGTGAAACCAAACGAAGGGGAAATTGCTCCAAGTTTAGAAACAGATCAAGTGATTCGGACCAAAGCAAACAAACTATAGGTGTGAAAACAACGCTAAAGGGAGAGAGGAATGACAGCTGATCGTCCTTGCAGCGGCAGACCATGCGTAACAACACCTGCACAGGATTGGTACCTCCGAATATAACACCTGCGGAATGGGTACAGGATGGCAACTACAAGAACTGGCCAATCTGGTGCTGTCCATGAGGACGAGATGCACTGCTGTGCTTAAAGGTCCCATGGCATGAACATTTCACTTTGAGGTTTTTTAACATTAGTATGCATTCCCCCAGCCTGCCTATGATGCCCCAGTGGCTAGGAATGGCGATAGGTGTAAACCAAGCCCTGGGTATCCTGCTCTGCCTTTAAGAAAATGAAAGCTCAGATGGGCCAATCTGTAATCTTGCTCCTTATGAGGTCATAAGGGGCAAGGTTACCTCCCCTTTCTCTGTTTTGACTCGCCAGAGAATTTGGCCCACTCATGAGAGAGAGACATCATGGCTTTCAAATGAGTAAAGTGGCAGTTGGTCAAGGCCACACCCCCAGCCTCCACCTTGCCCCCCCTCTTCTCCTCAAAAGTTACAGACTCACAAATGCCACGTTCTAAGGAAAGGTCATTGTGGGACTGGCTCTAGTGGCGGTAATTCTGCACCAAGGATGAATTTTGGGAAAGAGACTTCAGATACAGTATTAGGGGACCACTAAGGTCTATATAAAAGAGACTTCAGATACAGTATTAGGGGACCACTAAGGTCTATATAAAAGAGACTTCAGATACAGTATTAGGGGACCACTAAGGTCTATATAAAAGAGACTTCAGATACAGTATTAGGGGACCACTAAGGTCTATATAAAAGAGACTTCAGATACAGGATTATGGGACCACTAAGGTCTATATAAAAGCATCCAAAGAGCACCAGGTCATGGGACCTTTAATGCAGCTGATGACCATACCAGATACCCCCACTGTTCACAGACACATTAGTGCATTTCTGTTAGTCACGTCTGTGAAACTTGGTCAATTTATGTCTTAGTTGTTAAATCTTTTAATGTTCATACAAATATTTACATGTTACATTTGCTTAAAATATAAAAGCAGTTGAAGGTGAGAGGACTTTATTTTTATTTTATTGTTGAGTTTACATGCCACCCGCCAAAGTGTCTTGTAAAAGGCCAGTGCCGAGGCATGAGGACCATCACTGGCTTCAGACCGACTGGCAGCAGAAGAGTTGTTGGCAGCTTGGACAGGGCCAACAAACTTAATCTGTTCTTTAACAGATTTGATGCTCCTGCCCCTGCCCATCCCCCCATTAACACAACTGCTGTCTCACCTCCAACCCCACTACTCCCCCCCTCACTGTCCCTCGCCCTCCTCCTGGGAGATCCCTAGTCCCCCCTCCTCTAGCCCTCAGGTTAACACCTCTCTCCAGGCTGACTCCCCCTTCCCCACCTGTGACCTCTGTGTGCCTCACTGCTGACCAGGTGAGAAGACAGCTGACCAGACTCCACTCTAATAAGGCTGCAGGCCCTGATGGTATCCGTCCTGGGGTGCTCAAAGCCTGTGCCTCTCAGCTATGTGGAGTCCTTCACCATGTCTTCAACCTGAGCCTTAGTCTCCAAAGGGTCCCGGTGATGTGGATGACATCTTGCCTCGTTCTTGTGCCAAAGACGCCACGTCCCAGTGACGCCAAGGACTACAGACCCGTGGCACTGACCTCCCACATTATGAAGAGCCTGGAGAGACTGGTTCTGGAACAGCTGCGGCCCATGGTGAGACCTCACCTGGACCCCCTCCAGTTTGCCTACCAGCCCCAACTGGGAGTTGAGGACGGCATCATCTTCCTGCTCAACTGCATCTACACCCACCTGGACAAACCGGCAAGCAAGGTGAGTGTCATGTTTTTTGACTTCTCCAGTGCTTTCAACACCATGCGGCCGGCCCTGCTGGGTGAGAAGCTGACAGCGATGCAGGTGGATCCCCCCCTTGTGTCTTGGATTGTTGACTACCTGACTGGCAGACCACCGTATGTTCGCCTGCAACTCTGTGTGTCAGACAGCGTGGTCAGCAACACCGGGGCCCCGCAGGGGACTGTCCTCTCTCCCTTCCTCTTCACCATCTACACCACAGACTTCAACTACCACACAGAGTCTTGCCATCTTCAGAAGTTTTCTGATGACTCTGCTGTGGTTGGATGTATCAGCGAGGGTGACGAGGCTGAGTACAGAGCTGTGATGGGGGACTTTGTCACATGGAGTGAGCAAAACCATCTACAGCTCAACGTGACAAAGACTAAGGAGCTGGTGGTGGACCTAAGGAGAGCCAAGGCAGCAGTGAGCCCTTTTTCCATCCAGGGGGTCAGTGTGGACATTGTGGAAGACTACAAATACCTGGGAGTGCACTTGGACAATAAACTGGACTGGGCCAAAAACACTCAAGCCCTCTACAGGAAGGGCCAAAGCCGTCTCTATTTTCTGAGGAGGCTAAGGTCCTTCAACATCTGCAGGACGATGCTGAGGATGTTTTATGAGTCTGTGGTGGCCAGTGCTATCCTCTTTGCAGTTGCATGCTGGGGAAGCAAGCTGAGGGTAGCGGACACCAACAGACTCAACAAACTGATCCGCAAGGCCAGTGACATCGTGGGGGTGCATCTGGACTCTCTGTCAGTGGTGTCAGAGAGGAGGATGCTGTCCAAACTACATGCCATCTTGGACAATGTCTCACACCCACTCCATGGCTTGCTGCTAAATCACAGGAGCACTTTCAGTGAAAGACTCATTCTCCCAAAATGCACCACAGAGCGCCACAGGAAGTCATTCCTGGCTGTGGCCATCAAACTTTATAACTCCTCCCTCTAAGTGTCTTACACACAGACACTTAGAGAGGTTGAAACTGGACAATATTATCTGTATTATCTGTTTTGTGCAATGACACTGGCCTGAAAAGTGTGCAATACTAAACTGCTACAATTATTATTATTATTATTTTTCACCATTGCAATTCCTTAATTATGTTAATTATGTAAATACTGTATAATAACATTCCTTTAACTATGTAAATACCGTGCATATCCACACTTGTTATATTTCTTTATTTATATTTCTACTCTGATATTTCTACTATTTGTGCAACTGCAACAAAGAGTTTCCCTTCGGGGATCAATAAAGAATTTCTGATTCTGATTCTAACCACATTTGGCGTGTGGGCATGTGCTAGTGTCAAGCCCTGCATATATTAGAGTACATGCTCATATTCATGCAACTTTTGATAGTACTACTTACAGCCTGGCAAAGTTCTACATAGTGCAAGTGTTCCACAGGCAGAGCAGTGGGCGGTAAATGGATAACCAGCATGGTTTTTCTTTGCAGACATTCATTTATTCTCTGGTGTGAAGTTATTTATTTATTTTTTATGAAACACTTGCAGAAAATCAAAAAATGATAATAAAAAAATATTATTCTGTTTTACCTCCTATTGTGACCATTGTAATATGCCAATATGCCATTTCTAAATTATTATATTCTTTTTAAAGATTTTTTGGGGCATTTTATGCCTTTTAATGACAGGACAGGTGAAGAAGTGAAAGGAGAGAAAGGGAACGACATGCAGCAAAGGGCCGGAGCCGAACCCAGGCCCGCTGCATCGAGGAGCAAACCTCCACATATGGGCACCCGCTCCACCAACTGAGCTATACAGGCACCCTGTGCCTTTTTTTTTTTATTATTCACCAATACATCTGTATATATTAGTCCTCATCTGTATATAGAAGAGGTGTCAATATTACTATTATTTATCTTATTTTCTACCCCTATTATATATTTTTTTGATATTTTGCTTTACTATTTCTATTTAATGTGTTGCATTTGAGCTGCTTTAACAAGGGAATTTCCCCAGTGTTGGATCAATAAAGTCTATCTTACCACAAAACCTTCATTAATATATTGAAGCAGCACAGTTAAAAAAAGAACAGAGCAAAAAAAATTAAGGTAGTGTGGTGAACCTAACCAGCATCATTAAGCTGTGACTCCACTGGTGGAAGAAGTGTTTAGATCCTTTACTTAAGTAAAAGTATTATTACCATACTGTAAAAGTACTCTGTTACAAGCAGAAGTCCTGCATTGAAAATGTTACTTAAAGCTATAGTGTGTAGTTTCCATCTCCGCCATGAGGAATTCTAATTAATGACAACAAAACTGTTGGTGCAGCCACATGATGCACAAATCCGTGAAGGCACTTCACCTCCACCCTTCCCCTAAGCAGTTGCTAGTAGCCAAGGAGGCAGGGAGAATTCAAAAAACATGATGACTCTTCAGAAGAGGTCATTATCTTCAATCGAGTTTCTGCGTGGGAAAGTCACCGGACGCAACAATCGTCTGAACATAACCATACTGAGAAATCCAGAGAGAGTTGTGTGGAGCTGATAGTCTTAATTAGCTTTGTAGCAACTCATTTGGTAATGGCTTGAATGTAGCTGACGTTCATTAATATCAAAACGTTACGCACTACAGCTTTAAGTAAAAGTATGTGAGTATTGTCAGGAAAACGTACTTAAAGTAAAAGTACTCAATTCATAAAAATCCTACCATTTTAGAAAGTGGAAATAATCCAAACAGTAGTGTAGATCAAATTATTTCAGCTGGACTTGTAGGCCGTTATATTGTTGGGTTGTTTATTGATAATAAAAAAATCATATTGTTTACATGTGTTTTGTGTGCTAATTTGTAAAGTAACTAGTAAGTAGTAACTAAAGCTGTTGAATGTAGTGGAGTAAGAAGGACAATATTTCCCTCTGAAGTAGAAAATGGCATGAAAAGAAAAGACTCAAGTAAAGTACAAGTACCTCAACATTTGTCCTGAAGTACTTGGATAAATGTACTTAGTTACATTCCAGCACTGGACAATGCCATCTCTTTCTCTAACACAGGCAGTGTTTTTGGTAAGCGATTTTGAAACTGTGAAACAATTATTCAACTCATCATCTTAAATCAAAACGCTTAAAGTCACTAGACCTCATAAGTTCTGATGTAGTCTGAAAATAAAAACAGACAAATAGACATTTTACGTTAATTTAACGTGAAAATAACAGGTTAGGTTAATGAGAAATGTTTTGTTGGTTCCACTACATTCCTCAAAGTTTTACAGTATGTTGTGTTGTTAATGAATTCAACGGCTGAGGGCGTGACCAACTGCCACTTTGTCTCTCTCTCACAGGCGGACCAAATTCTCTGGGCGGGCAAAGCCGAGAAAAGGGAGGTAACGTTGCTCCTTATGACCTCATAAGGAGCAAGATTCCAGATCGGCCCATCTGAGCCTTCATTTTCTCAAAGGCAGCGCAGGATACCCAGGGCTCGGTTTACACACATCGCCATTCCTAGTCACTGGGGGACCATAGGCAGGCTGGAGGAATGCATACTAATGTTAAAAAACCTCATAAAGTGAAATTTATAGCTCACTTCTGCACAAAGATTATTTGGAGTGAGCAGCTGAGTGATGAGGTGTTTGGCTGGTCTGAAAAGATCCCTTCCATCCCCATAATTCCCCTCAAATAATAACAGTTCCCCCCTGTGGAACAAGGCAGATGAGTCACCCACAGTGTACCTCCACTCGTGGCGAAGGATGCCCTGGAGAGGCAGCGCTGACAGGAATCATAATTTGCTACTTTCCAGTGAAACGACAAGCTGAATATGAGAGAGAGAGAGAGAGAGAGAGAGAGAGAGAGAGAGAGAGAGAAGGATGCAATCTACAGAAATGGCGTGACTTTGTGCATGTGTGTAGGTACAGTTTATTTGCGTGTCAGGGAAAAAAAAGGAAAAACACATTGTGTAATTACTAATTTGGGACAAAAAAAATAAACAGATCTTGCAGTGTCCTACATATATTTAGGATGTCACCCAGATTTTTCTATCCCTGGTAAAGAAGAGAACTCAGTGAAAACGCTATCAGACTGTCGGGGACACTAAAACTGAATCCCAGACTAAGAAAATGTTTTGAGGTGAATTAGCATCTCTTAAAAGGAATAGTGAGGAACCCCTGTAGCTAAAAGAAGTAGAAAACACAACTATCCAATCTAAAACTTGCCATATATAGCAAAAGCAACAGTATCAACAATATCAGTCTCTTTTGTGGTGCCCTGCTGTGTCCTGCTACGTCCAGCTATCCCCTGCTGTGCCACGCTACGGTACATACGGCAACGCCCTGCTATGACACGAACTACTACAACCATTTTTTAGTTACGTTTCCGTTATCTTTATTGCGATTGTTTTTGCAACTGTGCATCACATCCCCAACCGGCTCCGTCAGACTCCGCCTACCAAGAGCCTGGGTCTGTCCATGGTTTCTTCCTAAAAGAGAGATTTTCCTCACCACTGTCGCACTGCTTGCTTTTGGGGGAATAACTAGAATTTTTGGAACTTAATAGAGTTAACCAGGGACCCTTATGTTTTTTTTACACAAATCCTGATCTTAGTCATTTAATATCTGATAATACCCAGTCCACTGTGCTATTTTGATTTTCATACATTTTCATACATTTCATACATTCTTGGCCTGAATAAGACCTCACTTAAGATTTGAAAGAAATCTAGATTTGCTATAAATATGCAAGAATCACATCTTTGGTTTTATGGCTTGCTATAATAGTTGCAGTGTCCATTAGTGTTTTTATAAAATCTGGGATTTATTTTACAGTGGATTTGTTGTGCCAGCGTGACCGCCTGCCTTCATTAGAATTGCAATGCCCAGTCCAGACCAATGAGACGAGACGTTTGTACGTCTCATCTCCAAAGGAATTACTCTTTATACTTCCGTTCTAACTGACTTTCAGGCTTTTGTCAGCTGGATATATAATTTGTTTGCGTCTGAATATGAATGTGGATAACGTTAATCATACAAACTAAGTAATGCTTGCTACAGCTGCATTTCTAGTGATGAATTGGCAAAATCAACGGTTTGTTTATGTAATTCATGGTTTGTTCTATTGCCGCTCGCTCTCTTCAGTCACTCTCTAGGTTCCATTATCGTGCTTGCGGGCGCTTGTTGAGTCTCCGTCTAAAAGTCTGCCATTTCTACCAGAAATTATAAATTATGAATAAATTATGGATCATTTTATTTCTATGGTTTGTTGCTGACTTTACAAGCTTACGTCACCATCTATTGTCCGTTGAAACAGGTGACGTCTCCAGAGTCGCGGCGACACCATCAGCCAGTTTGAGTCAAGCCGAGACAAGTTGGTTCAGACCACTGCAACTTTTTCCCTGTAAAATTCTAAAACGTTTTTTTCTTGTCGCAAATCTTTGGTCTGAACTGAGCTTCAATCAACAGTATGGCTGCTCGATTATGGAAATATGAAAATAAACAATATTGAAATCATGATTATTTAACACAATTAGTCATTTACCTTTGGATAGAATGGATAGTGTCCAGGGTATAATCTTTTAGTGTTCTTTATCTCACAGAAAGAATCTTTGGCTCAGAATAAAATCAGTTTTACTACTGTGAGTCGGTTCAGCTTTTATATTTTTTTATATCACACATAACTTTACACAGCTCAACTGCAGCCAAGACAACAACTATCGCTGGTGGTTTGTGTAGCCAACGCTACGGTTACATGTGGCAGTGGACTGACTGTAACGGAGAACCACTGCACTCTCTACCATTAAAATTTACCAATGAAAGCCAAACAAAGAACTAAACAATCGATAATGTGATCTGAAATTTGTGGAGAAAACAACATCTGCAAGTAAGATTATAAGTTTCCCTGGCATTAGCATTTAGCTACATGTAGCAGTGGATGTAATGTAAATGTAGTAATGTGCCTGGGGAAGATGATCATTTAACAATATCCAGCACAGATCGAAGTCATCTCAAGAGTAGAAAAATGTGTAGTTCAGAACACTCTAAACCGACTTGAGATCTGGAAGACATTTTGCTTTGATCATCAATATATTGGCCATGATAAGACTACCATTATATTTACACATCTGTATTTAGAAAAAGAACCCTTCCACTCACCTCTGGCACTCGCTGGCATGGAGAACCAGTTCCTGGTTTTTCTTGGCGCTGACAGTGAGCTCGTGCTCCGTTGGGTTGAAGATGTCGAGCAGTAGATGACACTGGCGAGTGCTGTGGAAGGACACAGACACAAGAGCTGAGTGGAGGACCAAAATGTAGTACGTATATATAAAAAAAGTGTATCTGTTTTCACAGGCCCATACTAATGCTTCATGGCTCCTAGAGGTGGCCCTAAACACATGAAAGAGAGAAACCTGAACATAGGTTAACCAGCCAAAGAGGAAGAGGTTTTCAATGAGATGGCGGACAGCAGACTGAGGAAAATAACAGATGCCTCAGCCACAGTTAAGTCCAAAGTCTGGACCCATAGTTGCTCTTTAGTTCTGTAACTTTAATTTACAGATTGAAAAAACTGGGGCTGCAAAATTCTGCTTTTTTTTTTTTTACAGTTTGGACTTGCAGTGGATAAGAGAAAACCTGCATATAACCTTTTCACGTGCATTTTGTATTAATCGTCCAATATTGTGGTGTATCATTATAGGGTTGTCTAGCAATATATTGATAATTGCTGTATCGTGATATTATCAGTATTGTGAGCCATGTATCGTATCGTGAGGTACACTATGATTACCACCCCTATGGTGCGCAATTTTAGACAAATAAGACAAAAAAATGTAGACACAAATAAGGTGTAGGGTGTCTCTGTATGCATAATGACTTGTTTATGTGAATGCGAGTTTACACTTAATGCATGAGGTCATGATTACTTTCTAAAAATACAAGGCCACATACACCCACGCGCACACGCAGCAAATGCATGAGATCAAGAGAAGACACGGTGTGAAGTACTCATCAGTCCTTGTCACAACATCAAAGGTGGCGGACCTTTCATCAGGCCCACAGGCCTGGCTGAAGCACGCCATCTCCACATCATCCTGGGACCTGCCTTTCTCATGCAGATCATAAGAGGGCCAATTTGTGATTTAGATCAAGACGGATAATGATGGATGAAAGGAATGGATACGTAACAACAGAACAGACGACAAGACTGTTCAATGTAGCCATTTAGTACAGGCATTATGCAACATGACCCCACACAAATTGCAACTGAAATTCTTTCAACTGACCTAGTCTCATAAAAGTCTCCTCTATAACACATATACAGTGAACCCTCGCTATATCATGGTTCACCTTTCACGGTCTCGCTGCTTCACGGATTTGCATTGTGCATTGTGTTCTGCATTCTGCAAACATAATCAATGGTGGCATGTCGGTTTATAAGAATCTTTTTTCCCAGAAGAAAAAAGAGCGACAACAACTACCGATAACTATGTTCTTCTCTCGAAAAAACACCTGCACCGCGGGCTTTAGAAGAAAAAACACCTGCACCGCGGGCTTTAGAAGAAAAAACACACCTGCACCGCGGGCTTTAGAAGAAAAAACACACCTGCACCGTGGGCTTTAGAAGAAAAACCCGCTACAGAGCGGAGTCGGGATGCAGCGGCTCCGTCAGAGCAGGGAAATACACTTGAGTCACGATTTTCCTACTGTACTTTACTTTGTATTTGTTTTCATAATCATTTTTAATTTTCTCCCGTTCCAATGACTCTGGTCGCGGTGGGGCGGTGCTGATTTCCGCAATTTGAAGTCTTCAGTTCGTATTGATGATTAAAATTATTATTTTACAGTACAGTAGTTATTTGTAAAAAATCGTTCATACAGTACTTTTATTCATTAGACAAATGATTGGGCCTGTAAAAAGGTTTTGTTCTTTGGTTTCAGTGAATAATGGAGTATTTCATCGTATCATAATGGTAAAAAAAAAAGGTTACTACTTCACAGATTTCACCTGTCACGGGTTCTTTTTGGAACGTAACCCCCGTGAAAAACGAGGGTTCACTGTAAAAAGAAATCCAAGTGGTGGAAAGTATTTAAAAATACTGAAATCTGTGATGCCGGTTTCCCATTGCAGCCCATGTTAAAGGTCCCATGGCATGGTGCTCTTTGGATGCTTTTATATAGACCTTAGTGGTCCCCTAATACTGGTTGATGTGGCTCGGGGAAGGGATGTTTGTGTTCCCTGCTGGAGCTGCTGCCCCCGCGACCCGATACCGGATAAGCGGATGAAGATGGATGGATGGATGGATGATTAGTGGCCCCCTAATACTGTATCTGAAGTCTCTTTTATATAGACCTTAGTTGTCCCCTAATACCATATCTGAAGTCTCTTTTATATAGGCCTTAGTGGCCCCCTAATACTGTATCTGAAGTCTCTTTTATATAGACATTAGTGGTCCCCTAATACCATATCTATAGTCTTGGTGCAGAATTACAGCCACTAGAGCCAGTCCCACAACAAGCTTTCCTTAGTATGTGCTATGTCTGAGTCTGTAGTTTTTGAGGAGGAGAGGGGGGTGTGGCCTTGACCAACTTCCACTTTGCTTGTTTAAAAGCCATGATGTCTCTTTTATGGGTGGGCCGAATACTCTGGGCGGGCAAAGCTGACAAAGGGGAGGTAAAGATTCCAGATCGGCCTATCTGAGCTTTCATTTTATCAAAGGCAGAGCAGGATACCCAGGGCTCGGTTTACACCTATCGCCATTTCTAGCCACTGCGGGTAGGCAGGTTGGGGAACTCATTAATGTTAAAAAAACCCGAAGTGACTATTTTATGCCATGGGACCTTCAAGTGGAGACACTGCAGGTGAATAGGGGAAACATTTAACTAACAGAGATCTCCATGAAACTTCCCCAGTTGATTACTTACAAGTTTTCTGAACTTTTATGTCTAATAATGCAAATTAGGCATTTTCTAATTAAATATCTGCTAATTTGCATAAATTGTGGTGGTACAGTATTTTTTTCAACTTGGACACTATTTTCCCATGCATTGGTGTACAAGTGACCAACATTTTTGAAATCTTTTGAAATATGTGGTCCAGTATTGAGTGAGAATGCTGTAACAAGCAGCAACAAACCAGGCTACAATGTAACCCTATAAGACAAATGTTGACAGGCTCAAATTATTACTGTGTCTGACAACATTATGTCAAGATCATTATGAAAGGATCCCTACAGAGTTTGACATTGTTGTTAAAGAGTAAGGTCTTTTTGGTTTAACAGAAATAGCCCCGAAATTACCATCACCAAACCCATCAGACGCCATGTAAATAATCACTCCTTCCCATCCACATGATTTTTACACAAATACATTCACATGTGCTGGACTTCACTACACCACAGACTGCATGGGTTGTAGCTGCTGCAGTAGTGGGCCAATCACATGTCTCATTGACTCGAACAATGGTTGCAGTGATTGGCTGTGTGCAAAACCATACAAATAGTCTTTATTTCCAGATGTGGTTACAAAAAGAAATGAATGCAGGAATCGTTTGGCTGGAGAAGTTTCAATATTACCTGGTGCTCCGAAAAAATATCTTGTGTCTCCTATTCGATGCAAGACGGTACTTTTAGAAAACCATTTTCCACAATAAGTGGAATTGGAATCTAACTGCAAAAGGAATCCTATATCCTTTGGATGAATGTGCCATCTTCCCTCCAAGTCCCCCGCCTTTCCAACTAGCTCCTTGCTTTTTAGTCTCAGGGTAAATGGAAGTTGAGCTTGAGTCCAAGTCCCTAATTAACTGCAGTGGGAAATAAAGGAGCATATTTTTTAAAGCCTACTCATGTTTCTTTAATTGTCTCCTTGTCTTTGTTGGCAGACATGATTAACGTGCTGAGTGGGGTTAGGTACTGATTTATAGGCCAGGTCGTTTAGCTGAGGTGATCAATCAGACCACCCAGTTAAGAAACCAGGGGCTCATTGCTCATGCACTAAGTATCCAGGATAGACTGAAAAAAAGGAGCCAGGGATATAGACACAGACAATGTGGAGTTGAACCTTTTGATAGATGTTAAAAGTCCACAGCATGATCCTAAAATGATGCTGAACACCTTCATTCAATAACTGTTGCTGAGACTGCTACAGAATGTCTGTAGACAAAAAGCAGCAGATAATGCTTTTGATCTAGAAGGAAATGAGTCACAACACTGAATCATTTTGATAAGTATTCTGCTGAGCTACTACGCAGGGCAGCAGGATCTAAGCTAACTAAATAATTCAAACCGCCAATAGGATTTCAAACTACTTGTCTTCATTTCAGTCTGTGAATTTTGAAATTCCTCTTTAAAAGCTGGAGTGAGAAAACGAGAGAACAGAGTTAGCCCCGGTGTTTCAAAGTAGACACATATGGAACCTTCTCCGTTGCTCATAGTGTACAAAGCAAAGCATCAATCAATAGAAATACCAATGCTTGTGCCTCATGCACATTTAATGAAGCATGAAATAACCTTGGCTGCATGTGCTATGTGTGTGTGTGTGTGTGTGTGTGTGTGTGTGAAGTACTGTAGGGATTATTTACCATCACTATTGGGCACCTGAGTGCAAATTATGAAGTGCAAATTAATGCAGGAGACAGTTCTCAAACACAGAAGACCTTTTCTACTGATTATTTCAGGTACAGCTGGTGGCGTAACGCAGGGAAAAAAAACAAGTTAATGAATGCCACTGTCTATTTCTGAGAACACTACCACGCTAACAAAAGAACCGTGAGGTCTGCAATTTGCAATAATTGACTTTAAAAAAGGACCCTGTTGCAATAGAGTAACTTACAGTGCCACACATTTCTATGTCAAGACAACAAGCAGATTTATTAACACAAAACTGACAAGCACCAGGGCCACAGCCACTGATTATTTTTGTTCCTACATCAACAATACAAAGCAAATCAACACTAACACTGATCTGGCATCAGTTGGGACTGGGAACATTGTTATTTTGAGGCACTGGGTGGTACAAGAAAAAGATGCGTACCGTGGGAGGAGGCCAAAACGCAAAGATCAATAGAGCTGGAACCCACACCCCAGTCAATTCTGCAAATCTGGGATCAATAAGTGCTGATTTTGCAGACCTACTCAGTCACACAAGCGTGACATTTTCCCTGCACACGGAATGAAATGGCCTTGATTAGTCTGGTTGAATTTAGAATCCTGCCAATAATGGGCTATTTTTGGCTACAAAAGCCAATAAAGCACAGTTGACTCTAACTTTATGTCCATGTTTGAAGATGTCATAACAAGTGAGAAGTAACTAATTGGGTAATGGCTGTCAGCATGTGCACTAAAAGGCCAGTTCACCGGAAACATATTTTCTCCTTTAGAGATCTCTGCTTCCACCCTGAAAATATAAAAAGATAATGGAATAATATTTGTAGCGCATTAAGCATTTAACAAGCATTTAAAGATTCACAAATAGAACTTATGTCAAGAAACTCATTACTCTAGAGGATCAACAGGATGTGATGTGAAAGGTTTTCATACATAGAAATAAAATGTATTTATATTTTTTTCATGGGGTATCAAGTAGTTTTAATAAAAAGTGTTTATAAGCTGAATGCTGCAAAACAGCAGAGGGTTTCCTTCATATAAGAGCTGCAATTACTAACCAGGATGCACTTTCATAAAAACACATCAGAGGATCAGTTCAGTCCCCCCAGATCAGTTCCCCCAAGTAGAGCAATGCATTTCTCAATGCTGAGCGAACGGGATTTTAACAGGTCCTTGTGAAGTATAGCTCACTGAGGATTTCACACATCCTGGCTCTCCGTAACCTCTTTTAACAGATCTGTCTCTTTACATATGGCCAAATGTGAGAAAGCAAGAGAGGAGAGAAGGTAGGGTATGCGCTGAGCTATGGCAGGAAAGAGACACCAAGGCAAGGTATTAGGCAAAGAGAGCAACAATTGGAGGGTAGGAGAGAGGCAAGTGAAAAACATTACAAGAGAGAGACCCACAATAAAAGGGAGTCAAAAAGGGAGGAAAGAGATTAAGATGAAAATGAACAGACTGGGTGAAACACCGTTTCAAATGTTATCACTCTGTTTAATGGGTGTAATCAATGGTTATCAGCCTTGAAGAGGCCTGTTACAGCAACTACAGCTAGATTTAAAAGGCCGTTATCTATATATATGGTAACGGCCGTTGTTCGCAGGGTCAGGGCCAGTTGGTGCTCTGGGAGTTAGTTACATGGTTAGGTTTGGGAAAAAGTCATGGTTTGGGTAAAAATACTTATGTTTGGGTCATTAGTCCTGAATGTTATGCAAGGAAGCTTACGTTTAAAAAAGAAAAGTGGGGCATCTGCATAGCTCAGTTGGTAGTCCATAAATAGAGGTTTACTACGTGACGCAGCCACCGCGGGTTTGACTCTGACCAGCTAGCTAGTTGGGCTGCACAAGTTATCGTTTTTTTTAAATCGTCATCGCAATATCAACTGGCACAATAAACACAATGTTTTGTGTTAGCACATGTGCCATAGATACAAAGTACAATGATAGTAGAAACTGCACTTTAAAAAGTTACTTTCATTCTTTTTAGTAGTGCATTTTATATTCATCTCAGTAAAAAAATAAAAAATTCAACATCATAATTGACTATCGCATATTTTCCTCATATCAAGCAGCCCTACTAGCTAGCATGTTCGTGGTTAGCTCGCCAGTTGAAAAAGCTTGCCAAATAGCGCACCAAGTAGTCACTACTTTATGTCACCAAGCTTCCAGCTCCAATTAATTTGTGAGGACACAGCATTTTCTGGTGTCATTGGGCACTAATGGCAGAGAGACAGATGGAAAAGAGTAACAAGGAGTGAAAGAGGGTCCAAGACAGAAAGCTGCAGTGAGTTCTTTCTCTTTGCCTTCACATGTTGGATATTTTTGTGACTTGTCAGCAAAGTATGAGAGGTGTCACTGGCAATCCAGCAGTGCGCTGCAATTTTGGGACAAAGATCAACCACATTTTATGCCAGCTGCCAGCTCAGAGCAGGTCAATAGTGCACTCAAAACAGCACACATGAGTTATCTGCTATTTCTGTTCCTTTAATTGGTGAAGGAAAAAACACAAGAACCTATCCAAACTTATTATATTTTACATAACCGGCACCAGGGAGACGTTAAATGCCTACACACACACACACACACACATCTGTGTTGTTGTGAACATAACACTGGATGCTTATATTTTAATATCCTGCACAATCTTGCATTGCATGCAGGTAGAAATCATCGGGAGTGTTTGAGACAGTAGAGTCCTAGAAGACATGGGACACTGTGCAAACAATTAACAAACACTTTCCCAAAAGGCAACAGGTCACAAATGGTTAGAAATGGTAAGCATCACATAAGCTATAATTAATACAAAATAAATAGAATAATTAAAAATGAAAACGTTTGCATTAGGATAGGATTTTGATCGGCACATCTGGGGTATGCTGGATGTGCTTACATTGACATACGGTGATAAAACCATCCTTGCCTTATACACAACTCGCTCTCCAGTGTTGTTTGATTTGTGCTTGCCATAGTGTGACTGACCACAGTGAGCTTCTTGTGCTAAATGTTGCTAACGGCATACAGTTAAAACTTTTCCTAAGTGACTTGTGCATGTGAACTTTGATTCCACATTACATGCATCGATCTACATACAGTGTATTACGAGTGCGACTACAATAAAGAAGATGTCAACCTCTAATATGATGCAACACCCTTGTGGCTATTTTTGGACTTTTTTCTTTTTGGTCATTTTACGCTGATATAGTTCGACAACGATGTGCTAAAGTCAAATATGTCTTTAACTGGAGAACGCCTCAATGTCTTAATAGAATCCTGTCTACA
Source organism: Percina caprodes (assembly GCA_013375575.1). NCBI lineage: Eukaryota > Metazoa > Chordata > Actinopteri > Perciformes > Percidae > Percina > Percina caprodes. The sequence continues at coordinate 28,665 of JABXJD010001083.1, read as the reverse complement.
TACATTTAAAATAAAAATACTGCAAAGGCAGAAAAATAAAAGTGTAAGGGATGAAAAGTTAAAGAGAGGTGGGGAGAAGGCTGCTGCAGAGATGAGAGAAACGCAAAGAATGGATGATGGTGGATAGAGAGAAAAAGAGGTGAAGACCAAATGAAAAGATCAGCAGAAGTAGAGAAAGAGAGTCAGAATAAAAAGAGTGCAAGTAAAATGGAAAGTAGGATACAGAAAATGTATGCGATGTGGAGCAAGATAATGAGACAAGGAAAAAGAAGAATGAACAAGGAGGACAATGAGGGAGAGAAAGAACATGTTTGCACCACAGTGAGAATGCATTCTTCCTCTGTTACTGTGAGATACTGTAAGCACATTTTTGAAAGTGAGTACATCACAGCTAAATCCCACAACACAGCACAGTCCAAGAAAAAATGAATTTCAACAAGTAACTGTTTTTTTTACAGAGAGAGAGAGAGAGAGAGAGAGAGAGAGAGAGAGAGAGAGAGAGAGAGAGAGAGAGAGAGAGAGAGAGAGAGAGAGAGACAGAGAAATGGGTGGATAGACAGGTAGAGAGGGAGGGAGAAACGGACATAGAAACAAAAAACAAATCGAAAGGATAAGTTGCTGTATTATTGATCAGTTCATACAACCACTTACAAATTAATTTTTAACTTGCAGCCAAGAAAAAGTTCAATAGTACTTATCAAAACAAGTTAAGTGTTGACAGGACTTTAATATCTATCCCCCCAGAAGAGAATGTGTGTGTACAAAAGCATGAAATAATGAAAACTGGATTTGTGAGTAGCTGTGATTGAATTCTAAAAAGTTTCCCTAATGGCAGTTTGAGTACTAAAGTCATCTCTACCTCTAATATTTAAGCCTTAGAGAGATAATGTCAGAATTGTCAGGATTTAAGGGATTTATTTAGTTAATTTTGGCCAGTACTTTCACAGATGTAACTTCTGGCAGGAGTTGTGTTGTGTATCGTCAAGAATGAATCAATAGCATTATTGCAATAACTGAGTTTTAATACAAAAGCAAACAAGCAACAGTACTTTACCTGGAGTATCAACATGTCTTCCTAGAAATTAAACCAGACCTCTTAAATGTTAAATTATGTTCACACTCAAGCAGCCGTACAAAACTCTACCTTATAATATAATATATAATATTAAAAAAAGGATTAAATTAGAAAACAATTGATGTTGATTTTTCCACATTATTTCTATTTTTCTTAAGCAATTAAAAGTCACACTGTAAAAAAAGTTACTAAATGTGATATGGGGCTGTATAAATATTTTATCGGATTTAAGAAGACCTGCTGGAAGCCTCTTTAAACCTTTCCAAGGCCTTTGATTTCAAAACGTTTCAAATAAGATTTACTTGGGAGTAAGTGTGATAAGGCAGAACGTGCTAAGGGTGCAGTATAGGTAAGATTGCAATGAAAGACAAGACAGGGTGATGGTACAGTATAGCAGCCCATGCAACATCAGTATGTGAGCATACGTATCTGCGCTGTGCCAAGATGGATGGCTTAAACTGCAGATATTATTCCAGCTAATGATTCACCTCAAGTGGCCATTACTCGGCTATGATCTGTCTCCCCAGTTTTTTCAGCAGAGTTGGGGAGCTAAAAAGTGGAGTTAAGGGAGACGGGGAATGATACGAGGAGTGTGTGTGCGTGTGCGTGTATGTGAAGAGAAAGAATGTGAGAGTATGAGAAAAAGACTAAATATCCATTCACGTCAGCCATTACTCTTGTCTGTGAAAAAAACAACATTTCTAAGTCCTCTACTTTTTGTAGCAATAATGTCATAGTGAGTGTTGCTGCTGCAGTGGTTAAAGAGAAGGTCGATATCTATTCACCGAATCAAGAGAGAGAAAAATAGCTGCATTTGTAAAGTATGTCAGATAGAATGAGCCTTTGGAAGTGAGATTTATCACCAATTATAGAGAGAAGAGCGGCTGTGAGGTAGATTTGCCTTAGCTTTTCTGGCACCCCCATGAAGGTTGAGTAGTACAAATAAAAAGCCCAGATACGCACAAAAATGGCATTCAGGGTCAAAGGTCAATTATAGACACTGAGGGAGAACTACTGAACTGCTAGAGAACTACTGAACGTTCTGTTCAGTAGTTTTATGTATACCCTTTAACATATTTTATTCAAATCTTATAAATGATTACTGTCCTTGAAAGGGGACATGAAAGAAAAGGTTCAAGTTTTTCAGCTAAATACAACCACCTGTATGCTAAAAGAGGTATTGGCTGCTGTAAACAATCCACTTGTCCATACTGGCTGAGAAGTGTTGGTGTTTTCCAGAGATATAGTTGTGTCCCGGACAAAACACCAGATATAAACCTACCTAGCATGACTGCCAGGGTGAACAAGCAGCATGGATCTTGTACCCCATTTTCTTTCATGGTAGTCACCGTGCAAAGGTGGTCAATACGGAGAGCAGGAATAATTACAGCGACCCATTACTTTCATCAAACATATCAAAAGTGAGATAAACCAAAAACATTACCTCCTTGGCGGAGGTAATGAAGGTTAATTCCATGTGTTACCTGGTTGCAGGGAGTGTGTTGACTCTGGTAAAGAATACAGATGGCTCCACGTCAACATGGACTCCCAAAGACAGCTCCCTGTAGTAGCCCTCCACTTTGCCTGCTCCCCCCGAATACTTGAAGTTCAGCACTGCTTCCAAAGTCTGTAAGGACAAGGGAAGGAAAGGTTATGAATGTAGATCAAGCTGAACGGCTGATTCAGCACCAAAAAATAATAATAATAGTAAAGAACTGTGATCCACTACCAGTGTTTCTAAAGTGTAATTGGGGTCAAAAGTCACAGCCAGCATGTTGTGTGCTGCCATTCAATCAGCAAAACTGGTGTGTTGAGATCGATACATCAAAAGTCATTACAGCAAGATAATAAATGCACTTCAGCACAGCCATTGTGCTCTTTAATGAAATGTGTAAAATGGAGCAAAAAGCCTGAAGGGGTGGAGAGGCTGTGAGTGGTGGCTCCAAACAGATGAGTCGGAATAAACATGTCGCAAGCTAAAACAGTATGGGAAGAGAGGGTAGTGGGTTGGGTGCAGGAGGTGGGATTTGCTGGCAGTATTCCACAGTCACTGGGGAAAAGTGGACAAAGAATTACTCAGAGGTATTCCGTAGAGGGGGAAGCACAGGAGAAGCAGCCAAGTGGGGGAAGGATGGGTAAATTAAAAGTGGCAGTTTATGGTGAGAGAACACTAGCTGACTCAGGCAATGGGCTAAAGCGGGGTGAAGGGAGCATCCAAGGTCCCGCTTTTCTTCCTATGCGGCCTATATCATCGCTCCACATATTGCTGATGGAAGTACTGGATGTGCCTATCTAGAAAATTTCACTGATTCTTTGATTATTTTCACTCTTTATCTCCTCTTGTGTTGGAGTGCCAAGTGGAGTGATTGGGAGCCTGCTGGCTAGACGTCTGGCCTATTACAACCTAATGACAGAAGCACAGCACACTAAGCAAAGAGAGATGGGCACATTAGAGAGGATTGTCATTGTAGACCAAGCACCTTAATCCTAAATGTTCACTTATCCCAAACTGCATGGGCTTTATTTCACATCCTTATTTTGACATCCTTTTATGTATACATATTTTATGTCTTGCATATATTATTTTTTCTTGATGGAGAATATTTGAATGCTATGCTTTTTAGCCACGCTAGCAGCATGGCTCTATGGATGGAAATGTTATTTTGGAAAGACATTCATGTTCTCCAGATGATGACTTTGGTGATAGTCTGGCTTTTTGTCTAGAGCCACCACAAGGATGACATTTGGTGTTTTTACTGAAATGGCCTTAAAACTATTGGGAGCTCTTGTGGGAATTACTGTAATTGTTGGGTCTTTGTAAATTATAGTGTGTCATTGAGATCTACGCCATCTGTAAAGTGTCTTGAGATAACTCTTATGATTTTATACTATAAATATAATTTAATGGTGCCCAGAGGATGAATCCTAATGACTCGGCGATCCCCTGAATTTTCCTCTAGAGCCACCATGAGGATGGCCTTTTGGGTTTTTAGTGACTACAGTCACAACTAATGGATGGATTGGCGTGAAATCTGCTACAGACACTGATTGGTGCCCAGAGGATGAATCCTAATGACTTGGTGAGCCGCCTGACTTGTCATCTGGCACCCAACAATGGGTCAATATTTCCAATTATCCTGTGAAATATCTCAAGATCTACTGGATGGATTGGTATAAAGTATCTATCGTTAAAAAAAAAAATACAAAAATTTCCCTTGGGATGAATAAAGTATCTATCCATCTATCTATCTTATTGTACAGGCATTCAAGGTTACCGGACGATGAAGCCAACTAGCTTTGGCATTCCTTTGGTTTTGGGAATTTGCGGTTTTGAGTGAAATGTGTTGACTACTACTAGATGGATTACAATGACATTTTGTAAAGACATGTTCCCCTCAGGATAAATAGGTATAACACACAGGTTGTATTTTAATTTGTCCTATTCTTTGGTTTATTACCAAATACCTGCAAAACTAATGACATTCCCATCAGCATCAGCTATTCTTGTGCTAAATTAAGCGAATGTTAGTAGGGTCACACAACAAATTAGAATGGCAAACATGTTAGCACGCTAACGTTAGCATTTAGCCCTCAGCACAATTGTTCCTAAGTACCTCACAGAGTTGCTAGCATGGCTGTAGACCCGTAGTCCTGTTCACAATAAATGTCCTTCATGAACATTACTCTTGCTTCCTGCTTCTTACAGTGCAGACGCTTTGCTGCTTGCTCCTGCCTCTGCTTGCATATTTTTGCTGATAATCTTGCTTTTCCTCTGAGAGAAACTATGAGCAGCTGATCTTGGATACTTATAAATCACTGGACTATACAATTTTTGTAGACATAGTAGGCTATTGCCATATTTTAACATTTTTCTGCGTGAGCGTGGCCTACCAATAGCTCAAGCCTGTCCTACAGTGACTGTAGCGAAAGCTAATTAGCAGCAAGATGCCTCCTTTCTCCGTGGATGACTACTACAAACTCCTTCAAAAGATAGCACTTCTGGAAACCAAGGTTCACCGATTAGAAGTGAACGTGAAAGTGAACGTGGAAGTGAACGTGGAAGTGAACGTGGAAGTGAACGTGGAAGTGAACGTGGAAGTGAACGGATCTTGTGGAAATGACACCACTTTACCATGGACCCAAAACAATGGACAAAAGCATGCTAACATATGGTTAATTAGCACCAACAAGACTACAAAGAAACAGGAGGGCTGTGGAACGGGTAATAAATCTACAAGTGGTAGTCCTCCCTGGAACTCTTCCGGTGCAAAGCCTAAGAGTAAATCATTTTCCTGGGAAATGGGAGGACGGCTAATGGGCAGGGCACAGAGCCCTGAGATTTGTGATATGACCGGCTGGCCTGCATTATCATCCAGGCAGAGCGCCTCTTCATCCCCTGTACTACGTAGGACACAGTCGTGGGCAGCTGCAAAAGGGAAAATTAGCAACAAAATGCCCCCCCAACAACCTGGTGTGCAACTGGATAATTTCCTCCTCTGTTGCTGGACGCTGGACAGCCATCTGATGACCGGGATTGTGTTTCATCACCACACAGCAGGGTAAGGACTGTGAGCAATTCAAAAAGTAAAAAACTAACAACTGGGCCTCAAACCCTGATTGTGGGTGACTCTGCTGTAAAAGATTTAAAAAACAGTAAAAACACCAAAATACTCTGTTTTCCCAAAGACATGGTGTCTGACTGTGAAGAACATTATTCTGCATATAGGGTCACATGATGTTGTAAACCAACAGTCTGAATTGCAGAAACTGGACTTTAGGGAACTGCTGAACACAGTCAGCTCCCTAAATGCAGACATGGTTATCAGTGGTCCTATACCGGCAGTGAGAAGAGGAGCTGAGAGATTCAGCCAACTGTTGGCACTAAACAAATCGCTTTCAACGGAATGTACCGTACATTCTCTGCAGTTCATTGACAATTTTAAAATTTTCTGGGAGCGCAGACATCTTTTTAAAGCAGATTAACTTTTCCTTAACAAGCCAGGAGTAAAGCTGTTTATCTCCAATCTACTCTACTTTTTGCGCTACACATCTGCTCCCTCTGCCATGGTCACAAAACAAGAAGACAAAGTGCGACAGTGATCCACCACAGCCCCCACCTGTGCAAAGATTTGACTGTGGGAGACCACAGAGCAGAGATACGAAACCTCAACTCCCCTTTTCACCCGTCCAGCACCTCTCTAACCCCCTTACCAACCCTGAACCCTTTGAGGATCCATCGTTGTCTCCACTCACCCTTTCCCCTCTTTCCCCTATCCCCATGTTGGAGTTCACTGACCAGATGAAGCAGCTGGAACCAAATTTACACCCCTTCCTTCCCCCATCACTCAACCCCGGGCAAAAGTAAAATGCCAGGCACCTCTGCCAGGATGTCAGCAAACTCCTTCCCCCCCAGACTGATAAGGAAGCTTGTGTGCAAAAGCAAGCATTAACTGATATGCGCCGGGCCTAGGCTCCAGGCCTAGTGACACAAGCCCGGGCCCTGTGTATTCTATTCTTTCTCAATTTATGTTGTAATAGGTAATAGAAAAAGGTTGGCGAATAAGCACTTAACTGCAAACTTAGCAAATGTAGCATCCATTCCTCTTCAGCTACAGCCTGTCCCAAAAAATGAAAACACACTAACACTAGCTTTACTAAACGTTAGGCCTTTGGCAGGAAAATCATTTTTAATTAATGATTTTATTATTAATCACAATCTAGATTTTATGTTTTTAACTGAAACCTGGTTAGACCATAATAACAGCGCTGCTGTTCTCATCGAGTCAGCTCCCCCTAACTTCAGTTTTATGAGCAAGAATAGAGTAAATAAGAAAGGAGGTGGATTCGCCATTTTGTTTAATGACTCATTCCACTGTACGCAAATATGTTATGGAAATGTAGCTTCTTTTGAATATGTGGATCTTCAGTCAAGGTCGTCCCCTCAAGCTATATTTCTAAACATCTACAGGCCACCAAAATATTGTGCAACCTTCATTGATGACTTCACTGAACTGCTGTCTATAATCTGCATTAACTTTGATTGTGTAATCATTGCGGGTGATTTTAACATTCATGTTGACAACCCCCAGGACAGGGGGACCAAAGAACTGTGTTGTGTTTTTGAGAACTATGGACTGACTCAGCATGTGACGGAGCCCACACACAATAAGGGGCACACTATTGACTTGATTGTCTCCAAGGGTCTGAACATTTCCAAGGTTTTGGTGACTGACGTTGCTCTGTCTGATCATTCCTGTGTTTTCTTTAGCGGCACTCTGTGCCCAAAAGTGAACAAATAAAGATAATCAGAAAACGGTACATCACTGAAAACATCAGCTTTTCTCCTCAACACCCGCCCCCTCGGGGCTCTCAGTCACTGAGCTTGTAGATCATTTCAACTGTAAAATTACAAAAGTTATTGATGCCATTGCTCCCACTAAGGTCAAAGTTGTCTCTGGTAAGAAAAGATCTCCATGGAGAAATATCCTACTGGTGAGAACAGAAAGAAAGAGGGTCGAAAAGCCGAACGAAGGTGGTGAAAAACAAATCTCCTGGTCCTATAATGGACTTAAGACAGACTTTGCATTTATAATTTAGAACTGAGGAATGCAAGAAGGTCCTTCTTCTCTGATATTATCTCTAGAAACAATAATAATTCACGTGCTTTGTTTGCTACTGTCGATAGGTTAACAAACCCTCCAGTACCAGTAGCATCTGAACTTTTATCTACCAAGGCCTGCAATGACTTTGCCTTCTTCTTCAAAGACAAAATTCAGAAGATTAGACAAACAATCAGTGCCTCCATATCAAGTACAGGATATGTGCTGTCACAGTGTTCAAGCAAAACTAGTTACAATAATACAGAATTTCATCCAATCAACCATAAAAACCTGGAGGACATTATACAGCATCTGAAAACCTCCTCCTGTTGCCTTGATATTCTACCAACGGGAGTTTTCAAAAATGTTTTGAATTGTTTGGCTTCTGATCTTCTACAGATTGTGAACACGTCTCTTCTTTCAGGAATCTTTCCACAGGCCCTGAAAACTGCAGTAATCAAGCCACTCTTAAAAAAGAACAATCTAGACACATCACTAATGAGCAACTATAGGCCGATATCAAACCTTCCGTTTTTAAGTAAAATCATTGAAAAAGCGTTTTTTCAACAACTCAACCATTTCTTGTCACTAAGCAACAGTTTTGATACCTTTCAGTCGGGTTTCCCACGACACCACAGCACTGAGACGGCTCTTGTCAAAGTCTTTAATGACATCCACCTTAATACAAATAATGGCAAAATTTCAGTCTTAGTTTTACTTGATCTCAGTGCTGCATTTGACACGGTCGACCGATTGGAAAACTGGATTGGCCTTTCTGGCTCAGTACTAAACTGGTTTGAATCCTACTTAAAGAATACGGATTACTTTGTGTCAATAGGTAATTATACATCTGAACTTACAAATATGACGTGCGGAGTTCCCCAAGGCTCCATTCTGGGGCCTCTTCTGTTTAACATCTACATGCTTCCACTGGCTCAGATTATGGAAAACAACAAAATAAGTTACCATAGTTATGCGGACGACACACAAATTTACATAACCTTATCGCCAGGGGACTATAGTCCAATACAAAAACTGACTAAGTGCATCGAACAAATTAACAGCTGGATGTGCCAGAACTTTCTGAAATTAAATGAACAATTAAAAGTCTGCATTCAGCTTCAAACAACAATGTTAAAAACAACAGACAAAGCCAGAAATCTTGGTGTAGTCATGGACACTGACCTAAACTTTAACAGCCACATTAAGACAATTACAAAGTCAGCCTATTATCACCTTAAGAATATATCAAGGGTTAAAGGACTTATGTGTCAACAGGATTTGGAAAAATTTGTCCATGCTTTCATCTTCAGTAGACTTGACTACTGTAACGGGGTCTTTACAGGTCTCCCTAAAAAAATCATTCAGACAGCTGCAGCTGATTCAGAACGCTGCTGCTCGGGTCCTCACTAAGACCAAGAGACTGGATCACATCACTCCAGTTCTGAAGTCTTTACACTGGCTTCCTGTGCCTCAAAGAATTGATTTCAAAATACTTTAGGTAGTTTATAAATCACTAAACGGTTTAGGGCCAAAATACATTTCTGATCTGCTACTACACTATGACCCCCCAGACCTCTCAGGTGATCTGGGACAGGTCTGCTTTCTGTCCCCAGAGTCAGAACCAAACAGGGGGAAGCAGCGTTCAGTTTCTATGCTCCTCATATCTGGAACAAACTCCCAGAAAACTGCAGCGCCGCTGCTACTCTCAGTTCTTTTAAATCGAGGCTGAAGACCTTTCTTTTTGATGTTGCCTTTCTTTTTTTAACTGTTTATTCTTGTGTTTCTGTCTTTGTGTAAAGCACTTTGAATTGCCCTGTTGCTGAAATGTGCTATACAAATAAAGCTGCCTTGCCTAAGCTTATTGTATTGTGGCTCATTATATTTTGTATAGAAGCGGTACTACAGATTAATAACAATATGAATTCTAAGACAAACATCTCACAGTGAGTCACCTAATATTATTACACTTAGCTTAATATCATTAGCATGCTTATATTCAAAAGAGGAAGACAAATGGAGTCTCTCATAAAGCGTGCTTTCAATGTAAAGGCTGCAAATGAAAATCCTGAGATCCTCTCTGAATACCATTTCCCCCGGCTATTTGTCATCCCAATGGATCCAGTCTGCTTTGGATATGGAGGAAGAGCAGCAGCCCTACAATCCAGGCAAGAGACAGACACATGCTGTGCTGGCAACAGAATGAAAGAAACAGCCCGTTGATATGAATCTCATTTGAATCGATTGACTGAAATCTCTCGGATTCCTTGAGCAAAATGGAGCCCCATTTCCATTAAAGTCTGTTTTCCCTATAGCAATGTTCGCTTCACTTGCTGTTGCCCTACTGTTTGGTAAAGGATAAGGCTGGGGTTGTTTATCTTTTAATTATTATCAACAAAGCCCATGACAAGACAAAAATGAACAATCCTAACAATATTGCCTGTTTCCAAGGCCTGATATTGCCACAGCACATTGTTGTCCACAGACAATTAATAACGCATGAAAAACATTTTTAATTTTTAACCCTAACCCTTTATAACAACAAACACAACCAGTGTAGCATGTATATATTCTGACACATTTGTATCAACAGTAAGGGTTTTTAATACGTTGAAAAAATATGCAAACTCATTTTTCTTTTGAGCAGACGAGTGCGGTGTTACATGCAGCTGCCTCTGTAGTAATAATGGCCTCAACTGGATCCACCTGGTATTAAAATAGTCAGTGTTTTTTTTTTCGGTATAATACCGATATCGGTACCTTGGCTCAGGCACCAAATGGTACCTTTCTTCGGTACTTTTCTTCTGTAATAAATTATTTTAGTTGTTAAAATAATTCCAAACCTATTAATCCTATTTACTTATTTAGTTAAAACATTTTACAAGCCACACATTCACTACTTACTCTGCACTGTAGCTTTCATTCTTGTATTGCATCTTATTCTATTTTAAGCTGTTTTTAATTTTCTATCTCTTTTAAAACTGGTCTTGTTTTATGTAAAGAATTTTAAATTGCCTTGTTGCTAAAATGTGCTATAGAATTAAAGTTGTCTTGTCCTACAAGCTCAGTCTGTCAGTCATTCAATAGAACACAATGGTGTCTGCCTGTCACGGAGGAAGTCTAACGTTAAACCATACCACAAACACTTTCGTCTTGCCGTTATACACTGTCAAGGTGTGGAGTTTTGAAAAGTGTAACCACACTTGCAACCGCTTCACCAAGGTTGTTGTGACTCACTGTGACTTTAACAAAGTCAAAGTTGTTTCGCCTTGTGTGTGTCACGCTTATGCGCTTTTGGGTACCGAAATTTGGCAGTGTTATATTTAAAGTGAATTGGTCCTCGGTAGTACCAATGTAATTCGGTCGGTACCTAAAAAAGTACTGCGTTTGGTACCCAACCCTAGTACTGGGTGCACCCCGATTCCCTTCTCAGACCGGGGCCGACCCTGAGCTCCTCCTCCTCCGTTCAATCCGCTGGCTCTGCTCTCGGCCCCCTCAGGACCCTATTTCAATCACACCGGGCTAAAAATAGCTCCTGCTGTAATGAGCTGACTGTGTTGGTACCAGGCCAGCAGTAACACACAGTCTGAGCTGACAACATTACTGCACACAATTACCGTCACATGTATACGGTCACAGTTTGCAATGGCAACAGTGCACATAAAAATGACCTCTGCTCTGACCATCCTACTGTTGCTTTGAATGGGAATGTCCATTATACTCTCATTTTATTTCTATGGTTTCACTTCTTTTAAATTCAACTCTTTGATGGAATATTTTGCAGGAATATTTTGCCATTTCTTCTCTTAAAAGTTACATAGTCTTGCTTCAAGTTCAATGTTCCAACTGTTACAAGGCCATCGATCACAACTACTACCTCAACAGTTTACGACATAAGTGATTTTATGTATGTAGCCTCAAATCACATTTGTCTGGGGATTTAATTATTTGCACAAAATCATTTCCTTAGATGCTATGAGGACATTATTCTCAAAGAATAAGCCCACCTTGACACATTCAAAAAAGCCTCTCATATTTTTGCAAAAACAAAATAGCCTGTCTCCATCATTTTTCAGGCCTTAAGTGTTGAGATAACAATGCAGCATTGTGAGAAAGTACTCCAGCCAGTGCAACTCCAGTAATGGAAATGATTAACTGCTTTACATCAAGGGCAAAGATATTCAGCATAGAAAGATTGGGAGATCATAAAAGATCTATACAACGGTAATTACTGCAGATTAGTTCACCAAACCTTAGTAACGAGTGACAAAAACTAGTTTATATAGAAATGGGTGTGAATATGGGTTGGCAGTAGGGTTGGGCATTGTTTGGATTTTAACAATTCTGATTCTCCCTTTCTATTCCGGTTCATATCAATATTTGAGGGGTGGAGTTGAAACGGGTCACTTGCCTATTTTCACAATTGAGAACAAAGTTTGATTTTGATTCAATCGTTCAATTAGACTGGCTTTTACTTTGAATGCCATCACTCAACTCCTTTATTTCTGTGCTGTGTCACAACAAAGCATCAGAGGACCATCCATTACATCCATCCATACTGACGCAGCATTCGTTTTGACAATAGAGGTGAAATCTTAATGTCACACACGCATTGACAGGCAAACAAAAAAAAAAAGAGAAGAGAATGAAGAGGGTAGCTGAAGGCTTTTGGAATGTTTTGGCACCGAGATAAAGATCCTGACATCTAGTCACCTGACAGGAATAGTAAGATAAAGCATCCCAGTGACAAGTAGGTAGGGAAAAACTGTACATGGCTGAATGGCCTAGTAAGTACCCTTTGTTGGCAAGATCAGAAAATATTCTGGCAGATTAGCGGGCCGCACAACTTGCGCATGGAGCTTGTTAACGCATCACCTTATTTAACGGCCATGTAAACACTTTAATTTTTAATTCCGAACGATTTCAATCTGATTGAAAAATATTGCCTATATAACCTCAACAGTAATATCACAAGTCCCACCATAAAGGCAATGGTATGATATACCTTAGGTCCTATTTTTTGTGTAGAGGTTTCTTTGGATTTATTGCAACACATGTATTAGTATATGCCACACACTGGAAGAAGATATGACACATGCCGTTTGAATAGGCAAATGTGACACGCTAGCTGCTACGTCACTCAGCCACCACACCATGAGTTGCTGGCCCAGGACGAGATGGGATGAACCCACTTGTATATACCTTACTGGATGATGGGTGCATTAATCTCTATAAGTGTGGTGCGATGTCAACAACTCTATTTTATGTCCTTACATAGTGCTTTATTTCTTTAGTACTACTTCATGTATATATTTATCCAAAACACTACATTTTGCTGTCCCGTTGTGTATTTTCCTAGACAATATTTAGTGGTTTAAAGACAGACAGGCTTGATGTAATAATAATTATAAAGAAAATTTAAAAAATAAATTTAAAAAATTACCATGCTATTGTCACAATCTCAGCAAAAGCCACAGTAAATGGCACTGGTGTGAAACATTATCTTCCTGCAGACAGCCAAACTGTAAAGTGTGCAAAGCTTCCATGTATGGGAGACACGCTTACAAAATAATTTTCTCAGTCTGTTTCAAAGACGTTTATTTTCCCAGCCTTGATTTGGAAAGAAATGTGGCGAATAAAATGTCCCACTATCTTCACATTCTCTCTTCTTCATTTTCTACCCATGGATCCCAGGTGGTTTTATATTCCGGTGGTTTTTCCTCATAACTGGAACAGGTGGTCGAACGGTGGGTAAACAAAGGGTCACAGAGTACTTTGACGATGTGATAAAATTTAAGCCTGTGTGCCTAATTGTCCTTAAAATGAGGCTTGACCCCTGCTTCATGGCTTGCATCTGCCTAGTGGCAGGGAAGTGAGCCGTCAACTGGGGGAGCTATATAGTTGCCTGGTGAGAAATTACTTGAGGGCATTTGGATGCAGTATGTCCATTAGGAGCGCTGCTGGGACTGCCTCTCATATGTACACCTTGCTGCCAATCACTGAGCCAATCAGTTGGGCATCTCAGTGTTCCCACATGAGGAGAAACACAACAGCATTCCGAAGACAGCTTTAAATCTAGCTGAAGAGGTGAAACACAAATTAAGTATTGAGTGGGAGTAAGTTGTCTGCTGTCTCCACAGATAACATTCCCCTTTACACCTGTCTATTATAGGAGTCTTGTTGTAAAACGGTTGAACTTGAGGCAATATGCTTGCAACAATAGGAGTAGATGAGATTATACAAAGCTTGTTGATGCACGTTATGAATAGGGCTAGGTACCGAATTCAATCCTTTTCAAGCACCGACCAAATGTAGTCTGAAGTATCAAGAATCAAAAAATAACTCGTCATTCAATACCCAATAGCAATGTTTGTGATTGGATGTTTGGCGTTCACAGAGGCAGGCAGGAAAAACTCCATGTTACGCACAGAGAAAGGAGCTGAAAAATAAAATTAAAATATTTGTGCCGTAATGTATAATGTTTTAATTTCTTTTTGTTTTATTAAATTGGCTTCAAAAAAAAGTATCGTTTGGGAACTGTATCAAAGTCCCAATACTGGTATCAGTACCAAAAATTTTTAACGATACTAGGTATAAATCTACTTTTGGGTCAGTCTGTCCGTGTTTTAACTTCCAAGAGGCACTTTCGTGGTCTTGAGACAGCTTGGCATCATCTTGTTTCTGCTGTGCTTATAGGCACTTGATGATTAATGAGAAAAAAAGGGCAGGAGGGATAATAATACTGAACATGTTTCTATCGACCCCACTGTGTACTGACTTCATCAGAGCAAGGGGGCCGTTACCAGGTCTGTGTTGATTTGACAGCTGATGAGGGTGAGAGCATCTAAAACTGCACAGTAACAACTAGGCTGCATGCAGACCAAAATAGCTGACACTGCTGACAGGGAAAAGCATTTCTATTTTACTCAGTGAAGCACATAAGTTTGCATACTATGGCATAATAACTTCACCAGCTCTAAAAACCACCCAAAAACCAATCCGGAACAGCTTCGAGCCAGTTCACTTAATGATGTTCCTGACATTTCTGCCCACAGCGTTAATAATGTCACGCACTGCACCCACTCACAGTTTGGGTTTGCCTATGATGTAGCAATTAGAATGGGAAACATTTTAAAGAGTGGGTGAGTAACCTGTCCAGCTATTAGGAATCTATGACAAAGGGGGATATGGGATGTCAAACTCAAATTATTATAGGCGGTTGAGGATAGTAAGAATATTGCCACAGAATGCGAAGAGCGCCATACAACTCCATCCAGCAGCATCAGAAAGTTAATCTTATTGTTGCTGTAAAACATACAGGGAAGAGGACAGCAATGTGAGGTAGCAGTGATGCTATTCATTGTGTTTCCAAAGACAAAACACTGCTATTCAGCTGATGTTTAATCACTGCCTAAATTAATAATGAAACAGTCAAGGCAGATTTTTAATTTTTTTTATTTTTTTAAATACACCGGGCTCCATGCCACCAGCACCTGTAGCTCCTCGCTCACCCACCGGCAAAAGTTTGTCTGTATCATTTTGGATCATAACTCTCCCCGCCCCTCCATGAAATTTAAGGCCTATATCACGACGTAAAAGTACAAGAAAATGGAGCATCACAAAAGTACTTGCAAAGTACAGTAGATTCTGAGAGTCACGCTCCTCCATCGTCATTTTCGGGTTATAAGTCCACCAATCTGATTGGTCATTTGAGTCCGAGTGCCGGTGGTGCCCGCCTTTAACGGAGCATGTCAGGTCAGCCAAAATGAAGGCTGCCGGTCCCTCCGACTGACGACAGCACGGAACACACCAAACAGACCCAAGTCACTGACCTCACCAGACTGTCCGGCGGCTGATTATCGGGTTGGTGTGTCAGGGCCTTTAGACTCTTAAGACCCTGCGGAAACACTAAACCAGCTGGCTAGCTAGCTCAGGCTAACAGAATTGGCAGGAGACTGGCAAGTCGATTTCCCCATCCTGATCTTGGACTCAGAGCTACATACGATCCAAAATGCAGCAGCACGTCTTTTAACGGGTACACGTAAACATGAGCACATCTCCCTATTTTAGCCTCATTACACTGGCTGCCTATTCAATTTAGGATCAATTTTAAAATTTTGTTATTTGCTTTTAAATCACTAAATGGTCTTGCCCCGCCATACCTCTCTGAGCTTTTACATTCTTATAAACCCGTCCGCGCTCTCAGGTCAGATGATCAGCTGCTCCTGACTGTGCCTAAACCTAAGCGTAAGCTCAGAGGGGACCGTGCCTTTGCTGTGGCTGCCCCTAAACTGTGGAATGATCTGCCTTTGCATGTAAAGCAGGCCTCTTCTTTATCTGTTTTTAAAACCCTTCTTAAAACCCATCTTTTCTCTTTGGCTTTTGACACCCAGTAAGATGTCGACTTCATTTACTTGTTTTTATTTGTTACTTTGTGTGTTTTTATTGTATTGTTATTAATTGTACATATGTTTAGGTTTATTTTATGTACAGCACTTTGGTCAACTTTGGTTGTTGTAAAGTGCTTAACAAATAAAGTTGGTATGGTATGGTATCACTGTCCAACGTCATCCACATAAATCAACTAATATTTAGAAAATAGAAAATTCAGTAAAAAGTTAGCAGAACTGAAGAAGAGGCGACGGGAGACGTCCGTGCCTTCCATTAGCCAGACTGCCCAACCAGCACCAGGATGCTGGAAAATAACGCTGACCCTTCAGCTCTTGGGCATGTCACGCCGTCTAGTTATGATTCATTATTCTTAGAATATATTAAGTGCAAATCAACAGAAGTCTTGGGGACAATGACAATCTCAGGACATGTGGGACCCACCGTTGACACAGTTCCATGAAAAAAGCATAATCATAAGCAAATTAAAACTTTACCTTGCTGAAACCTATCAGGACCCACAAATCATTTCTCTATCCTCAACCAACAACATCAGGTTACCAGGGAAACCGCTGCTCAGCTTATGCAAATATTTAAAACCACACGTCCTTGGTTGGTTACAATACCAAGGCCATCCAAACCCCCGCAGTATCATGGCCCTGGCATTAACCTCACCATGTACTCCTAAGGATTTGCTTGACATCTTAACCAACAATATGCAAAGTTAAATAAAGCTAGATAATGTCATATGAAGCCTGATCATTTCTAATAGTTTGTTTATTTCAGTGTATTGCGGGCAGCTGTCCAGCAGTTTAGCAATGCACTTCCATAAAGTTGGGGAAATAGGAAAAGCTAGATTAAAAAAGAATGCCCAAAATCAAAGCAGAGGATAAGATGTCCTGACTTTTAGTCAAATTATAGGTGAAGCTTGAAGAAAAGAAAGAAAAAAAACACTGGATCCTACATTTCCTATTATGCAATTTAAGTATTATGAGTATTATTGCACAGTGAAGCTGAGCATCATTAGAAAATACATTTCAATTAATTTATCCACATTTTCAGCAACCATCACTGAGCAAAGAGTCATTTTCGGTAAAGAAAACAGGTTTTGCGAATGGTTTTAAAAATAAAAATCTGTCTGGGTGTATATACTTATGCCCCCTGTATTTTAAGGAAGAACAAGTATTTATTTACAATAAATTATTCACAATTGGTGTCCTTAAAGGTTGGATCTTTCCTAATTGTTTTTAATTAAGCCATTAAGATCAAGTTATTATTATTATTATACTGTATATGTTATTTTTTATAAAACTACAGAACAGACAGAAGGCTGTCATAAAATAACTACTTCTTAAGGGAGCGTTAAGTGACAGACACTTGCTTTTTTGTCTTTGTGTACTGTACTAGTGGCCAATCAAGTAAGAAGTGCATTACACGACTGTCCTTTTCAACTCATTAAATTAAAACATTAATTCAGGGCTTGGATCTAGCAAATATACCAAACCTTGCCATGTTAGAAGTTGTTAAGTGACACATACAAATGGAAACCCAGGTGTATCTGATTCTTGCATGTAAGCACATCCTGTGAGTTCTCACAATAAAAGAACCATTTCATCCAGAGTAATTTGATTTCTGTTCTGAGTGTTGCCTAATTCACTTACACATGGTTCAATCTGATTATACGTTGTGAGTCATGAAGGGGAAGGAAAGTGGATGAACAGCGGCACTAAATTTTGTCAAGGGAGAGTGGCATATGTCCGAGATGAAGGCTAACTATCTCGCTCATGCGCGCAGACACGCAGACACACACGCACACACAGACAGACAGACAGACACACACACACTTTCCTGTTCATGTGTGATCAGAGGTAAACAGAGAACCCACAGGTGCCTCAGACACCAAACGGCTTCTCTTTTATGTAACCCTGTGGTCCTATGCAGGTGTCACACCATTTAATAGCTGGAGCGACTGCAGGGAGAAGCTGTGCACCATTCCGTGGCTCCTACTGCTGTCCATATAGTACTGTATATCAACAGCCAGTCAACCATGGAGATGTGAAGTCAGCTTCAAAGATGGGACTAATAGAGCTGAAAGCTAGAAGCTATATCGCCTGGGATGAAAAAAAAAAAGATAAATTGCATAGAGATGCATGAGAAGAGACTCATGCAAGCACACACATTTTATAACTGAACTTAGATACTGGGTAGGTATAGACATACACACATCAATGACCTTTCTCATATGAAAAAGCAGGTGTGCTGAATAGTGAAGTATGCTGGCATATGAACATCCTGTCCAGGATGACTGTGGTGCGGCTGAAGGTGATCTAATAGACACCGGTTCAGCCATCAAGCTCAGCAGCATATGGAGCCACACTTGGCCTCGCTTGCTGGATTTCACACATGGATTCAAGTCCAGCAAGCATGGCAAAATGCTGGATTCTCTAGTAATTTCACCCGCCGGACTTGCATACACCAGCAATCCCCCCCCTCCCCCAAGAAACAGAACTTTATCATGAGCATCTGGGGGTGGAACTGAATTTTACACTACAGCTCATTTATTCAGTCTTTGTAAGTTGAGGAAAATTCAACAGATAGCAGTCGGTCATACGGCGGTCTCAAGGTTTACCAGTTTACCAGTAAACGCGACATTTTGTCCAGCAGTGACCAGTGCTAGTTGGTGCTAGTTAGCGTCTGTTAGCTCACAGTGCTCGAGCGCGAGTAATATTTTACTCTAGGACGCACCGGTGCACCTAATGTCCTCGAATCCGCTGCAATGTTGTTTATATGGATATGGTTTAATTTTGCGTTACATGACCCATTTCTTCTGTAAAGCCGTGCCTGTGTTGGATCTCTCCTCGACTCTCTCTCCTCTTACTCTCCGTGCATCCCCGCCACACAGCGCCGGTCAACACTTCTGATATTTGTCTACAGTTTTAATCGTTACTAAAACAACTGTATATTGTTAAGCATGAGAGGCAAACCTGTATTTCCGCTGGTAAACGATCTGCTATCGCAGCGGCCACGGCGGAAAAACAAAGAAGAAGTTATTGAATGCAGCTAACTTCAGTTTGTAGAGTAATGGTGTGTGAGACGAAGCCTTCTGGACCTGGACCAGAGATGTCCCCATGGCCAGAATATCATAGTTCATAAAAATGCAGCGCAGTGACGATACAGACATTTCATACACACGACGTATGTAACTCTGCTGACCCGCCATTCGACCCCTTCTGGACCCATTCATAATGAATAAGCCGTCTCTCGGTGAGTACGTCCATCGCACTCCCCCTCTCTCCCTAGATACATACAAAAAAAAAATCCTAGGCTATTTATTTCAGATTGCTAATTTTCATTTACATGTGTTGCAGATGTCTAACTTCAACATAAGAAGAATGTAGCATAATATGGATGACAAAGCAGCTATAAATAGCCTATGTGACAATAAAATATGTTTTGGTCAAAATCAAATAATCGTGATGATAATCGTGATCCCAAATTTGATAAAAATAATCGTGATTATCATTTTGGCCATAATCGTGCAGCCCTAGTGATGAGTTCATTTTTCGATCTATAGAGTACATTAAGACTTGTGGCCTAAGCTTTACAGAATAGGGCTATCACATTTTGACATTAAAAATGATTAATAAGTTCAAAGTAAAAGTTTTTTTTTTTTAAAGAAGAAAAAAGTTAAATAGATGACAATGAATACGATTTGTTCAAATATATTGAAAAAAACAACGATGAGCACAATCCAAAGCTATTTTGTAGGTTTAAGTCCCTTCAATCATTCGTGGTGCATCTGTTGGCTCCTTTACACAAAAGATAACCAACAGGGGTATCAGATTTCTTATGGTGGTCATGTTACTGGAAGGATGGTACAAATGGGATACGCCTACACTATGGGTATTTTGGAGTACCGCAGGAGGTACGTAATTTAAAAAAATGTCAGCCATGGGTACTTGGCTAAAAACATTTTAAAGGGGTACATTATTGAGAAATCTGAGAACCACTGTCCTAAGGCGTTAATACCTAAATGAACATCACGCTGTATTGAAGAAGACAAAAGCTTTTTATCTGCATATTAATATTATTATTAAATTGGGGCAAATTTAGAAAATGGGGATGACACTGTAACTATTAAGCCATATTATAACCTGGTAGGTGACATGTACAACTATTATCAGTATCATTAACATGATTAAATCTTCAACATTAAACGACATTCAGAGAATTGAACAGGGTAAAATAAATGTGTACAGTGATCACAGTGAATGGACTGACATCAAACGGAGACATAATATTCAGTACAAAAATAGCTTAGCTAATATTTGTGTGTGTATATACACTACCGTTCAAAAGTTTGGGGTCACCCAAACAATTTTGTGTTTTCCTGAAAAGTCACACTTATTCACCACCATACGTTGTGAAATGAATAGAAAATAGAGTCAAGACATTGACAAGGTTAGAAATAATGATTTGTATTTGAAATAAGATTTTTTTTACATCAAACTTTGCTTTCGTCAAAGAATCCTCCATTTGCAGCAGTTACAGCATTGCAGACCTTTGGCATTCTAGCTGTTAATTTGTTGAGGTAATCTGGAGAAATTGCACCACGCTTCCAGAAGCAGCTCCACAAGTTGGATTGGTTGGATGGGCACTTCTTGGTACCATACGGTCAAGCTGCTCCCACAACAGCTCAATGGGGTTCAGATCTGGTGACTGCGCTGGCCACTCCATTACCGATAGAATACCAGCTGCCTGCTTCTGCTCTAAATAGTTCTTGCACAATTTGGAGGTGTGTTTAGGGTCATTGTCCTGTTGTAGGATGAAATTGGCTCCAATCAAGCGCTGTCCACTGGGTATGGCATGGCGTTGCAAAATGGAGTGATAGCCTTCCTTATTCAGAATCCCTTTTACCCTGTACAAATCTCCCACCTTACCAGAACCAAAGCAACCCCAGACCATCATATTACCTCCACCATGCTTAACAGATGGCGTCAGGCATTCTTCCAGCATCTTTTCATTTGTTCTGCGTCTCACAAACGTTCTTCTTTGTGATCCAAACACCTCAAACTTGGATTCATCCGTCCACAACACTTTTTTTCCAGTCTTCCTCTGTCCAATGTCTGTGTTCTTTTGCCCATCTTAATCTTTTTCTTTTATTGGCCAGTCTCAGATATGGCTTTTCTTTGCCACTCTGCCCTGAAGCCCAGAATCCCAGCAGCAGCCTCTTCACTGTACATGTTGACACTGGTGTTTTGCGGGTACTATTTAATGAAGATGCCAGTTGGGGACCTGTGAGGCGTCTGTTTCTCAAACTAGAGACTCTAATGTACTTATCTTCTTGCTCAGTTGTGCAACGCGGCCTCCCACTTCTTTTTCTACTCTGGTTAGAGCCTGTTTGTGCTGTCCTCTGAAGGGAGTAGTACACACCGTTGTAGGAAATCTTCAATTTCTTAGCAATGTCTCGCATGGAATAGCCTTCATTTCTAAGGACAAGAATAGACTGTCGAGTTTCAGATGAAAGTTCTCTTTTTCTGGCCATTTTGAGCGTTTAATTGACCCCACAAATGTGATGCTCCAGAAACTCAATCTGCTCAAAGGAAGGCCAGTTTTGTAGCTTCTGTAACGACCTAAACTGTTTTCAGATGTGTGAACATGATTGCACAAGGGTTTTCTAATCATCAATTAGCCTTCTGAGCCAATGAGCAAACACATTGTACCATTAGAACACTGGAGTGATAGTTGCTGGAAATGGGCCTCTATACACCTATGTACATATTGCACCAAAAACCAGACATTTGCAGCTAGAATAGTCATTTACCACATTAGCAATGTATAGAGTGTATTTCTTCAAAGTTAAGAGTAGTTTAAAGTTATCTTCATTGAAAAGTACAGTGCTTTTCCTTCAAAAATAAGGACATTTCAATGTGACCCCAAACTTTTGAACGGTATATATATATATATATATATATATATATATATATATATATATATATATATATATATATATATATATATATATGCAGGCGGAAGCAAATAGCTTATTTGGTCCTGCCCCTATTTCACAAGTACTACTACTACACACAGCATATACATATACATACATATATACATACATACATACATACATACATACATACATACACATACACATACATATATATATATACATACATACACACATATATATTCATTATGGGTTAATCTTTTGATCACCTCTTTGATTAATCTAGACACACCAACATAAACATCAGACCACGTACGGCGAATGCTCTGTGTGGATTTTCTGCACAACCATGAATCACACTTAATAATGCAAGCACTCGACTTGCTCTGATATCTGTATTTACAGTAGAGTGTAGCTCTATGCAGCAATCAAAGCCCAATGTGGGTCATTTTGGGGTCATAAACACTCTATATTGCCTTAGAAAACACAGCAATTTTGTTCTAATGCAGGAAACTCTAAGCCTTAAGCATATCTGTCAACTATGAAAACCCTTTCAACAGGCAAGCAAGTGAATTTGCATAAACATTAAACCTCTGACCCTACACGGCTGAAACAGGCCAGAGGCTGCTTTAATGTGTACAAATTTAATGATCTTTCACCTCTATGTACTAGAACAATATTTCCTTGAAAAGTTCAGCAAACTGACATTTTGTATGAGGTGATAAAATCCCACTGCATTATTTAATACTAAACAATAATTCATAACCCAGAGTTTATATCCCTGTACAGGACGTTGAAGTCTAAAGAGCCACGAGGCAAACCAACTGTTGCTTTTCGGATTGGCCTGTCTCGCCGCAGCTCATAAAAAGCTAGCTGTGTACTTTACATGAAGAGTAACTATGAAGATGTAAACAAAAGTTGGCTGTCCCCAGAGCTAGGGGTCTTACTGGTCTTACTGGACCAGATCATTTGGTCATCAGTTAGAAGACAGGAGGCCTGCGGTGCCACATTGCAGCGACAGGTCATCGGAGACAAGATGTACGGCAGCTGTACTTGTCTTCTCTGTCTGTTGCATGCCAGTACATCCAGGAGCTAAAAGTTAAACAAGGGGACATGGTGTCGCTGCCGGGATGTGGCGCCTGTTGCTGCCAACTCTACAACCGTCAGACGGGCCTGCAGGTTTGCTGACTCTCACAGGAAATCAAGCTCGCCCTTTCCCAATTCATTCAAATATTAACAATCATCATATCGGATTTTATTTGATGAGTTTCAGATAACCAGAAGCCAGCTCCTACAGGAAATGCAAATCGCAAGGCAAATAATCAAAAGCAAAACAAAAGCCCTGTATGCAAATCACATCACTCAACATTTGAGGGAGTTTTGCAGAAAGAAATTGAAGTGAATTATACACTGTATTATCATGAATGCAATAACAACCCTGCTTGAGAAAGAATGTAGCACGTGATTACATCTGGGCTTATGGAACTACTACCTCGGTCATGAAAGAGCCAGCAGCAGGCCTCGCTTCATGTCTGTTGGTGTGCAATAGGACAAGGGAATGGAAGCAGATGCAGCGCCCGCGCAGAGATAGATGCATCAAGTATCTTTTCATATGTGATTAACACACAAGCTGCAAACTAAAAAAATATATATATATATATATATATATATATATATATATGAGAAAAAAAATGTCTGCAAATCCCTGTGGGTTTCCATAGCAGAGTCAACTCTGCAGTGGCACATCCCTACAACAAAACCCCATCCATCTTGTTATTTCTCGTCACACACGTTTCCTCCAGTCATCTATCACCAAGGGATATGCTTCATGTTGTTGCAGACTGAAGGCAACAGGCATCCATTTACAGATTAAGTGGAAAGTGTATGCGGTGTTGGGCACAGCTGTGGTCTGCAGCTGTAGCTTCAAACTCCAATCAGTGAGGACTGTGAATTACGCCCAGGTAAATTAAGCACTCAAGAGATTAAACTGCTTGTATGAATGAAAATATTGGCAAACACCCGCTGACTGTGGCTGTGCAAGGTGGGTTGCTTCTGTCTGTGTCTGTGTCTGTGTGTGTATTTTTGATGATGATTATGCCTTTTGATCAGTCTTAATGATCTCCTATATCCCATCCCTCCTCTCCACAGCCACCTCCAGGCAAACACAGACACACTGAAAAAGAAAATTTCCAAAGACCTGATGCCAAAATCTAAAAATAGACCCACAAATTGACAGATAGTTGCATGCTACACCAAGCTCAGCACCCCGAGAGGATGATGGAATATTTAGTCCATTTGTCCTCTCACCCACCCATGGCGTGAATGGAGACAGTTATCTTAAATAAGGCCAAATCTTTCACAGAGTGAGCTACTAGTCAGAATCCCCAAAAGACATTTCAAAAGAAGCAGCTCTGTGATAGACATTGTATTGTAATGAAGGCTTTGAAACTTTTGGAAGGGCTTTTTATCCTTTATTAAGGTCTGGGTAAATGCCTGGCAGGTGGTAGAAAGTCATTCCACACTGTTGGATCCTTCAGCATGGTGTTGTAAATGATGGGGAATCATGGAGCAACAGCCCGTCTCACAAAGGCCTGGTGAAGTGTTTTCAGCTCAGTGGCTTCTTTTTTTCTGGAATGTTTTTGTTGTTGCAGTGAAGTGTAGTTCAGCCTCAAGCGACGGAGTACCCATTCAATGACGGCAGTGTTTGGGTACACTTTAAGCCTTATAATAGGTTGACTGAATTATGGCTTTTATCCCCATTCTCTATCACTCTGGAGTCAAAGCTAAATAAACACAATTGACTTATTTTTAACCAAATGTCTGATATTTGGAGGAAACTGAAGACTATTTGGGAGGTAAGTACCTAAATTTGGTAGGGCCGCCTTTTAGTCCATTATTCGACTAGTCATCGCTTTGGTCTTAGTTGACTAATGTCGACATTACACTAAACAACTTTTCTAACGATTTCACTGGTGCAGACCTATTTCCGATATCAGAATGAAATCATGAGTCCTAGAGATGCTCCCACGAAATGTCAATAAACCAGAGCACGTTTTCTCCCATCCCGGAATGCTATGTGAACTACAGCCAGACCTTCCTTCGCAGAGAGGAACTGGAATCTTCTGGAATCTGTGTGATTGAAAAGAACCCCAGCCAGTTTTTTCCTCCATAGGTAATGCATCAGCAGCTAATCAATAGAGATCAGCTCATTCAAAATGACATCAAAGTGAACATAAAGTTGCCAATGAACAAGCCAAAAGAGGGAGAAAAGAAGGAGCCGGTTTATTCCTAAGCCAAGAAAAAGAAAATTATTTGGTGGCTGGAAGTTCACACTTGGGCAGACAGCTGTGGCAGTTATAAATATCTGTATCACAAGCTGGGATCTGTAACCGTGAAGAGAGCTGAACCGCCATCAACCGGGCTGGGCTTCTAAAAATAGCGGCCAGGCAGGCAGCTGACTCTGCCTCTGTCTCCAATGGATTTGATTAGCCCTCCCCTCCCCACCCCCCCCTGACACTGCGTGCGTGCGTGCGTGCGTGCGTCATGTTTTGTCTTGTCTTGTCTGCAGGCCAGGTTCTTTCTCACTGAACACAACCCAAGACTTACTCCTCACAGTGTGGTATTGCCTTTCTGAAGTGTGATCCAGTCTTCTTGCCGCCATGTTTGAGGTTAATATCTCTGCATATATACAGTGACTAGTGTTTATCGGCAATCTAAAAACAAATAAAACCTTGTTTGAATTATGACACAGCAAATTGATAACTGTGTTATCCCACACAAAAAGGTAACAACCAAGAACAAAAAATTGGCTCTGATTTCCCAATGTGGACAAAATATCAATGTTGATTCTAACCTTGGTACTTCTGAAGGGGAGCTACTCAAATCACCATCTTGATAATTTATGATTATCCAAACTGAGCTGATCAATATTTGTTTATTAACAATGGATCAAATGATGTTTAATGTTAAATGGGCTGCACACGACACTGAGAACATTAATGTAGCAATATTTAATATGTAAAGATGTACAGTAGTAGAGTAATGACGTCCTGAGCAGAAAACAAAGTCACACTCCCTCTGTGTGTGTGTAATCCGAGTTTCTTTGTTCTTTGTTTCGGTAGACGGTCCGGCCACGTGCAGGGCTAGCTGCTGCCATTACGGCTCAGCCAGCTCTACGTTTGCTTGTCATGTCGCATGCAAGACTCATGTGCAGCCATTCCTGGCCCAGACTCTAAATGCAATCAAACTCTGGTGAGCCGTGTGGTGGCAATCCCAGATCAAATTTTGTTCAGTATCACAAATCACAATGTTTTCTACTGTGGTACTGTAAACCCAAAATATGCAACCTGCCCAGCACTAAAAACTTTATCATCATTTAAATAAAAAAACACATGTCCCACAGGAGGTGGTGGAGACCAAAACAGACCTCAAATAACTTTCATAAATCAGGTTGCCAGAAATGCATGTCCACATCTGCTGCATGTATAATACAAGTGTCTGATAATAAGTTTACCATAACAATTGTATATGGTAAAATTTGTCATATATTGCACTTTGAATTTGTTCTAACAAAAAATAAAGAAATGTCTGCAACTTTGTCAGTCAACAGTTTTTGTGCATTTCTGAAACCACAGGGCATCAGATCCTGGGTATTTATCTGGAGGTATTCAGTGTATATACTTATAAATTCTCCATATCGGATATTTTCTAGTCGGGCTGTGTAAAATGGTTTAATTCTTACTTGTTTTGTCCAACCAACAATCTAAAGCCCAAAGATATTTGATGTGCAATCAACAGAAAAAGCAGAAAATCTGTCAAACTGTTGCTCAATTTTCCACTATGACCAACTGAAGGACCTGAATGTCTCTGAAAGCCACTTTGATAGGGACTGTCAAAGCTATTACTGCACTGTCCACTGCAGTAATATCTTACCAATGACCACCTGAAAATGGGACAATTTCATTTCATATTTGGCTGAGTTAAGAGGTGCACGTGACATAGAAAATTGTGCACTCTAAAACGGCTGACGCTGGCAGGAGGAGGCCCAGTAACAGCCTCGCCTCTCTCCAGCCTCACAGGAACACATGCATCTGCGTTCTAACAGCAATCTCTATATTACTTAAAATGCCCTCGATGACATCTGCCCAGAGAAGATTCACAGAAGGCTAAGTGAGTGAGCAGGTCTGCACACCAGACAGCATTAAAGTGGCTCATGGGCAATCACAGGTAGGATTACTTTATCCCCTTCTTTTCCATTTACTCCCAGCCCGTCACTCATGTCTAGGACTGGGTATCGAATTCAATACTTTTTGGGCACCGACCAAATGCCTCCTTAATGTCGAAAAATGTAATTTCAATACCAAAAATGCCAAAAGAAGCAAATCTCATCAGTGTCAGTGAGCCAATAAGCATGCAGCATGCTTCTACCAAGGCCTAATAATGTTTGTAATTGGCTGACTAACGCTACACATCGTAGAGACATGCAGGAAAACTCTACGTTATGCACAGAGATGGGGCTCACGTAGGAGTGAAAAAAATAAAAAGTTGTGGCATAATGTGTATTGTTGTAAATTATTTTGTTTAATAAAACATTTTGGTATCAAAAAAAAGTATTGTTTTAAAAACTGGTACCAAAGTCACTGTATTGGTATCGCAAATCTTTCGACCAATACCTAGCCCTACTCATGTCACCCTTCAGATACATTCCCAGCAGACCATCTGCATCTGCTGCTGTTTCAGTCACTTTCAGAGATACTTCAATGGGTATGATCATGGCAGAACTTTGTGCACAGCACTCTTTGCAGACACGATCGAGATTGAAGAGGTGATTTGCTCCCAGTGAGATCAGGCAGCTGGAATGAGGCATATAGCCGTGGTGATGAGGTGAGACGAGTAATTGACAGTGTAACCAAGTTGTGGAAGTGCCCTTACTCTTCTATGGGATGTGTCATTGAAAATGTGTAAATAATCGGAAAAATCAGCAAGTCTAAGCGGCCACACTTCCATCACCTGGGGTGTATCCATCCCACCCTGACAGCAGGCACATATTTCAACCCCACAGGCGTTTCAGATTTGGTGGGAGGATTGAAAAACGGGTGCCGAGATTGAGCGAGGAAAGGTCAGTGAGAAAAACATGGTGCCGATTACAGATCAGTCATGATTGATTGCACTTAGCCATAGTCTAAAAGCTCAGGTATACATGTCAGTGCCAAAGAAATGCCGAGATACGCACAGATCACATTAATATTAAAAGATAGTATGTTGAAACTCAAGCCTGAGCAATAATATTGGCCAGATTTGGTTCAGGTGGTAAAAAATATGGCCAAAGTCACACTTAATTGGCCCATATAAGATATTTAGATATGCTGGGAACACTCTGAGTTACTGCTATCCAGTCTGGCTAGAAGTTTCTCAATTTCCTGTGCATCTGTCCATCTATCCTCCCGGCCAAAACTAGCTACTATGCATTCTCCCTTATCCTATCATGTACACACACACAAATCAAGATCCACATAAAACTAATACTAATGATATGCAGAAAGCATTCTAAAATATGCAGAGACACAGCTCAAAAAGGTAGCAATAATGTGGATAACAAAGTCCACAGCAATGCCTTCAGGCAACCTATCAGCCCTTCCTGTTACACATTCAAT
>JABXJD010000244.1:925000-972500 GCA_013375575.1 Percina caprodes | reverse complement strand
GTTGCCCTCATGTTGTCCCCATGTTGTCCCCATGTTGCCCTCATGTTGTCCTGATGTTGCCTTCATGTTGCCCTCATGTTGTCCCCATGTTGCCCCCATGTTGTCCCCATGTTGCCCTCATGTTGTCCTCATGTTGTCCTCATGTTGCCCTCATGTTGTCCCCATGTTGTCCCCATGTTGCCCTCATGTTGTCCTGATGTTGCCTTCATGTTGCCCTCATGTTGTCTTCATGTTGTCCTCATGTTGTCCTCATGTTGTCCTCATGTTGTCCTCATGTTGTCCCCATGTTGTCCCCATGTTGTCCTCATGTTGTTCTATATCAATGTTCTTTTTAATCCCCCAAAATAACATGATTGATTCCACACAACGCTCTTTGCCAAGTACAAATCTCTACTTTCATTAATTTTGGGGCGTCTTATTCAATTTTATAGCATTTGAAACCAAATTGAAGTGTTTTTGAAATAGTATTGAGAGTAAAAGTTGACATATTCCAGTCTGTGATTATCATCAACATCCATTCCTTTAATTTTAGTCTCAATGATTCCTAATTTCTGCTTTTCTAACTCAAACATTAGGTATAATTTCCTATAAATGAGGTTTATTGACCATAAATTCCAAAAATAATGTAAAACTAAAGTTAATAAGTTAGTGTTACGTAGTTTTGAAAACGTCTAAAAGGGACAAAAACGTAATAAAAAGTTAAAAATTGATTGATAAAAGCGTCAACAAAAGTGTTGATTTTCAACACTTTTCAGGGAAGACAACATGAGGGTTATATAAATAAAAATAAAAATGGAAATGTGCATTTTTTTCCACAACCATAAACACCCTGAAGCTGTGAAATAAAGAAAAAAATCCTAAAATATAAATGATATATTATGTCTTCCGGCTGCAGAGAGGTTGTGGATGGCTCCCGAGCTACTCAGGATGGAGTCCCCCCCCCCTCAGGGGACCCAGAAAGGAGACGTCTACAGCTTCAGCATCATCCTCCAGGAGGTGGCGCTGCGCCGGGGAGCCTTTTACCTGGAGGGGGACCCTCTGAGCCCCAAAGGTAGGACCCGTATGTACAGCACTCCTGTCAAAATAAAGGCCTGGAGGGGGACCCTCTGAGCCCCAAAGGTAGGACCCGTATGTACAGCAGTCCTGTCAAAATAAAGGCCTGGAGGGGGACCCTCTGAGCCCCAAAGGTAGGACCCGTATGTACAGCAGTCCTGTCAAAATAAAGGCCTGGAGGGGGACCCTCTAAGCCCCAAAGGTAGGACCGTATGTACAGCAGTCCTGTCAAAATAAAGGCCTGGAGGGGGACCCTCTGAGCCCCAAAGGTAGGACCCGTATGTACAGCAGTCCTGTCAAAATAAAGGCCTGGAGGGGGACCCTCTGAGCCCCAAAGGTAGGACCCGTATATACAGTATATACATACATATATACATATATACATATATATATATACACATATATACATACACATATATATATATATATATATATATATATATATATATATATATATATATATATATATATATATATATATATATATATATATATATATATACATATATATATATATATATATATATATATATATATATATATATATATATATATATACATATATATATATATATATATATATATATATATATATATATATATATATATATATATATATATGTGTATATATTTTTTATAAGAATATTTGACATACTATGCTTTTCTTTTACTTTTTAACATATACTTTTTATATAACTTTATTGACATTCAAATCCACGACTTTTCGCCTTTTTCAACATACTATACAATGACTTTTATAACCCTTTGTGACATACTATAACTTTTCCAACATACTATACTATGACTTTTTTTAACTTTTCCAACATACTATACTATGATTTTTTAATGACTTTTTGACATACTATTACTTTTACTAAGACTATGTTATAGCTTTTTTCAACATACTATACTATGATTTTTAAAAAAACTTTTTCTGACATACTATACTATGACTTTTTTATGACTTTTTCAACTTTTCTGATATACTATATTATGATTTTTTTTACGTTTTTGAGATATTATACTGACTTTTCTTTTACCTTTTCTGACATACTATACCATGACTTTTTTGACTTTTCTGACATACTATACTATGACTTTTTTGACTTTTTCGACATTCTATACTATCACTTTTTCAATGATTTTTCAACATACTATACTGTTTTCTTAAGACTTTTATTGACATACTATACCATTACTTTTTTCCAACATATTATACCATCCATTTTTTATTCAAAATATTCTATTCAAACTTATTTACGTGCCTAGGAAAATAACAAAATCATGGAAACCAAGGATCCAAAGTTTATTAGACATTAGACATTGACAGAATAATAAACATAAATCATTTGCGAAAGAAACACAAAATATGTCAGAATCTGAAAAACAAATTGACTTTTTTTACTTTTCCAACATACTATACTATGACTTTTTTTTTTACTTTTCCAACATACTATACTATGACTTTTTGTTACTTTCCAACATACTATACTATGACTTTTTTTTACTTTCCAACATACTATACTATGACTTTTTCAACTTTTCTTACATACTATACTATGACTTTTTTTACTTTTCCAACATACTATACTATGACTTTTTGTTACTTTCCAACATACTATACTATGACTTTTTTTTACTTTCCAACATACTATACTATGACTTTTTCAACTTTTCTTACATACTATACTATGATTTTTTTACTTTAATACATACTATACTATGACTTTTTCAACTTTTCCAACATACTATACTATGACTTTTTTTTACTTTTCCAACATACTATACTATGACTTTTTTTACTTTTCCAACATACTATACTATGATTTTTTTTTAACTTTTCCAACATACTATACTATGACTTTTTTGACTTTTCCGGCATACTATACTATGACTTTTTTGACTTTTGACATACTATACTATGACTTTTTTATGACTTTTCCGACATACTATACTATGACTTTTTTGACTTTTACGACATACTATACTATGACTTTTTTTTGACTTTTCCGACATACTATACTATGACTTTTTTTACTTTTCCGACATACTATACTATCACTTTTTCAATGATTTTTCAACATACTATACTGTTTTCTTAAGACTTTTATTGAATACTATACCATTACTTTTTTCCAACATATTATACCATCCATTTTTTATTCAAAATATTCTATTCCAACTTATTTACGTGCCTAGGAAAATAACAAAATCATGGAAACCAAGGATCCAAAGTTTATTAGAGACACAATATTTTGGACATTGACAGAATAATAAACATAAATCATTTGCGAAAGACACACAAAATATGTCAGAATCTGAAAAACAAATTAACAAAAAAAGACAGCGAAAATATTATTTTTCTATTAGTTCACATTTTTTAATTCTTTCAACAATAAAGCTTTAAAGGTGTTAAGGGAAGGAGATTATTAAAACACAGAATAGAAATATCCAAATTAGAGATATTTTCCTACATTTAAAGGAAACAGTTAAATCATTCATCTGTTAATGACAGACAAAGAAGATCAATTAAGTTAAAAACAACTAAATTAAATAGTCTAATATTTCCCAAATAAACCCATGAATGGTCAATGATTCAATTGAAATAAAATGTGATGTTTCCCAATAGATAAAATAATTATAATGCAGCCATACTGAAGGAAATATTAAGTTAATAACAAACAATACATGAGAGAAAGAAAACTACAAAAATATTGAAAAGCACAATTATTTTTAAATTTTGATCTGAAAGGGAAAGTTCATGATTAACAGGAAGACAACACAAGGGTTAAACCTCCAGGAAAAAAACTGAATGTTTTGGACGATAGTTTGAGTCCTCAGCAGTTTTCTTTATTTCTGTCTTAGGCTTTATTTCCAAAAACTACGTCAGCCTGCAGGCTGCCAAGGCCTCATTTATTTCAAATCGGCTTGTGGTTGATTGTAGCGTGTACTGTTGAAATACCCGAGTAGCCTTCACGTTGACGTGGAAAAGTTTCTGTTTCCAAACCACAGAGGACAGAAAGAATGAGAGCAGAGTTACAGATGGAGTTTCTAGCAAATATGGAAAGTTTTCACCTGCAACTCAGCAGTAATACCCAAATTTAAAGCTTTATCTTAGTTATCATAGTATAGTGTGTCTTATAAAAGTCATAGTATAGTATGTCTTATAAAGTTATAGTATAGTATGTCTTATAAAGTCATAGTATAGTATGTCTTATAAAGTCATAGTATAGTATGTCTTATAAAGTCATAGTATAGTATGTCTTATAAAAGTCATAGTATAGTATGTCTTATAAAGTCATAGTATAGTATGTCTTATAAAGTCATAGTAGTGTGTCTTATAAAGTCATAGTATAATATGTATAGAAGTCATAGTATAGTATGTTGTATAAAGTCATAGTATAGTATAGTATGTTGTATAAAGTCATAGTATAGTATGTCTTATAAAGTCATAGTATAGTATGTCTTATAAAGTCATAGTATAGTATGTCTTATAAAGTCATAGTATAGTATGTATTATAAAGTCATAGTATAGTATGTCTTATAAAGTCATAGTATAGTATGTCTTATAAAGTCATAGTATAGTATGTATTATAAAGTCATAGTATAGTATGTTGTATAGAAGTCATAGTATAGTATGTCTTATAAAGTCATAGTATAGTATGTCTTATAAAGTATAGTATAGTATGTCTTATAAAGTCATAGTATAGTATGTCTTATAAAGTCATAGTATAGTATGTCTTATAAAGTCATAGTATAGTATGTTGTATAGAAGTCATAGTATAGTATGTCTTATAAAGTCATAGTATAGTATGTCTTATAAAGTCATAGTATAGTATGTCTTATAAAGTCATAGTATAGTATGTCTTATAAAGTCATAGTATAGTATGTCTTATAAAGTCATAGTATAGTATGTCTTATAAAGTCATAGTATAGTATGTCTTATAAAGTCATAGTATAGTATGTCTTATAAAGTCATAGTATAGTATGTCTTATAAAGTCATAGTATAATATGTTGTATAGAAGTCATAGTATAGTATGTTGTATAAAGTCATAGTATAGTATGTTGTATAAAGTCATAGTATAGTATGTGTATAAAGTCATAGTATAGTATGTCGTATAAAGTCATAGTATAGTATGTCGTATAAAGTCATAGTATAGTATGTATAAAGTTATAGTATAGTATGTCTTATAAAGTCATAGTATAGTATGTCGTATAAAGTCATAGTATAGTATGTCGTATAAAGTCATAGTATATATCATAAAATGTCATTAAGAGTCAGAGTAGCTTGACCCGCCAATGGCTGCTATTCTTTAGAAAGCTAAGACAAGATAACATGTTTCCTTGTGAGCAGCGTCCTCATGCGTCTCCCCCTCTGTAGAGATCGTGGACCGGGTGGTTCTGGGCGAGTGGCCCTGCCTCAGACCGACCATCGACCCCCAGGTCCACAGTCCCGAGCTGGGGCAGCTGATGCAGCGCTGCTGGGCCGAGGAGCCGACGGAGAGACCCGAGTTCAACCACATCTGGGTGCTGCTGCGAAAGCAGAACAAGTGAGTCCTCCTGCAACAGAAGAAGGGGGGCGGGGGGGGCATAACAATAAAAAAAATTCAAATTTGCTTTATTGGCATGAATGTAGCAACCATATTGCCAAAGCATCATACAAACTACATAAGAACCATCAACTGTATACATTTCATTTAACAAGTAATGAAAGCGTAAAGTAATTAAATTGTGTGTGTGTGTGTGTGTGTGTGTGTTAGAAAAATTTAAATATATTAAAACATTTAAATTAAATAAATAAATAAAACAGTGTGTGTGTGTGTGTGTGTGTGTGTTAAAAACTGTTAAAAATTTAAATAAAATAAATTAAAAAAACAGTGTGTGTGTATTAAAAAAATGTATATTAAAAATTTAAATAAAAATAAATGAAACAGTAAGCATTTATTTGTGTGTTAAAAAAATATTAAAAATAAATAAAACAGTAAGCGTGTGTGTGTGTGTGTGTGTTAAAAAATAAATATATGTTAAAAATTAAAATAAAATAAACAAAACAGTAAGCATGTGTGTATGTCTTAAAAATCTACTTTAGTTAGTGTGATAATTGTGTTGATGTATTAGTTTCACAGTAAATAAACTTCTACCAACCTGTATGTATGTTGTATGATAACAGCAGCAGGTAGAAGACATGACCCGACACGCTGTAGATACACATGGACATGCGGGGACACCTGCTGTAGATACACATGGACATGCGGGGACACCTGCTGTAGATACACATGGACATGCGGGGAGACCTGCTGTACATACACATGGACATGCGGGGACACCTGCTGTACATACACATGGACATGCGGGGAGACCTGCTGTAGATACACATGGACATGCAGGGACACCTGCTGTAGATACACATGGACATGCGGGGACACCTGCTGTAGATACACATGGACATGCGGGGACACCTGCTGTAGATACACATGGACATGCGGGGACACCTGCTGTAGATACACATGGACATGCGGGGACACCTGCTGTAGATACACATGGACATGCGGGGACACCTGCTGTAGATACACATGGACATGCGGGGACACCTGCTGTAGATACACATGGACATGCGGGGACACCTGCTGTAGATACACATGGACATGCGGGGACACCTGCTGTAGATACACATGGACATGCGGGGACACCTGCTGTAGATACACATGGACATGCGGGGACACCTGCTGTAGATACACATGGACATGCGGGGACACCTGCTGTAGATACACATGGACATGCGGGGACACCTGCTGTAGATACACATGGACATGCGGGGACACCTGCTGTAGATACACATGGACATGCGGGACACCTGCTGTAGATACACATGGACATGCGGGACACCTGCTGTACATACACATGGACATGCGGGACACCTGCTGTAGATACACATGGACATGCGGGGACACCTGCTGTAGATACACATGGACATGCGGGGACACCTGCTGTAGATACACATGGACATGCGGGGACACCTGCTGTAGATACACATGGACATGCGGGGAGACCTGCTGTAGATACACATGGACATGCGGGGAGACCTGCTGTAGATACACATGGACATGCGGGGAGACCTGCTGTACATACACATGGACATGCGGGGAGACCTGCTGTAGATACACATGGACATGCCGGGACACCTGCTGTACATACACATGGACACGCGGGGACACCTGCTGTAGATACACATGGACACGCGGGAAGACCTGCTGTAGATACACATGGACACGCGGGGAGACCTGCTGTAGATACACATGGACATGCGGGGACACCTGCTGTAGATACACATGGACATGCGGGAAGACCTGCTGTAGATACACATGGACATGCGGGGACACCTGCTGTAGATACACATGGACATGCGGGGACACCTGCTGTAGATACACATGGGGGGAGACTTTAAATTTTGACCAGAAGACAACACGAGGGTTAAATGAGTTCTTAATATTATCTGGATTATTTTATAATAAAAAACAAAATCCTTTTCTTTCTGGAATTCATCCATTCAGGGAGTCGAGGACCAACATCCTGGACAACCTGCTGTCCCGCATGGAGCAGTACGCCAACAACCTGGAGGAGCTGGTGGAGGAGAGAACACAAGCCTATCACGAGGAGAAACGCAAGGCTGAAGCACTGCTGTACCAGATACTACCACAGTGAGTACTATGGTACTGCTGTACCAGATACTACCACAGTGAGTACTATGGTACTGCTGTACCAGATACTACCACAGTGAGTACTATGGTACTGCTGTACCAGATACTACCACAGTGAGTACTATGGTACTGCTGTACCAGATACTACCACAGTGAGTACTATGGTACTGCTGTCCCAGATACTACCACAGTGAGTACTATGGTACTGCTGTACCAGATACTACCACAGTGAGTACTATGGTACTGCTGTACCAGATACTACCACAGTGAGTACTATGGTACTGCTGTACCAGATACTACCACAGTGAGTACTACGGTACTGCTGTACCAGATACTACCACAGTGAGTACTACGGTACTGCTGTACCAGATACTACCACAGTGAGTACTATGGTACTGCTGTACCAGATAATACCACAGTGAGTACCGTGGTACTGCTGTACCAGATACTACCACAGTCAGACTTTTTAACTTTCCTGCATAATAAATGTGAATGAATGAGTACAGAGAGTACAACGAGTACTACCCTCTCCACCCATGTATCCCTCTCTCCTCAGTTCGGTGGCGGAGCAGTTGAAGCGAGGGGAGACGGTCCAGGCGGAGGCCTTCGACTCCGTCACCATCTACTTCAGCGACATCGTGGGCTTCACTGCCATCTCTGCAGAGAGCACGCCGATGCAGGTGAGCAGAGGCACTGCTGGTGTAGTCTGGATCAGCTGGTGTAGTCTGGATCAGCTGGTGTCAGTCTGGATCAGCTGGTGTTAGTCTGGATCAGCTGGTG
This sequence comes from Percina caprodes, assembly GCA_013375575.1. Lineage (NCBI taxonomy): Eukaryota > Metazoa > Chordata > Actinopteri > Perciformes > Percidae > Percina > Percina caprodes. The sequence continues at coordinate 963,968 of JABXJD010000244.1, read as the reverse complement.
TCAGTCTGGATCAGCTGGTGTTAGCCTGGATCAGCTGATGTTAGTCTGGATCAGCTGGTGTCAGTCTGGATCAGCTGGTACTAGTCTGGATCAGCTGGTGTCAGTCTGGATCAGCTGGTGTAGTCTGGATCAGCTGGTGTTAGCCTGGATCAGCTGATGTTAGTCTGGATCAGCTGGTGTCAGTCTGGATCAGCTGGTGTTAGTCTGGATCAGCTGGTGTCAGTCTGGATCAGCTGGTGTAGTCTGGATCAGCTGATGTTAGTCTGGATCAGCTGGTGTTAGTCTGGATCAGCTGGTGTTAGTCTGGATCAGCTGATGTTAGTCAGGAAGCGATAGGAGGAGAGAGGGAAGGGACGAGAGAGCAGAAGACTCCGGGAAAGGGAAGAAGTCGAGTTAGTAACATGCATTAATGGGATGAGGTTGCATACAGATGGAGAGAAGGAGGAGGAGAGAGGTGCTCAGTGCATCATGGGAAGCCCCCCAGCAGTCTAGGCCTATAGCGGGGTAACTAAGGGCTGGTTCAGGACTCTCCTGATCCAGCCCTAACTATAAGCTCTATGAAAGAGTCTTAAACCTACTCTTAAACTTAAGGGGTCAAAGGTTGGCTAACGGTTAGAATAAAAACTCTAAATTAGCTTCCCTAATGAAGGGATGTCCCGCCTCTTTCACGTTATGGGGCAGCGGTGCTCTATAGCCCCCATCCCCCCCCCCTCCCCCGGTGTCCCTCTCGGTGATGCTAACAGCTGACTGTTGTGACTCTGCAGGTGGTGACGCTGCTGAATGACCTCTACACCTGTTTCGATGCCATCATCGACAACTTTGATGTTTACAAGGTGACAGAATCAACACTAACTACTTTTACTAACTAGTATATGACATGGTTGGCGTACTGCTCCATGCGGGACAGCAGGTAGTCCAGGTTGTTGGCGTACTGCTCCATGCGGGACAGCAGGTAGTCCAGGATGTTGGTCCTCGACTCCCTGAATTCCCGAAATAAAACAATGTTGTTTTTATTATAAAATAGTACCGATAATATTCAGAACTCATTTAACCCTCGTGTTGTCTTTGTGTGTTGCCATGGCGCCCCCAGGTGGAGACCATCGGCGACGCCTACATGGTGGTGTCGGGGCTGCCGGTGCGGAACGGGAACCTGCACGGCCGAGAGATCGCCCGCATGGCGCTCGCCCTGCTGGACGCCGTCCGCACCTTCAAGATCTGCCATCGCTCAGAACAGCAGCTCAAACTACGGATAGGAATACACAGCGGTGAGTATATGTACACAGATACTCTACCGGGGGTACACAGATACTCTAACAGTGGGGGGGATCATAACTTAGAATAGGAATACACAGCGGTGAGTATATGTACACAGATACTCTACCGGGGTACACAGATACTCTAACAGTGGGGGGTCTAACTTAGGATAGGAATACACAGCGGTGAGTATATGTACACAGATACTCTACCGCGGGGTGTAACTTAGGATAGGAATACACAGCGGTGAGTATATGTACACAGATACTCTAACAGTGGGGGTAACTTAGGATAGGAATACACAGCGGTGAGTATATGTACTCAGATACTCTACCGGGGAGGTGTAACTAAGTACTTTTACTCAAGTACTGTACTTAAGTAATAATTGTTGTTGTTGAGGTACTTGTATTTTACTTGAGTCTTTTCATTTCATGCCACTTTCTACTTTTACTTCGCTAAATTCATCTGTTACAGCTTTAGTTACTAGTTACTTTAGTTAGTAGTTACTTTAGTTACTCCACTACATTCATCTGACAGCTTTAGTTACTAGTTACTTTAATACCAGTTACTTTAGTTACTAGCTACTAAGTAGTGGAGTGCTGTACGGATGCTGAGCTCTATGTTATGCTTGCTTCAGGATACATGAACTCACGGAGGCTGTGTGTTGCAGGTCCGGTGTGTGCCGGCGTGGTGGGTCTGAAGATGCCCCGGTACTGTCTGTTCGGCGACACCGTCAACACGTCGTCACGTATGGAGTCCAGCGGAGAAGGTCAGAACCGTGCAGGAACACAAGGCCGACAGGTCTAGGCCGCTCTATAATCTACAGATAGAGCAGGTCTAGACCGCTCTATAATTTACAGGTAGAGCAGGTCTAGACCGCTCTATAATTTACAGATGGAGCAGGTCTAGACCGCTCTATAATTTACAGGTAGAGCAGGTCTAGACTGCTCTATAATTTACAGGTAGAGCAGGTCTAGACCGCTCTATAATTTACAGGTAGAGCAGGTCTAGACCGCTCTATAATTTACAGGTAGAGCAGGTCTAGACCGCTCTATAATTTACACATAGAGCAGGTCTAGACCGCTCTATAATTTACAGGTAGAGCAGGTCTAGACCGCTCTATAATTTACACATAGAGCAGGTCTAGACCACTCTATAATTTACTTGTGTGTTTACCGGTGTGTTCCTGTGTGTGTTCCCGTGTGTGTGTGTGTTCTCGTGTGTGTTCCCGGGTGTGTGTGTGTTCTCGTGTGTGTGTGTGTGTGTGTGTGTGTGTGTGTGTGTGTGTGTGTGTGTGTGTGTGTGTGTGTGTGCAGCGCTGAAGATCCACGTGTCGGCAACGACCCGCGACGTCTTGACGGAGTTCAACTGCTTCCAGCTGGAGCTGAGAGGAGAGATCGACGTCAAGGGCAAAGGGAAGATGACCACCTATTGGCTACTGGGAGAGAGCGACAGCCAATGACAACACACCGCCGACAGGAGCACGACGGAGGACGGAGACAGAGGAGGAGGGGACAAAGAGACGGGAAGGAGATGAGATGAAGGGAAGGAGGGAGGTAAGGAAAGACAAGGCAAGGCAGCATTACTATAGCAACAGGTAACTGAAAAGGTAAGAAGTAGAGAAGGAAGGAAAGGAAATGAGGGAGCAGGAGACAAAGGAGGGAAGTCAAGGGAAGGAAGTTGAGAAGGAAGGGAAGGAAATGAGGGAGCAGGAGACAAAGGAGGGAAGTCAAGGGAAGGAAGTTGAGAAGGAAGGGAAGGAAATGAGGGACCAGGAGACAAAGGAGGGAAGTCAGGAGAAGGAAGGGAAGGAAATTAGGGAGCAGGAGACAAAGGAGGGAAGTCAAGGGAAGTCAGGAGAAGGAAGGGAAGGAAATGAGGGAGCAGGAGACAAAGGAGGGAAGTCAAGGGAAGGAAGTAGAGAAGGGAGGGAAGGAAATGAGGGAGCAGGAGACAAAAGAGGGAAGTCAAGTGAAGGAAGGGAAGGAAATGAGGGAGCAGGAGACAAAGGAGGGAAGTCAAGGGAAGGAGGTAAGAAGGTATCTCCACAGACGTCTCTGGTCCTCGTCCTCCTGCAGCCGACCCGTCAGAGGACTCGTCTTTGTCACTTCCGAACAAAAGTCGGGGGAAAATACATTCAACTGACACATGAAAACGTGAAAAACTGAATGAGGGAGGAGGAGGAGGAGGAGGAAGAGGAGGAGGAGGAGGAGGAGGAGGAGGAGGAGGAGGAGGAGGAAGAGGAGGAGGAAGAGGAGGAGGAAGAGGAGTGCGTTAACGGATCTGGTCTGGTCCGACACGCCTGGAAACCGGAATCCGACTGAACTCATGAAGGACTCAAACATTATGTAAATGAAGGAGGACAGAGATGCAAAGACGAGAATATTAACGTTATATTGTGTGTTTTCCAGATCTCGTCTGTTATGTTTTATAGAGAAATCATGATTTGGGTTGAGTTGATTTTAAAACCTTCCCAGGTTCAGCAGATAAGTCTCTCTTTGGACCAGGATCAGGATCAGCTGTTATTTAGCATGTGGAGTGGATGCATAGACTGTAAAAATGAAGCTAAAACATCTGGATCGCCCCCTGGTGGCTGGCTGCAGGATAGGTAACAACCCCCTCCATATTGTCCTCATGTTGCCCTCATGTTGTCTTCATGTTTTCTTCATGTTGTCCTCATGTTGCCCTCATGTTGTCCTCATGTTGCCCTCATGTTGTCCTCATGTTGTCTTCATGTTTTCTTCATGTTGTCCTCATGTTGTCTTCATGTTGTCCTCATGTTGTCTTCATGTTGTCCTCATGTTGTCTTCATGTTGTCCTCATGTTGTCCCCATGTTGCCCTCATGTTGTCTTCATGTTGTCCCCATGTTGCCCTCATGTTGTCCCCATGTTGTCCCCATGTTGCCCTCATGTTGTCCCCATGTTGTCCCCATGGTGTCCTCATGTTGTCCTCATGTTGTCCCCATGTTGCCCTCATGTTGTCTTCATGTTGTCCCCATGTTGCCCTCATGTTGTCCTCATGTTGTCCCCATGTTGTCCTCAGGTTGTCCTCATGTTGTCCTCATGTTGTCCTCATGTTGTCCTATATCAATGTTCTTTTTAATTCCCCAAAATAACATGATTGATTCCACACAACGCTCTTTGCCAAGTACAAATCTCTACTTTCATTAATTTTGGGGCGTCTTATTCAATTTTATAGCATTTGAAACCAAATTGAAGTGTTTTTGAAATAGTATTGAGAGTAAAAGTTGACATATTCCAGTCTGTGATTATCATCAACATCCATTCCTTTAATTTTAGTCTCAATAATTCCTAATTTCTGCTTTTCTAACTTAAACATTAGGTATAATTTCCTATAAATGAGGTTTATTGACCATAAATTCCAAAAATAACTAAAACTAAAGTTAATAAGTTAGTGTTACGTAGTGTTGAAAGCATCAAAAAAAGTGACAAACATTGAAAAAAGATAGAAGATAACAATCTCTTCTGAAGGGTCCTTACATCCTTACAGAAGTATACAGCTGTAATATATATATATATATATATATATATATATATATATATATATATATATATATAGTGTATATATATACACATATATACAGTGTATAAATATACACATATATACAGTGTATATATATACACATATATACAGTGTATAAATATACACATATATACAGTGTATAAATATGTATGTACTGTATATATACAGTACATACATATACATGCATATATATGTATATATGTATATATATATATATATATATATATATATATATATATATACACACACACACATACATATATACACATACATGTATACATATATATGTATATATGCATATATATATACACATACATATATACACATACATGTATACATATATATATATATATATATATATATGTATATATGCATATATATATATACACATACATGTATACATTTATATATATATATATATATATGTATATATGCATATATATATATACACATACATATATACATGTATACATATATACATATATATATATATATATATATATATATATATACACATACACACATACACGTATATATATACATCGTATCGGGAAGGAAAACATGTCAGAACATCTCCACTCAAGATGTCGATGTGTCCTAATGTATTTTTTTATATATATATATATATATATATACCTAAAGGATTATTAGGAACACCTGTTCAATTTCTCATTAATGCAATTATCTAATCAACCAATCACATGGCAGTTGCTTCAATGCATTTAGGGGTGTGGTCCTGGTCCTGGTCCTGGTCCAGACCATCTCCAGGACTCCAAACTGAATGTCAGAATGGGAAAGAAAGGTGATTTAAGACATTTGGAGCGTGGCCTGGTTGTTGGTGCCAGACGGGCCGGTCTGAGGATTTCACCATCTGCTCAGTTACTGGGATTTACACCACAACCATTTCTAGGGTTCACAAAGAATGGTGTCAAAAGGGAAAAACATCCAGTATGCAGCAGTCCTGGGGGGGGGAAACATCCAGCATGCAGCAGTCCTGGGGGGGGGGGTGCCTCGTTGATGCTAGAGGTCAGAGGAGAATGGGCCGACTGATTCAAGCTGATAGAAGAGACACTTTGACTGAAATAACCACTCGTTACAACCGAGGTAGCAGCAAAGCATTTATGAAGCCACAACACGCACAACCTGGAGGGGGGGGGGGCCACAACAGCAGAAGACTCCCCCCCGGGTACCCCTCATCTCCACTACAAATAGGAAAAAGAGGCTACAATCTGCAAGAGCTCACCAAAATTGGACAGTTGAAGACTGGAAACATGTTGCTGGTCTGATGAGTCTGGTTTCTGTTGAGACCTTCAGATGGTGGAGTCAGAACAGAATGAGAACATGGATCCATCATGCCTTCTTACCACTGTGCAGGCTGGTGGTGGTGGTGCACTTTAGGCCCCTTAGTGCCATTGGGCCTGGTTTAAATGCCCCCGGCCTACCTGAGCATTGTTTCTGACCATGTCCCCCTTTATGGCCCCCATGTACCCTCCTCTGATGGCTACTTCCAGCAGGATAATGCACCATGTCACAAAGCTCACATCATTTCTAATTGGTTTCTTGAACATGACGATGAGTCCACTGGACTAAAATGCCCCCCCCAGTTACCAGATCTCAACCCAATAGAGCATCTTTGGGATGTGGTGGACCGGGAGCTTGGTGCCCTGGATGTGGATCCCACAAATCTCCATCAACTGCAAGATGCTATCCTCTCAATATGGGCCCACATTTCTAAAGAATGCTTTCAGCACCTTGTTGGATCAATGCCACGTAGAATTAAGAAAGGGGGTCAAACACTAGTATGGTGGTCCTCATAATCCTATAGGTGAGTGTACATATATATATATATATATATATATATATATATATTATATGATCTGATATTTCTATATAGTGCCACTACATGTGTATTACATGTGCAGAGTGCTGTACTAAAGCTGATCTCTGAAGAGACTCCAGTCATTAATAATAATAATAACCTGCTGTCCATCAGTTTGAACTTGTTTATATCTTGTTGTCACTCAGTGTTGCACTTTATTCCCCGCGCCAGGCTAAAGGCTCACCGCACTTCCATTAAAAAAATCAACAATGAGCTGTTTGTGTGGAACGGGGGTCAGACCAGCAGTGTGTGCTTGTGTGTACTGACTGAATAAAGGTATGTGGCTGAAACATTAACCCTCGATTGTATTGGATGTCTTTTCCTGTGTAAGGAATTCCTAATATAATTATCCCTCATGTTGTCCTCATGTTGTCTTCATGTTGTCTTCATGTTGTCCTCATGTTGTCTTCATGTTGTCCTCATGTTGTCTTCATGTTGTCCTCATGTTGTCCTCATATTGTCTTCATGTTGTCTTCATGTTGTCTTCATGTTGTCCTCATATTGTCTTCATGTTGTCTTCATGTTGTCTTCATGTTGTCCTCATGTTGTCTTCATGTTGTCCTCATGTTGTCCTCATATTGTCTTCATGTTGTCTTCATGTTGTCTTCATGTTGTCCTCATGTTGTCTTCATGTTGTCCTCATGTCATCCTCATGTTGTCCTCATATTGCCCTCATGTTGTCCTCATGTTGTCTTCATGTTGTCCTCATGTCATCCTCATGTCATCCTCATGTTGTCCTCATATTGCCCTCATGTTGCCCTCATGTTGTCCTCATGTCATCCATATGTTGTCTTCATGTTGCCCTCATGTTGTCCTCATGTTGTCTTCATGTTGTCCTCATGTCATCCTCATGTTGTCCTCATGTTGTCCTCATGTTGTCCTCATGTTGTCCTATATCAATGTTCTTTTTAATTCCCCAAAATAACATGATTGACCACACAACGCTCTTTGCCAAGTACAAATCTCTACTTTCATTAATTTCATTAATTCAGTAATGAGCGAGGATGGAGGAGGGATCTCTGAGGAGCTATGAGCGAGGATGGAGGAGAGATCTCTGAGGAGCTATGAGTTGAGATTTAAAAAATAAAATATTTGTTGAACTATGAAGCCTTTTGTAAGTCATGATTTAAATAAATGAATCTGAAAACCAAGGGCCTCACTTTAAGAATCAATGCTTTGTGTATGTACATGCAGTATTCCTGCAGTATTCCTGCAGTATTCCTGCAGTATTCCTACATTTACTGAAGAAAAAGATCAGATTGCTTCTAACCCCGACTGATATTTGTAAATGAACACAGTTTACCGTGGATTCTGCCTACAATGAACATCGCTGTGCTCCATTAAATCCGCCCTTTCTGATGCAAACCCAGAGAGCGTGCTGCCAGTGTTGCCAAGTCTGCTTATTATAAGCGACTTTGGGCTTGTTTTTCTGTAAAGTCGCTTACAAATATTGGTAGTCGCGGGTCATGTTTTTTTTGGGCTTGTTACTAAAGCGTAGTTGCTTATTTGGGCTTGTTCCCAGCTCCATAATAAGTTGTTAAGCTGATATTTTCTATATGTTATTAAAACGTAGGAGTTTGTCTTGCCTGTTCCCTCGGTCCCGCCCATAGACTGTATATATAATGTTATATACATATATATTTATTAATATTAACGGTCTATGGTCCCGCCCCTTTCCCCATACACACTGCAGACAGCAGAGTTCTTTTCCCCGCCCACTTCCTGCTTCTTATTGGCTCTGACCCAGAGGCCAATGAGTTACTAGCCAATCAGAGGCAGAGCAGGGCAGTCTGTTGTTTTCTGGTTAGGAAAATGCAAAGACTGGGAGAAAGAGAAAGGAGGAAAATAATGGATTCAACCCGTCGTGGGGAACAACTCAAAATCACTGTGAAAAAGTGTATATTTGATGTCCCATCAGTTCTCTAATGTTAAATTATGTTAACTCCCTCCTGTGGTCGTTGTCCTGAAGCTCAGGGGGAGAAAATAGATGAACTGTACCGTGGGGACAGTTTACCAGTCTGTCCACATGGAGGGAAATTGACAATCTGTCCCCACAGATTGTAAAACCGTGCACACAGTTTATTTATCTTTCCCTTCCAGGATCTTAGGGGGGGGGGGCTCCGTAGAAAAAGTCGCTTGTTTTCACAGGCCTGGTTGTTTATTTGTCTCGCGAGATCTGGCAACACTGCGTGCTGCTGTTTTAGAGCCAGAGGAGGAACTCACCTGGAATCAGGGTTAGATTCGTTGACTTTAGTTGTCATGGCTGCAGCAAATATGAACATCTGAGTAAAACCAGTTTCCCCCAAAATCATACTGATAGCAATACACCAGCAAATAGGGAAAACCTTAAAGGAATAATAATCAATATCACGATTAAAGTATCATATATACATCTATAAAGAAATCTCAAAGAACTGCACAGGGCTTCAAATTCAACAAATTCAAACACGTTTTGGGAAGAAATTACCTTAAAAAATAGAATCAGAAGGATGTGAAATGTGCAAAAAACAAAGCTCAGCCAATTGTCCTTTAAGGTTTAATGAATCCATAACAACATGTTAGTGTTTATGCACAGACACACAAAATGCAGATATAAAGTGATGTCTATGAAACTAATACTAGTTAGTATTTCTATAAATTACAGGATGATGAATACATAGGATTCATAGGATAAGTGCAGCAGATCAACAGGGAATTTGCATATTTTGATAATAGATTCATTTATAGTGTTTTAACAGGGCTTGACATCAACAACCGCTGTGGTTTTTGGCCACTCAGCGTTTCCACCAGCCGCAATTTTGTGGGAAGTTACTGTACATTTTATTTTGTTAAAAGTTGACTATGGTGTGATACAATTTACTTAAAAGTGCTAAAATTATGCTTTTTGGCTTTTTCCATTTCCTTTATTGTGTTATATATATCTTTTTGTGCACGTTATAGGTCTATAAAGTGAAAAAGCCCAAAGTCCCCTTTAAAGGGGGGTGTAGAAGATTGATTTACAGTGGTTGGAACGTGCTCACGTGGCAATCAAGCGCAGTTAGCAGCTGCGTTAGCCGCCACTGACAGATTGCTTTACCTGCATTTGGCAGGTAGGCTCAGGCACTAAAGTCAAGCCAATATAAAAAAATAAAAATAAAATTGCTTCTTTTTCACAACATTGTAGATGAAATAACTTTTGTTTCTGTTGGTCAGACAGAATATAAAATATAACAAAATCTCTTTTGGTTTTGGGCAGTTGTGATACAAGAAATTAAATTCTGGTGCCATTATTATAAGAATTGAGATGCATCGGAGTACGTTATCCTGCCGCGGAACTTTTATTCCATCAGTCTACATCTATCGTTTCTTTAAACAAGGACCCCTTAAACTAAAAGAGAGACGGAGCAGGGACCCTAACCCCAACCCCCTATCCCTAACTTCAACCCCCTACCCTTACCCCTAACCCCCTAACCCCAACCTCCTATCCCTAAGCCCAACCCCCTATCCCTAACCCCCAACCCCCTACCCTTACCCCTACCCCTAACCCCAACCCCCTATCCCCTACCCTTACCCCTAACCCCCTAACCCCAACCTCCTATCCCTAACCCCAACCCCCTATCCCTAACCCCAACCCCCTACCCTTACCCCTAACCCCAACCCCCTATCCCCTACCCTTACCTCTAACCCCCTGACCCCAACCTCCTATCCCTAACCCCAACCCCCTATCCCTAACCCCAACCCCTTACCCCAACCCCCTATCCCTTACCCCAACCCCTAACCCCAACCTCCTATCCCTAACCCCAACCTCCTATCCCTAACCCCAACCCCCTATCCCTAACCTCAACCTCTTACCCCAACCCCCTATCCCTTACCCCAACCCCTAACCCTAACCCTACCCCTAACCCCAACCTCCTATCCCTTACCCCAACCCCTAACCATACCCCTAACCCCAACCCCCATCCACCACCCTTACCCCTACCCCTTTTGTCAACTTATTCCACCCGACTAAGCCTCACTGAAGAGCCTTCACCCCACACCCTGAAAATTGGGTAGAGCGGCTCGGTGAACGTGGTGTTAAAGGTGTGCAGGTGTGTCAGTGACCCTCCGGAAGAAACTCTGTAGAAGGACAGGATGCCAGCAACCCAGTCCAGATACACGGCCAGTCCACCAGAGTTATCATTCACAGGGACTGGAACGGCAGTGCTCTCGTAGTTATGATTTGCGCTGTAGCCTTTACCGGAACAGTGCAGACTCCAAGATATCGCATTGTATCCCATCACGCAGTCGTTGCCCAGCCCTTTGCGACCGATGCCCCTGTAGGTCATGCCGATCCCGACCCATTTCCCCTCCCACTCCACCTCCCAGTATTTGCGGCCTTTTAGGCCCTCCTGCATCAGGACTTGTGTCCAGTAGTCAAACCTGTCTGGGTGATCTTCATATGACTGCTCCTCTCGGCCCTGGCTAAACTTTCGTTGGTCGTCAGAGAAGATGAGGAGTTTGTGAGCAGAGTTACGATCCACTGTCAACTCACAGGCATCTGGTGGCAGGAAGTAGTCAAACGTTAGGCATCTATAATGGCAATTTATACCAAAAATTATAATTATACTTTGAAAAGTGGCCATGGAGACCTGGGCATTGTACGGCCCGCGAGCCACATCCGGCCCTTTGGGCGGCCCTATCCGGTCCGAGTGAGGTCATTGGGAAGTTAGCAATCAAACGTGAATAAGTGTACATCATGCATGAAATATAACTGCATTGCTTTTATTTTGAAGGCGACTGTTTTTTTTGTTTTTTTTGTGCATGTATGCAGCTTCTTCTTCTCTGGTTGCAATTTAAAATAAATAGATAGATAGATAGATAGATAGATAGATAGATAGATAGATAGATGGGTGCATAAATAGATAGATAGATAGATGGATAGATAGATAGATAGATAGATAGATAGATAGATAGATAGATAGATAGATAGATAGATAGATAGATAGATAGATAGATAGACTGAGCTCACAAGACGTTAACATGGACGTGACTGAGCTGGTATCCCTCAAAAATGTCAGCTCATGTGAAAAAAAAGGCATCCCTATTTTACAAACGTCAACACAAAGGTCTGTACTCCATATCTAAAGGATTTTTTTGCGAGAAAATTCATGACTTACATCGTCTCAGCCCTGGTTTGAACCAGTGTTCTGCGTTGTGGTGGACTCTGTGGAATAGACAGAAAGACATGTTGTCAAGATAGATCACACCAAACAATACAAAACATTAGACTGTGTTCTTTCCTTACCTGACTTTGGTTAATTCGCTCCGTGCTTCCTCCAAAGCTTCAGAGATGAGCTTCACTCCCGACTCTCCTAAGTGATTGTAGCTCAGGTCTAGCTCGCTCAGGGGGGAGGGGTTGGACTTCACTGCAGAGGCCAAGAAACCACAACCTTTCTCTGTGATGTTACAGAACGACAACCTGTGACAGAGTGACATAATTCATCCTTAACTGGCATTTCTTACCCTTCATAGCAATTAAACATGCATTAAAAGTTCTCTTTCAGTGATACCTGAGGGTTTCCAGTTTACAGACCACATTTCCCAGTCCAATGGAGAGCTGCTGCACCCCTGAATCTTCAATGTCGTTGTCACTCAGGTCCAGCTCTCGGAGATGTGATGAGGGACAGCTCAGCACTGAAGCCAGCTTTTCACAGCATCCATGGGTCAGACTGCATCGCTTCAGCCTGATGGGACAACACAACATATCCTCTTGGAATATTAAGACATCAAATATAACAATCTCCCAAACTACAACACCACAAAAGGTACCACATAGCTAAATCCTGCATCTCAAAATATTGATTATAAACCTTGCAGTAATTAGCCTGTGTCTATCTTATCTCCTAACATATACCAACGCTCTCTGTCTCTGCTGATTGGGAATGATTGAGATTTCTCTTGCACAGCTACCAGAAGACTTACAGCTTTCAGACAGGTTGCTCACGTCACATCTACGTCTTCAAGCTCAGTTGGAGGCTGCGCAGTAACCCTCAGCATCACCAGGAAAGAGCTTCTAATAGACTTCACTGGTCTCCGTCCAAAACAACAGGATCTGTTGGTCCATTTCTTTAACTTTATATGGAAGACCCTGCCCTGAAGTAGGAGCTAAAAGAGTTACAGGACCTGTGGTCAGAGGAACTTAATAATCCCCAAATTGGTCCAGTCCGAACAAGAGAAAAGCGGTTATAGGAACGTTGTGTTCTAAGAACTGCAAAAATCCTTCCGGTAGGAAAGCGGCTATGGAAGTTGTGGGTACCTTCCCTATATCTGTTCAGTCACATTACTGTTAGCTTCAGCACTGACTCACCTCAGGGTCTTCAGTCTGCAGTGTGGGCTTCGGAGTCCAGCGCAGAGAGACTCGATTCCTGAGTCTTGTAAGTTGTTGTCACTTGCGTTTAAGTGAATCAGCTCATTAGAGCTTGAGCTGAATGCTTCTGACAGCTTCTGACAGCAGTCTGCAGTGAGGTTACAACCATTCAACCTGATAAACAGAAAGACACAGTCAACTTGTTATAACATTTTCTCCGGTTTAAGACACAGGATCAAGACATCCAGTGATAAAGATAAAAGGGATACTTGCTTTGCTGATCTGGATGCTTTGATGGCTGGTAGGAGCTTGAAAAAGCCGTCTTCTGTTCTGGAGTATTTCTTGAGGTGGATCTCCTCTGGCTTCTCTGGTGAGGTCAGCAACGCAAAGACCAGAGCCGCCCACGAAGCTGCCGACCTCTTGTCCATTGCCAAGTCTTGGTCTGAGTCCAAGTAGCTCTGGATATTCTCCACCAGAGCGTGTTCATTTAACTCATTCAGACAGTGGAAGAGATTGACGTACCTCTCTGAGTGATGAGTCTGATTTAAATTCTCGTTTATGTATTTGATGGTTTCCTCATGACTTTGGGTGTCACAGGTTTCTACCTTAATGTTCAGGCCTCTGAGCAGACCCTGACTGGATTCCAGAGAGAGTCCAAGAAGGAAACGCAGGAAGAGATCCAGGTGGCCGTTGTCACTTTTTAAGGCTCTGTCCACTGCAGCTTTGTGCAGTTCGGATACAGGCTTGGTGTTGTCTACCTGTTCAGGTTCTTCAGTCATCAGGTTTACTCCATAGGCCTTGTACATCACGTGGACGTACAAAGCTGCGAGAAACTCTTGGACAGAGAGATGCACAAAGGAGAAGACTTTATGCTGCATCCAGGACTCTTCCCTAAAGACTCGAGTGCAAACTCCTGAGTAGACAGACGCGTCTTTCACATCAATACCACAGTCTGTTAGATCGTCCTCATAGAAGATCAGGTTGCCTTTCTCCAGCTGCTGGAAGGCCAGCTTCCCAAGTGCCATGATCACCTGGTTGTTCCCTCGGGAGTCCAGTTGTTGCTCTTTGCCGTACTTGACATTAATCTGTTTTGTCTGATGTGCCAGAAAGTGGATGTACATCTGAGTCAAAGTCTTTGGCATTTTTCCTCCGCCTGCTTTAGCAACCATTTTTCCAAGGACGATAGAGGAAATCCAGCAAAACACCGGCACGTGGCACATGATGTAGAGACTTCTAGTGGACTTGATGTTTGCGATAACTCTTCTGGCTAAGTTTTCATCATCGATTTTCTTGTTGAAGTACTGCTCCTTCTGTTGGTTGTTGAAGCCTCGTATCTCAGTCACCCGGTCAATATACTGTGGAGGGAGGCAGTTGGCGGCAGCAGGCCGAGTAGTTATCCAAAGTTTAGCATTTGGTAGCAGGTGACCTGCAATGAGGTTTGTCAGGAGCACATCCACGGAGGCGGACTGTGTAGCTTTGCAACATCTTTCATTTCCATTGAAATCCAGAGGGAGTCTGCACTCATCGAGACCATCCAGTAGGAACATAACGTTGTACATCTGTAGGTCTTCAATTCCAGATTCCTTCAGGCCTGGAGAGAAGTAATTCAGGAGCTCCATCAAGCTTCTTGTTTCATTTTTGAGAAAGTTTAGTTCCCTTAAAGGAAGTAAAAACAGCAGCTGGATGTCTTGATTGGCCTTCTCCTCTGACCAGTCCAGCACGAACTTCTGTGCCAGCACAGTTTTGCCGATGCCTGCTATCCCCTTCGTGAGCACCGTTCGGATCGGTATGTCTAGTCGGTTGGTATTGGCCTTGAAGATGTCCTCACACTGGATCAGAGTCTCAGAAGAATACTGACGTCTGTTGAACGCTGCCTCAATTTGTCGCACTTCATGTTCAATGTTGACTTCTCTACAGTCCCCATCTATCAGATAGAGCTTTGTATAAATCTTTCTAAGAGGCACAGGCCACTTCTGCGTCTCTTCCAATATGCAGTCACTTTTCTCCTTCAAGTAGGGTTTGATTTTCTGTTGGTACACGGCAAGTTCTCCATAATGACCTAACAGCAGAGAAATGTATGTCATCAATAACAAAAACAACAATTCATATGCTTTTCCCTCGATACCCTTTACACCAGTTCTGAGGAGGTTGTATTGCTCATTACTTGAACCAGCAACCCTCTGGTTCCCAACCCAACTCCCTAAGGACCGACCGTAACATCAGAAAAAGTGACAAAGAACTTTGGGAAAAGTGACAAAAACACAGAGGAAAGCAGTTTAAGTGTCTTTAGTTTTGAATTTTGAGCCAGAAAAACTAAAAGTTGCATGGTCGACGGGAAGACAACACAAGGGTTAAACAGTGAGCAGCTACAACCTCCTAACACCAACTAGCGGAGTAACATGCAGTCTCTTACTTTGCTCAAGTGTGTGAACATGGTCGTCCGCCTTCATAGCCCTCAAGATATGGAGAGCGATCTTCAGAGCTGCTTCACTTGTTTCATCATCGAACTCGACCGGCTGATCGTCAAGCACGTACTCCTGCTCGTCTTCGTCAAACAAGTCTTTGTGTTTTTCAGAAAGGACCTTCTTATGTATCATCAGAGCTTGCTTTACGAAAGCCATGACTTTGGACTCAAAGACCTGAGGAAGACCATGAAATTACGTTAGCTACTGTCTACTCTACCATAAATCACACGTTCTAGCAAATCTGCAATTATTAGTTGATTATTTAAGGGATGCTTAGCAGATTTTAATGCAGCTCTGTGTAATATTTCTTTGGGCATTTAGATGAATGCGTATGGCACCAGTGCACCGAGAAGCACAGCAGCAGACGTGTGTCGTGTCAACCAGCGGATCTCGGCCGAGCTCTGTTGCCGTGCTTTTTAGGAAGCTCGATGAACTGCATCGTGGAGGGGAGCCAAACACCGCTGATGCAAAAAAAAACTGCCCACACAAATATGACACAGAGCTGGATATAAATCAGCAAAATACAGTTGTGCTCATAAGTATACATACTCTGGCAGAATATATGATTTCTTGGTCATTTTTCAGAAAATATGAATGATAACACAAAAACCTTTCTTTCACTCATGGTTAGTGGTTGGGTGAAGCAATTTATTGTCAAACAACTGTTTACTCTTTTTAAATCATAATGACAACAGAAACTACCCAAATGACCCTGATCAAAGGTTTACATACCCTTGTGATTTTGGCCTGATAACGTGCACACAAGTTGACACAAACGGGTTTGAATGGCTACTAAAGGTAACCATCCTCACCTGGGATCTGTTTGCTTGTAATCAGTGTGTGTGTATGAACGGTTAGTGAGTTTCTGGGCTCCTGAGAGACCCTTGCATCTTTTATCCAGTGCTGCACTGACATTTCTGGATTCTGAGTCATGGGGAAAGCAAAAGACTTGTCAAAGGATCTGCGGGAAAAGGTAATTGAACTGTATAAAACAGGAAAGGGATATAAAAAGATATCCAAGGAATTGAGAAAGCCAATCAGCAGTGTTCAAACTCTAAATAAGAAGTGGAAATTGAGGGATTCTGTTGAAACCAAACCACGTCAGGTAGACCAACAAACTTACAGCCACAATTGTCAAGAAAATTGTTCAGGATGCAAAGAATAACCCACAAATAACTTCAGCTGAAATACAGGACTCTCTGAAAAAATGTGGTGGGGCTGTTTCAAGATGCACAATAAGAAAGCA
This sequence comes from Percina caprodes, assembly GCA_013375575.1. Lineage (NCBI taxonomy): Eukaryota > Metazoa > Chordata > Actinopteri > Perciformes > Percidae > Percina > Percina caprodes. The sequence goes on along the minus strand of JABXJD010000244.1, from coordinate 947,255 downwards.
CTTGAACAAAGATGGGCTGCATGGTTGAGTCGCCAGAAGGAAGCTGTTACTACGCAAATGCCACAAAGTATCCCGCTTACAATACGCCAAACAGCACAGAAACAAGCCTCAAAACATCTGGAACAAAATCATTTGGAGTGATGAGACCAAAATTGAACTTTTTGGCCACAACCATAAATGTTACATTTGGAGAGGAGTGAACAAGGCCTATGATGAAAGGTACACCCTTCCTGCTGTGAAACAAGTAGGTGGTTCGCTAATGTTTTGGGGATGTGTGAGCTACAAAGGCACAGGAAACTTGGTCAAAATTGATGGCAAGATGAATGCAGCATGTTATAAGAAAATTCTGGAGGAAAATTTGCACTCAACAGCCCGGAAGCTGCACATGGGACGTACTTGGACGTTCCAACGATCCAAAACACAAGGCAGAGTCGACCTGTCATTGGCTACAGCAGAATAAAGTGAAGGTTCTGGAGCGGCCATCGCAGTCTCCTGACCTCAATATCACTGAGCCACTCTGGGGAGATCTCAAATGTGCAGTTCATGTGCTGTTTTTATAAAGAGTTTTTCTAGTCTTAACAACTACTCAAAGCGCTTTAACATTGTACAGGAACTATTCACACACATTCATACACTGTGGCCGAGGCTGCTGTACAAGGTGCCACCTGCTCATCAGATACACACTCACACACACACACATCTACACACTCACACACATCTACACACCTGCTCATCAGATACACACTCAGACACATCTACACACCTGCTCATCAGATACACACTCAGACACACACACATCTACACACTCACACACATCTACACGCCTGTTCATCAGATACACACTCACACACATCTACACACCTGTTCATCAGATACACACTCACACACATCTACACACCTGCTCATCAGATACACACTCACACACATCTACACACCTGCTCATCAGATACACACTCACACACATCTACACACCTGCTCACCAGATACACACTCACACACATCTACACACTTGCTCATCAGATACACACTCACACACATCTACACACCTGCTCATCAGATACACACTCACACACATCTACACACCTGCTCATCAGATACACACTCACACACATCTACACACCTGCTCATCAGATACACACTCACACACATCTACACACCTGCTCACCAGATACACACTCACACACATCTACACACCTGCTCATCAGATACACACTCACACACATCTACACACCTGCTCATCAGATACACACTCACACACATCTACACACCTGCTCATCAGATACACACTCACACACATCTACACACCTGCTCATCAGATACACACTCACACACATCTACACACCTGCTCATCAGATACACACTCACACACATCTACACACCTGCTCATCAGATACACTCTCACACACATCTACACACCTGCTCATCAGATACACACTCACACACATCTACACACCTGCTCATCAGATACACACTCACACACATCTACACACCTGCTCATCAGATACACACTCACACACACATCTACACACCTGCTCATCAGATACACACTCACACACATCTACACACCTGCTCATCAGATACACACTCACACACACATCTACACACCTGCTCATCAGATACACACTCACACACATCTACACACCTGCTCATCAGATATTGATGTTAAAGGGGGGGCAATACACGGTGTTAAGAACTGGGGTATGTAAACTTTTGATCAGGGTCATTTGGGTAGTTTCTGTTGTCATTATGATTTTAAAAAGAGTAAACAGTTGTTTGACAATAAATGGCTTCACCCAACCACTAACCATGAGTGAAAGAAATGTTTTTGTGTTATCATTCATATTCTCTAACAATTGGCCAATAAATCATAAATTCTGCCAGGATATGTAAACTTATGAGCACAACTGTATCTCTTTAAATATCTGCCTACCTTCAGGATGTCTTGCTTCCGCCGAAGGCCTGATGTGGTCTGGCCACTAAAAAAAAGGTAGATAAGAACCAAAAAGCTTGTTCTATTAAAGCATGCATTAGTTAGTGCTGTCCATGTCCACCTGTTGCACAGTGAAATTAAGAACAGTGAAATTCATCTTTACTTCCAATTTTAAGGTGTATGAGTAAATGGTTTTGCAATTTATGCCTAACAAACACTGTATGTCTATAACTGTGTTAAATGCCGAGTTTATTGGTGTCTTGTAAGATTTTAGACACTTTCTCAACTTTTGCCTATTGTTTAGACAACAATACACTCTAGACTCTAGTCTACACCTGCTCTATCTGTAAATTATAGAGCGGTCTAGACCTGCTCTATCTGTAAATTATAGAGCAGTCTAGACCTGCTCTATCTGTAAATTATAGAGCGGTCTAGACCTGCTCTATCTGTAAATTATAGAGCGGTCTAGACCTGCTCTATCTGTAAATTATAGAGCGGCCTAGACCTGCTCTATCTGTAAATTAAAGAGCGGTCTAGACTTGCTCTATCTGTAAATCATAGAGCGGTCTAGACCTGCTCTACCTGTAAATTATAGAGCGGTCTAGACCCGCTCTACCTGTAAATTATAGAGCGGTCTAGACCCGATCTATGTGTAAATTATAGAGCGGTCTAGACCTGCTCTATCTGTAAATTATAGAGCGGTCTAGACCTGCTCTATCTGTAAATTATAGAGCGGTCTAGACCCGCTCTATGTGTAAATTATAGAGCGGTCTAGACCTGCTCTATCTGTAAATTATAGAGCGGTCTAGACCTGCTCTATCTGTAAATTATAGAGCGGTCTAGACCTGCTCTATCTGTAAATTATAGAGCGGTCTAGACCTGCTCTATCTGTAAATTATAGAGTGGTCTAGACCTGCTCTATCTGTAAATTATAGAGCAGTCTAGACCTGCTCTATCTTTAAATTATAGAGCGGTCTAGACCTGCTCTATCTGTAAATTATAGAGCGGTCTAGACCTGCTCTATCTGTAAATTATAGAGCGGTCTAGACCTGCTCTATGTGTAAAGTGTATCGAGATAACTCCTGTTATGATTTCTTACTATAAATAAAATTGAATTGATATAATTGAAAAATGAATTGAATTGTTTACCATAGAACATTTCAAACAATATTCAAGCTAAAAATCAGAATATTTAAATGTTAGTGTTGGGAAATCTTCCCCAGTATAATACATGATGTTATTAATGCTGATATTAATGATAATCTCACCTAGTCAGTGGAGGTCTGGGTTCATGGCTGAAGTTTAGAGGATACTCTCTGGAGCGGTCAGTCTCTGCAGACATTAAACTAACATTTGAAGACGCTTTTCCTCTCTTACTCATCTTCTCGTCTTCAGTTAATCTGGAAAGATCGGTTATAAGGTAGGTAGGGGTAGGTAGGTGGGTAGGTAGGTATGGGTAGGTAGGTAGGGGTAGGTAGGTAGGGGTAGGTAGGTAGGGGTAGGTAGGTGGGTAGGTGGGTAGGTAGGTAGGTAGGTAGGTAGGTGGGTAGGTAGGTAGGTAGGTAGGTGGGTAGGTAGGTAGGTTGGTAAGTGGGTAGGTAGGTGGGTAGGTAGGTATGGGTAGGTAGGTGGGTAAGTGGGTAGGTAGGTGGGTGGGTAGGTGTAGGTGGGTGGAGATTTCTTACTATAAATAAAATTGAATTGATATAATTGAAAAATGAATTGAATTGTTTACCATAGAACATTTTAAACAATATTCAAGCTAAATATCAGAATATTTAAATGTTAGTGTTGGGAAATCTTCCCCAGTATAATACATGATGTTATTAATGCTGATATTAATGATAATCTCACCTAGTCAGTGGAGGTCTGGGTTCATGGCTGAAGTTTAGAGGATACTCTCTGGAGCGGTCAGTCTCTGCAGACATTAAACTAACATTTGAAGACGCTTTTCCTCTCTTACTCATCTTCTCGTCTTCAGTTAATCTGGAAAGATCGGTTATAAGGTAGGTAGGTAGGTAGGTGGGTAGGTAGGTGGGTAGGTAGGTAGGTAGGTAGGTAGGTAGGCAGGTAGGCAGGCAGGTGGTAGGTGGGCAGGCAGGCAGGAAGGTATGGGTAGGCAGGTAGGCAGGTGGGCAGGGTAGGTAGGTGGGTAGGTAGATGGGTACGTAGGTAGGGGTAGGTAGGTGGGTAGGTAGGTAGGTGGGTGGGTAGGTGGGTAGGAAGGTATGGGTAGGTAGGTGGGTAGGTAGGTAGGTATGGGTAGGAAGGTATGTAGGTAGGTGGGTAGGTATGGGTAGGTAGGTGGGTAGGAAGGTATGGGAAGGTAGGTAGGGGTAGGTAGGTGGGTAGGAAGGTATGGGTCGGTAGGTGGGTGGGTAGGTAGGTAGGTAGGTAGGTGGGTAAGTGGGTAGGTAGGTGTAGGTAGATGGGTACGTAGGTAGGGGTAGGTAGGTGGGTAGGTAGGTAGGTAGGTAGGTAGGTGGGTAGGTAGGTAGGTAGGTAGGTAGGTGGGTAAGTGGGTAGGTAGGTGTAGGTAGATGGGTACGTAGGTAGGGGTAGGTAGGTGGGTAGGTGTAGGTGGGTGGGTAGGTGTAGGTGGGTGGAGATTTCTTACTATAAATAAAATTGAATTGATATAATTGAAAAATGAATTGAATTGTTTACCATAGAACATTTCAAACAATATTCAAGCTAAATATCAGAATATTTAAATGTTAGTGTTGGGAAATCTTCCCCAGTATAATACATGATGTTATTAATGCTGATATTAATGATAATCTCACCTAGTCAGTGGAGGTCTGGGTTCATGGCTGAAGTTTAGAGGATACTCTCTGGAGCGGTCAGTCTCTGCAGACATTAAACTAACATTTGAAGACGCTTTTCCTCTCTTACTCATCTTCTCGTCTTCAGTTAATCTGGAAAGATCGGTTATAAGGTAGGTAGGGGTAGGTAGGTGGGTAGGTAGGTATGGGTAGGTAGGTAGGGGTAGGTAGGTAAGTAGGTAGGTAGGTAGTTTGGTAGGTAGGTAGGTAGGGGTAGGTAGGTAGCTAGGTAGGTAGGTGGGTTGGTAGGTAGGTAGATAGGTAGGTGGGTAGGCAGAAAGGCAGGCAGGCAGGCAGGCAGGCAGGCAGGCTGGCAGGCAGGCAGGCAGGCAGACAGGCAGGTAGGCAGGCAGGTAGATAGGTAGGTAGGTAGTTTAGTTGGTCGGTAGGTAGGTGGGTAGGTAGGTTGGTAGTTTGGTAGGTAGGTATCGTGATATTTGATTTTCTCCATATGGCCCAGCCCTATGTACTGTAGGATTCAGAATAGTTAATAGCTGATAAGACGTTAACGTTATGTTGCTCCATTGTTTCCTGCTCTACGCAGAGAACATTTCAAACCAAAATTATTAAAGCTAAATAAAAGACTCTTTAAATGTCAGTGTTAATTGGTTTGCACATATCCAAATACTACAGATTAATATACGTATAATCAATGAAGGATGTGATGGAGAGATGCAAAAACCCTCAGGGGGGATTAATCTGGGCACTCTCCCATGCATAGTCCAATTTAAATAGAAATAAACTAAAATACTGATAATAAGTGATCATTACCGTGTCTGTGGAGGTCTGGGTTCTGGGTTTAAGTCTGGAGGATACTCTTTGGAGCGGTCAGTCTCTGCAGACATTGAACTGACGATTGAAGACGCTTTTCTTTTCTTCCTCATCTTCAGTGAATCTGGAAAGATCAGTTACAAAGCAGATTATAACAGATGTTACACTGCAGATTATAACATGTTACAAAACAGATTATAACAGATGTTACAATGCAGATTGGGGGGAATATTGGATATCAGGGGGAAATTCTACGTAAGGAGGTAGGTTGGTAGGTTGGTTGGTTGGTTGGGGGTTGGGGGAGAGATGGGTCAAACACAGAACTTTCACCCAGGAGAGCAGGGTGCGTGTCCCACATGTGTCAACAACATCAAAGACGTCCATATTTTACGAGATGGGAGTGAGAATCTGCTCATTGGTTCCAATGTTAACTACTTACAAAATAATCAATTATGCAGATTATTAAATACCTTCAGGGTGTCCAGGTTGCTTGAAGTAGACCGGACACTGTAAAAAAAAAAATTATATTTATAAGATGGTAACAAAAAAACACTTTCTATCAAAGCATGCACTAGTTTTGTGTACCTGTATAAGCTCAATATCATTGTGCACCTATTGCACAATGAAATTAATCAAATAAATCTTACTCAGTATCATGGACGTCGTTAGGCCTATTTTAGGGGGGCTGAAGCTACCCCAAAATGTTCCTAAGCCCCCATAATAATAAGAACAAAATATATATTTTTTTTAATTTTATTTTTTTACTGTGCACTCTGTATCACTCAGTACGTGGAATCAATCTTCCTTCACCATGTGTTGGTGTCGACTGTATATTAACAGTCTATAGTTGCAGCCATACACTTTATAATATAGTCTATTCTTCCTTTTAAAAGAATGATCTTGATCCTCAGATGTCACACTCCCCTCAATAACAGGATTTTAAAGCCACATCTATATTTAATGTTTTATTTCCATGCATCAGCTTGTTATTCTAACCCTGATGTAGGTGGAGCATACATACCGGATGTTTCTGATAATAATCAGTCGGTCTGGTCCTCTCCTTCTTGTCTTTGTTAGTCCAGTAGGCCTCTGTGTTCTTATAACATCTACAGCTGTGTGAAACAGGTTTGGCGGGGGCAGCATTAGAAAAGAAAAGCAATAATGCCAATGTATCTAAGATTATACAGATAAATACAGGGGGCAAAGGTTTGGGCACCCCAGGTAAAAAGAATTAAAGACTCTTGTCTGGCTGCAAGTAGCGTTTCCAAGCTGTGATACGGGGGGGGGGGTACACGGTATGAACTCAAACTTTAGCAGACGCCATTTTGTTGTTTTCTGTTACTTTGAAAGTGTAAATGATGGAAATGAAAATCTAACTTTTTTGTGACATATTATACGAATGTCTCATCTGTCATTCGATGCATTTTGGAGATTTTTCCATCTTTTCTTGGCTTCTTTATGCACATTAATACACTTTGTTTTTACGGGGGGGGGGCAAACTTTCAACCCCCCGCTGAACAGAAAGGATCAACCAAATATCCAACATGGAGTCAAACACACGAACCTTCAGCTGTACATGCATGGTGAATAAATACTAGAAATATAAATATGTATTATAGTATAGTGTGTAGTGCAACTCACCGTCAGGATCCGGATCAGCACCCCGACCCGTCGCTGCTCAGACTGACGCAGTAAACAAGTCTTCATACTTTCACTTTCACCCTGGTCAGGGAGGGGGGGGGAGGGGCTCACACACATGTTGGTGCACGGAGTGCGTCATATTCCTGTTATTGTCTTCATGCTGCATTTAACCCGCGTGTCAACGTTTTATTATCTGGGTCAACATTTGGAGAAAAAAATGATCTTTTCTGTTTTTATCAACTTTTTTTCTGCGCCTTTTGACATTTTTGTGGGATTGTTTGCGCATTTTTGAAGTTTTTTTTCCGAGATTTGTCACTTTTTTCAACATTGTTCCATTTTTTTATTTTTAAATGCTATAAAATTGAATAAAACACCCAAATTCAGTGATAGTGACCTGATCAGAGCGTTGTAGTGAACCATCCACGATACTTTTTTTATTGAAACCCAAATTTCTGACGCAGAAACCTTTTGAAAATTGACCCGAAGACAAAGTGGTTGAAATGGAAAATAACATAATGTAGGCCTGTTAATATTAAGAGGGGGCGGGGGTCCACCAGAGGCCTCCCGATACGATATCATCACCATACTTATGTCATGATACGATATTGTGATTTTAAGCATATTGCAATATTTTTGTCATATTTCCAAATTTCTAACGACGTCCCCAAAAGGAAACTTATCAACATGTTTCATCTAAAAAGAAACATTTCTCTGTTTGTTCATCTCATCTTCAATGTTATTGCTGCAGAATGACCAACACATATATATATATATATATATATATATATATATATATATATATATATATATATATATATATATAATATATAACATCCATCTTCATCCCCTTATCCGGTATCGGGTCTCGGGGGCAGCAGGTCCAGCAGGGGACCCCAAACTTCCCTTTCCCGAGCCACATCAACCAGCTCCTACATTCATTGAAATTAAAGTTTTGAAGTTTAGTCAGGATACGGCAAATGTGTAAAAAAAAAAAAAGTAAATATGAAAACACATAAAACTACAAAAACATCTGAAAGATTATCAAAATAACCCCGGTTTAAAATTATGTAAGACCTAAAAATGCGTCATCTAATTTAAGATTTTTTAAGACCGTTAAGAATGAAATTTAAGACCTTTATGTAAAAAAACAAAAAAATTTAAATTAAAATCTATTTAGGGAGTCAACAGAAGACAAAAACATTGGAAAAAGCAACAAAAAACACTTTTTTTGGGGAAAATGTACCACAAAAAATACAAAAAAATACAAAAACGTCTAAATAAATCGTCAAAAAAAAAAGAAGACAAAAACATCAGAAAAAGCAACAAATATGTGAGAAATGGACAATGGAAACATTCAAATTTCTATGAGAAAATGAACTTTATTGGGGATTTTTTGTCACTATTTTTCGATGCTTTTTGCGCCTTTTTAACCCTCGTGTTGTCTTCCCGTCGACCATGATGATGCTTTTTGATTTTGTGGATCTAAATTTAACCTCCTGGTGTCCTCGGGTCAAATCTGACCCTTTAAAAAATATCTATATCTGAAATCTGAGTTTCTTTTTAACCAAATTACCATAAAAAAATGGATTCCTTCCAACGCTCTTTCATTCCTCTGATCTTAACTATTAGTCCAAATAATCCATAATTTCTGCTTTTTTAACTCTAATATTAGGTATAATTCTATATAAATGAGGGTTATTGACCATGAATTCCAAAATGTAGTAAAACTAGTAAGGTGGTGTTCTGAAAGTCTGAAAAAGGGACGAAAATGTCCCGGTAGGACAACACAAGGGATAAGTCTGCAGGTCTAGACCAGATAGAGTAGGTCTAGACCACACTCCAGAATTTACAAGGACCCAACAGTTCTAGTAGTTTCCTCCAGAGCAAGCAACAGTGGGACAGTGGCGAGGAAAAACTTCATTTTAGGCAGAAACCTGGGACAGACCCAGACCCAGACCCAGACCCAGGCTCTTGGTAGGCGGTGTCTGATGGGGCCGGTTGGGGGGATGCACAGCAGAAAGGAGAGTGGCAGATTTGAAGACGCTGATCCTCTTAATCATCTTTAGAGAATCTGGAAAGATCGGTTACGATGCAGATTATAACAGATGTTACGATGCAGATTATAACAGATGTTACGATGCAGATTATAACAGATGTTACGATACAGATTATAACAGATGTTACGATGCAGATTATAACAGATGTTACGATGCAGATTATAACAGATGTTACGATACAGATTATAACAGATGTTACAATGCAGATTATAACAGATGTTACACTGCAGATTATAACAGATGTTACGGTGCAGATTATAACAGATGTTACGATGCAGATTATAACAGATGTTACACTGCAGATTATAACAGATGTTGCACTGCAGATTATAACAGATGTTACGATACAGATTATAACAGATGTTACGATACAGATTATAACAGATGTTACACTGCAGATTATAACAGATGTTACGGTGCAGATTATAACAGATGTTACGATGCAGATTATAACAGATGTTACACTGCAGATTATAACAGATGTTGCAATGCAGATTATAACAGATGTTGCACTGCAGATTATAACAGATGTTACACTGCAGATTATAACAGATGTTACAATGCAGATTATAACAGATGTTACAATGCAGATTATGGTATGGGTCGGTAGGTGGGTGGGTAGGTAGGTAGGTAGATGGGTACGTAGGTAGGGGTAGGTAGGTGGGTAGGTGTAGGTGGGTGGGTAGGTAGGTGGGTAGGTAGGTAGGTAGGTAGGTGGGTAGGTAGGTAGGAAGGTATGGGTAGGTAGGTATGGGTAGGTAGGTATGGGTAGGTAGGTGGGTAAGTGGGTAGGTAGGTGGGTAGGTAGATGGGTACGTAGGTAGGGGTAGGTAGGTGGGTAGGTGTAGGTGGGTGGAGATTTCTTACTATAAATAAAATTGAATTGATATAAATTGAAAAATGAATTGAATTGTTTACCATAGAACATTTCAAACAATATTCAAGCTAAATATCAGAATATTTAAATGTTAGTGTTGGGAAATCTTCCCCAGTATAATACATGATGTTATTAATGCTGATATTAATGATAATCTCACCTAGTCAGTGGAGGTCTGGGTTCATGGCTGAAGTTTAGAGGATACTCTCTGGAGCAGTCAGTCTCTGCAGACATTAAACTAACATTTGAAGACGCTGATCCTCTCTTACTCATCTTCTCGTCTTCAGTTAATCTGGAAAGATCGGTTATAAGGTAGGTAGGTGTAGGTAGGTGGGTAGGTAGGTAGGGGTAGGTAGGTAGGGGTAGGTAGGTAGGGGTAGGTAGGTAAGTAGGTAGGTAGGTAGTTTGGTAGGTAGGTTGGTAGGTAGGGGTAGGTAGGTAGCTAGGTAGGTAGGTGGGTTGGTAGGTAGGTAGATAGGTAGGTGGGTAGGTAGAAAGGTAGGTAGGTAGGTAGGTAGGTAGGTTGGTAGTTAGGTGGGTAGGTAGGTAGGTAGGTAGGTAGGTAGGTAGATAGGTAGGTAGGTAGGTAGGTAGGTAGATAGGTAGGTAGGTAGGTAGGTAGATAGGTAGGTAGGTAGTTTAGTTGGTCGGTAGGTAGGTGGGTAGGTAGGTTGGTAGTTTGGTAGGTAGGTATCGTGATATTTGATTTTCTCCATATGGCCCAGCCCTATGTACTGTAGGATTCAGAATAGTTAATAGCTGATAAGACGTTAACGTTATGTTGCTCCATTGTTTCCTGCTCTACGCAGAGAACATTTCAAACCAAAATTATTAAAGCTAAATAAAATACTCTTTAAATGTCAGTGTTAATTGGTTTGCACATATCCAAATACTACAGATTAATATACGTATAATCAATGAAGGATGTGATGGAGAGATGCAAAAACCCTCAGGGGGGATTAATCTGGGCACTCTCCCATGCATAGTCCAATTTAAATAGAAATAAACTAAAATACTGATAATAAGTGATCATTACCGTGTCTGTGGAGGTCTGGGTTCTGGGTTTAAGTCTGGAGGATACTCTTTGGAGCGGTCAGTCTCTGCAGACATTGAACTGACGATTGAAGACGCTTTTCTTTTCTTCCTCATCTTCAGTGAATCTGGAAAGATCAGTTACAAAGCAGATTATAACAGATGTTACACTGCAGATTATAACATGTTACAAAACAGATTATAACAGATGTTACAATGCAGATTGGGGGGAATATTGGATATCAGGGGGAAATTCTACGTAAGGAGGTAGGTTGGTAGGTTGGTTGGTTGGTTGGGGGTTGGGGGAGAGATGGGTCAAACACAGAACTTTCACCCAGGAGAGCAGGGTGCGTGTCCCACATGTGTCAACAACATCAAAGACGTCCATATTTTACGAGATGGGAGTGAGAATCTGCTCATTGGTTCCTACTGTTAACTACTTACAAAATAATCAATTATGCAGATTATTAAATACCTTCAGGGTGTCCAGGTTGCTTGAAGTAGACCGGACACTGTAAAAAAAAAAATTATATTTATAAGATGGTAACAAAAAAACACTTTCTATCAAAGCATGCACTAGTTTTGTGTACCTGTATAAGCTCAATATCATTGTGCACCTATTGCACAATGAAATTAATCAAATAAATCTTACTCAGTATCATGCACGTCGTTAGGCCTATTTTAGGGGGGCTGAAGCTACCCCAAAATGTTCCTAAGCCCCCATAATAATAAGAACAAAATATATATATTTTTTAATTTTATTTTTTTACTGTGCACTCTGTATCACTCAGTACGTGGAATCAATCTTCCTTCACCATGTGTTGGTGTCGACTGTATATTAACAGTCTATAGTTGCAGCCATACACTTTATAATATAGTCTATTCTTCCTTTTAAAAGAATGATCTTGATCCTCAGATGTCACACTCCCCTCAATAACAGGATTTTAAAGCCACATCTATATTTAATGTTTTATTTCCATGCATCAGCTTGTTATTCTAACCCTGATGTAGGTGGAGCATACATACCGGATGTTTCTGATAATAATCAGTCGGTCTGGTCCTCTCCTTCTTGTCTTTGTTAGTCCAGTAGGCCTCTGTGTTCTTATAACATCTACAGCTGTGTGAAACAGGTTTGGCGGGGGCAGCATTAGAAAAGAAAAGCAATAATGCCAATGTATCTAAGATTATACAGATAAATACAGGGGGGGGGGGGCAAAGGTTTGGGCACCCCAGGTAAAAAGAATTAAAGACTCTTGTCTGGCTGCAAGTAGCGTTTCCAAGCTGTGATACGGGGGGGAGGGGGGGGGGGGTACACGGTATGAACTCAAACTTTAGCAGACGCCATTTTGTTGTTTTCTGTTACTTTGAAAGTGTAAATGATGGAAATGAAAATCTAACTTTTTTGTGACATATTATACGAATGTCTCATCTGTCATTCGATGCCTTTTGGAGATTTTTCCATCTTTTCTTGGCTTCTTTATGCACATTAATACACTTTGTTTTTACGGGGGGGGGGCAAACTTTCAACCCCCCGCTGAACAGAAAGGATCAACCAAATATCCAACATGGAGTCAAACACACGAACCTTCAGCTGTACATGCATGGTGAATAAATACTAGAAATATAAATATATATTATAGTGTAGTGTGTAGTGCAACTCACCGTCAGGATCCGGATCAGCACCCCGACCCGTCGCTGCTCAGACTGACGCAGTAAACAAGTCTTCATACTTTCACTTTCACCCTGGTCAGGGAGGGGGGGGGAGGGGCTCACACACATGTTGGTGCACGGAGTGCGTCATATTCCTGTTATTGTCTTCATGCTGCATTTAACCCGCGTGTCAACGTTTTATTATCTGGGTCAACATTTGGAGAAAAAAATGATCTTTTCTGTTTTTATCAACTTTTTTTCTGCGCCTTTTGACATTTTTGTGGGATTGTTTGCGCATTTTTGAAGTTTTTTTTCCGAGATTTGTCACTTTTTTCAACATTGTTCCATTTTTTTTTATTTTTTAAATGCTATAAAATTGAATAAAACACCCAAATTCAGTGATAGTGACCTGATCAGAGCGTTGTAGTGAACCATCCACGATACTTTTTTTATTGAAACCCAAATTTCTGACGCAGAAACCTTTTGAAAATTGACCCGAAGACAAAGTGGTTGAAATGGAAAATAACATAATGTAGGCCTGTTAATATTAAGAGGGGGGGGGTCCACCAGAGGCCTCCCGATACGATATCATCACCATACTTATGTCATGATACGATATTGTGATTTTAAGCATATTGCAATATTTTTGTCATATTTCCAAATTTCTAACGACGTCCCCAAAAGGAAACTTATCAACATGTTTCATCTAAAAAGAAACATTTCTCTGTTTGTTCATCTCATCTTCAATGTTATTGCTGCAGAATGACCAACACATATATATATATATATATATATATATATATATATATATATATATATATATATATATATATATATAATATATAACATCCATCTTCATCCCCTTATCCGGTATCGGGTCTCGGGGGCAGCAGGTCCAGCAGGGGACCCCAAACTTCCCTTTCCCGAGCCACATCAACCAGCTCCTACATTCATTGAAATTAAAGTTTTGAAGTTTAGTCAGGATACGGCAAATGTGTAAAAAAAAAAAAAAGTAAATATGAAAACTACAAAAACATCTGAAAGATTATCAAAATAACCCCGGTTTAAAATTATGTAAGACCTAAAAATGCGTCATCTAATTTAAGATTTTTTAAGACCGTTAAGAATGAAATTTAAGACCTTTATGTAAAAAAACAAAAAAATTTAAATTAAAATCTATTTAGGGAGTCAAGAGAAGACAAAAACATTGGAAAAAGCAACAAAAAACACTTTTTTTTTGGGAAAATGTACCAAAAAAATACAAAAAAAACAAAAACGTCAAAATAAATCGTCAAAAAAAGAAGATGAAAACATCAGAAAAAGCAACAAATATGTAAGAAATGGACAATGGAAACATACATATTTCTATGAGAAAATGAACTTTATTGGGGATTTTTTGTCACTATTTTTCGATGCTTTTTGCGCCTTTTTAACCCTCGTGTTGTCTTCCCGTCGACCATGATGATGCTTTTTGATTTTGTGGATCTAAATTTAACCTCTTGTTGTCCTCCTGGTGTCCTCCTGCTGTCCTCCTGGTGTCCTTGGGTCAGATCTGACCCTTTAATGCCTATATCTGAAATTTGAGTTTCTTTTTAACCAATTTACCATAAAAAATGGATTCCTTCCAACGCTCTTTCATTCCTCTGATCTTAACTATTAGTCAAAATAATTCATAATTTCTACTTTTTTAACTCAAATATTTGGTATAATTCTATATAAATGAGGGTTATTGACCATGAATTCCAAAATGTAGTAAAACTAGTAAGGTGGTGGTAGTGAAAACAAAAAAAAAAAGTCTGAAAAAAGGACGAAAATGTTAAATTTTGTCAATTTTTGACCCGGTAGGACAACACGAGGGTTAAATCTGCAGGTCTAGACCAGATAGAGCAGGTCTAGACCACACTCCATAATTTACAAGGACCCAACAGTTCTAGTAGTTTCCTCCAGAGCAAGCAACAGTGCGACAGTGGCGAGGAAAAACTTCCTTTTAGGCAGAAACCTGGGACAGACCCAGACCTAGACCCAGACCCAGATCCAGACCCAGACTCAGGCTCTTGGTAGGCGGTGTCTGATGGGGCCGGTTGGGGGGGGGGGGATGCACAGCAGAAAGGAGAGTGGCAGATTTGAAGACGCTGATCCTCTTCCTCATCTTTAGAGAATCTGGAAAGATCGGTTACGATGCAGATTATAACAGATGTTACGATACAGATTATAACAGATGTTACAATGCAGATTATAACAGATGTTACACTGCAGATTATAACAGATGTTATACTGCAGATTATAACAGATGTTACGATGCAGATTATAACAGATGTTACACTGCAGATTATAACAGATGTTGCACTGCAGATTATAACAGATGTTACGATACAGATTATAACAGATGTTACGATACAGATTATAACAGATGTTACACTGCAGATTATAACAGATGTTACGGTGCAGATTATAACAGATGTTACGATGCAGATTATAACAGATGTTACACTGCAGATTATAACAGATGTTGCACTGCAGATTATAACAGATGTTGCACTGCAGATTATAACAGATGTTACACTGCAGATTATAACAGATGTTACAATGCAGATTATAACAGATGTTACAATGCAGATTATAACAGATGTTACAATGCAGATTATAACAGATGTTATACTGCAGATTATAACAGATGTTACGATGCAGATTATAACAGATGTTACAATGCAGATTATAACAGATGTTACAATGCAGATTATAACAGATGTTACAATGCAGATTATAACAGATGTTACAATGCAGATTATAACAGATGTTACAATGCAGATTATAACAGATGTTATACTGCAGATTATAACAGATGTTACGATGCAGATTATAACAGATGTTACAATGCAGATTATAACAGATGTTATACTGCAGATTATAACAGATGTTACAATGCAGATTATAACAGATGTTACGATGCAGATTATAACAGATGTTATACTGCAGATTATAACAGATGTTACAATGCAGATTATAACAGATGTTTTGACGGTAGAGAACAACCACGATTTGAAATAAATAGAATAAATAGCTGATATTCAACAAGTTATTAAATAAAAGTGATAACGTTGGTAAAATTAAAATTAAAATTCCAACTTTTTGTTGGAAGACAATGTGACAGATTATTGTTGTTAAAGTTAAAACGTCACACAGACACTAGAAGAATATTGGGATCCAGGTTTTAAGGATCTCCTGTTCCTCAGGACCATGGACAGTACACGCGTACAGCAACGATTCATCAGGAATCAGAAAACAACTACATTCATCTGCAGAGAACAATTCAAACCAAAATTAAAGCTTTCATCTTTAATTGATGCCAGTGTTAAGATCGAGTAATAATCTCACCTTGGTTCATAAAGGTCTGGGATCAGTGTCAGAAGTCAGGAGGACATTCCTTGGATTTTGAGCTCTCCGATCCACCTGTAGATTCAGTCACCTGACAAAGACAACAAAACCCTTTGAATAAACGTTGCCTGAGGGTGAAGTCCTACGTCACTTTTACATCCATCTCACGTCTTTATCTTGTGCAAAATGCTGCTGCTCGCTTTTTAACAAATCCCCCCCCCCCGATATTCACACTATTACAGATGTAGACCCTTTTAGGTCCAAACTCGTGTCCCACGTGTGTCAATAACAACAAATATGTCCATATTTTACGAGATGGGAGTGAGAATCTGCTCATTGGTTCCTACTGTTAACTACTTACAAATTAATCAATTATGCAGATTATTAAATACCTTCAGGGTGTCCTGGTTGCTTGGAGTAGACTGGCCACTGTAAAAAAAAAACAAAAAAACACTTTCTATCAAAGCATGCATTAGTTTTGTGTACCTGTATAAGCTCAATATCAGTGTGCACCTATTGGACAATGAAATTAATCAAATAAATCTTACTCAGTATTAAACATGATGAGTATAAAATCTGACAGTCAGACTCATCGTTACCTTGTTTGTGGAGGTCTGGGTGCAGCGTGAAAGTCTGGACGACCTCCTGGGTTTGAGTGCATACGTCTAGACACAAATCCACCCATCTTCTTGACTTTAGAGCATCTGGAAAGATCAGTTTGAAGGTAGATTTTAACAGATGTTTTAGCAGCGAACACAACCAGATGTAATCCAACTTTATCATCTCAGAAACACATCAGCGCCTTGTGTGTGAGAGCCGTCCTCAACTAAACAAGTTCTTACGTTGACTACTCATCGTTAGTGGTTGTTAGGGCGCTGGCTCTGTGAGCCGTGTGCGACACCGTTCACAAAGTGAGGACCGAAACGCAGGGAAGAGGCGAGCAGGCCGGCCGGAGAGCGTAGCGAGTATTTATTCACAATTAAAAAAAACAAGGAATCCAAGAAAACAAAGTCTCAAAATCCAAATAGATTGACAAAAATGTGAAAAGACGTCAAATAAAGTGACAAAAATGTGAAAAGACGTCAAATAAAGTGACAAAAATGTGAAAAGACGTCGAATAAAGTGACAAAAATGTGAAAAGACGTCGAATAAAGTGACAAAAATGTGAAAAGACGTCGAATAAAGTGACAAAAATGTGAAAAGACGTCGAATAAAGTGACAGAAATGTGAAAAGACGAAAATTGCTATATATATGTCTTAGGTCCCACTAGGGGTTAAGTGCCTTGCTCAGGGACACATTGGTGGATGTATCGCAGTGGGAATTGAACACTGATCTCCCACATCAAAGGCGCCAACACCACCCATAACGAAGCTTCTCTTAGGAAAGGAACACAATAGTTCAATATTTTTATTTAGATCTTTTATATAGGTATTAAATTTGTTAGTATGTAGAAAATAAAACATAAAAATAATCTCAATATATAAAATGTTTTCCTGGACCTTTCTTCCTTTTTTTAAAATGATGTGGAGCATACGTACCGGATGTTTCTGATAACCAGTCTTTGTTAGTCCAGTAGGCCTCGTTGTTCTTATAACATCAACCTACAGCTGTGTGAAACAGGTTTGAGGAGGGGGGAATCGATCAAAAACCAAACCCATAACGCAGCATTAGAAAAAAAAAAAGCAACAATGCAAATGTAAATAACCCAGTATATGTTTTATCTTTATGGAAAAAATAGCTTTTTGTGTTTTCTTCCTGTTCTAAATAAAAGGGGCTTTTATTTTGAAAGTCACCCGCTGACACGTTTACTAGCTTCCTGCTGTATGTAACGGAAAAGGTAGAAACTAACGGGCACGCAGGTGACTGTAACATGTTTAGCGCCCCTTCGAAGAGGCACAAAAAGGTTTGGCCCCCCCAGGTAATAAGAAGTAAAGACTCTTAGTAAAGACACTGCAATAGTGTAGTGTGTAGTGCAACTCACCGTCAGGATCCGGATCAGCACCCCGACCCGTCGCTGCTCAGACTGACGCAGTTAACAAGTCTTCATACTTTCACCCTGGTCGGGGGAGGGGCTCACACACACGTCGGTGCACGGAGTGCGTCATATTCCTGTTATGGTCTTCATGCTGCATTTAACCCGCGTGTCAACGTTTTATTATTCTGGGTCAACATTTAGAGAAAAATGATTTTTTTTGTATGTTTTCTGATGTTTTTAATCAACTTTTTTTCTGCGCTTTTTGACATTTTTGTGGGATTGTTTTTGAAGTTTTTTAATGAGATTTTTTGTCACTTTTTTCAAAATTTTTATTTTTTAAATGTTATAAAATTGAATAAAACGCCCAATGTCAGTGATAGTGACCTGATCAGAGCGTTGTAGTGAACCAGACACGCTACTTTTTTTTATTGAAACCCAAATTTGTGATGTAGAAACTTTTGGAAAATTGACCCGAAGACAAAATGGTTGAAATGGCAAATAACATAATGTAGGCCTGTTAATATTAAGAGGGGGGGGGGGGTCCACCAGAGGCCTCCCGATACGATATCATCACCATACTTATGTCATGATACGATATTGTGATTTTAAGCATATTGCAATATTTTTGTCATATTTCCCAATTTCTAATGACGTCCCCAAAAGGAAACTTATCAACATGTTTCATCTAAAAAGAAACATTTCTCTGTTTGTTCATCTTCAATGTTATTGCTGCAGAATGGGACAAACACATATAATATATAATATATATATATATATTATATATTATATATATATATATATATATATATATATATATAACATCCATCTTCATCCTCTTATCCGGTATCGGGTCTCGGGGGCAGCAGGTCCAGCAGGGACCCCAGGCTTCCCTTTCCCGAGCCACATCAACCAGCTCTGACATTCATTGAAATTAAAGTTTCAAAGTTTAGTCAGGATACGGTAAATGTGTAAAAAAAAAAAAAAAGTAAATATGAAAACACATAAAACTACAAAAACATCTGAAAGATTATCAAAATAACCCCGGTTTAAAATTATGTAAGACCTAAAAATACGTCAGGTAATTTAAGATTTTTTAAGACTGTTAAGAATGAAATTTAAGACCTTTATGTAAAAAACAAAACAATTAAAATTAAATTCTATTTAGGGAGTCAAGAGAAAACTAAAACATCGGAAAAAGCAACAAAAAACACTTTTTTGGGGGAAAATGTACCAAAAAAAAAAATACAAAAAAAACCCAAAACGTCAAAATAAATCGTCAAAAAAGAAGAAGACGAAAACATCAGAAAAAGCAACAAATATGTAAGAAATGGACAATGGAAACATTCAAATTTCTATGAGAAAATGAACTTTATTGGGGATTTTCTGTCACTATTTTTCGATGCTTTTTGATTTTGTGGATCTAAATTTACCCTCCTGTTGTCCTCCTGGTGTCCTCCTGGTGTCCTCCTGGTGTCCTCCTGGTGTCCTCCTGGTGTCCTCCTGGTGTCCTCGGGTCAAATCTGACCCTTTAAAAAATATCTGTATCTGAAATATGAGTTTCTTTTTAACCAAATTACCATAAAAATGGATTCTTCCAACGCTCTTTCATTCCTCTGATCTTAACTATTAGTCAGAATAATCCATCATTTCTACATTTTTAACTCTAATATTAGGTATAATTCTATATAAATGAGGGTTATTGACCATGAATTCCAAAATGTAGCAAAACTAGTAAGATGGTGTTAAAGTAAAGTCTGAAAAAGGGACAAAAATGTCAAATTTTGTCAATTTTTGACCTGGTAGGACAACACGAGGGTTAAGTCTGCAGGTCTAGACCACACTCCATAATTCATAAGGACCCAATAGTTCTAGTAGTTCCCTCCAGAGCAAGCAACAGTGTGACAGAGGAGAGGAAAAACTTGGCCAGACCCAGACTCTTGGTAGGCGGTGTCTGACAGGGCCGGTTGGGGAAACTGTAAAAAAACCCACAAAAAAAAGTAACCTATTGCACAATAAAATTAATCAAATAAATCTTACTCAGTATCAAACATGAGTATAAAATCTGACAGTCACACTCATCGTTACCTTGTTTGTGGAGGTTTGGGTTCAGCTTTAAAGTCTGGACGACCTCTTGGCTCTGAGTGGTGACGCATGGAATTCATTAAAGTGTCCCATGTATCCACAAATTCATCCATCTCCTCGACTTCATAACATCTGGAAAGATCAGTTTGAAGGTTCCATCTAGACACAAATTCATCCATCTTCTTGACTTTAGAGCATCTGGAAAGATCAGTTTGAAGGTAGATTTTAACAGATGTTTTAGCAGCAGCGAACACAACCAGATGTAATACAACACATCAGCGCCTTGTGTGTGAGAGCCGTCCTCAACTAAACAAGTTCTTACGTTGACTACTCATCGTTAGTGGTTGTTAGGGCGCTGGCTCTGTGTGCGACACCGTTCACAAAGTGAGGACCGAAACGCAGGGAAGAGGCGAGCAGGCCGGCCGGAGAGCGTAGCGAGTATTTATTCACAATTAAAAAAAACAAGGAATCCAAGAAAACAAAGTCTCAAAATCCAAATAGATTGACAAAAATGTGAAAAGACGTCATATAAAGTGACAAAAATGTGAAAAGACGTTAAATAAAGTGAAAAAAATGTGAAAAGACGTTAAATAAAGTGACAAAAATGTGAAAAGACGTTGAATAAAGTGACAAAAATGTGAAAAGACGTTGAATAAAGTGACAAAAATGTGAAAAGACGTTAAATAAAGTGACAAAAATGTGAAAAGACGTTAAATAAAGTGACAAAAATGTGAAAAGACGTTGAATAAAGTGACAAAAATGTGAAAAGACGTTGAATAAAGTGACAAAAATGTGAAAAGACGTTGAATAAAGTGACAAAAATGTGAAAAGACGTTAAATAAAGTGAAACAAATGTGAAAAGACGTTAAATAAAGTGACAAAAATGTGAAAAGACGTTAAATAAAGTGAAAAAAAAGAAGAAAAAAAAGACGTTAAATAAAGTGACAAAAATGTGAAAAGACGACAAATAAAGTGACAAAAATGTTATATATATGCTATATATATGTCTTAGGTCCCACTAGGGGTTAAGTGCCTTGCTCAGGGACACATTGGTGGATGTATCGCAGTGGGAATTGAACCCTGATCTCCCACATCAAAGGCGCCAACACCACCTATAACAAGCTTCTCTCAGGAAAGGAAACAAAAGTTCAATATTGTTATTTAAATCTTTTATATAGGTATTAAAATAGTTAGTATGTAGAAAATAAAACATACTAATAATCTCAATATATAAAATGTTTTCCTTTTTTTAAAATGATCTTGTTCCTCAGATGTCACTCTCCTCAATAACATGCTTTAAAGCCATTTACCTTTATAATACAGCACATGACATCTATATTTAGTGTTTTATTGTCATGCATTACATCAGATTGTTATGTGAACCCTAACCCCAGGTGGAGCATACGTACCGGATGTTTCTGATATAACCAGTCGGTCTAGTCCTCTCCTTCTTGTCTTTGTTAGTCCAGTAGGCCTCTGTGTTCTTATAACATCAACCTACAGCTGTGTGAAACAGGTTTGAGGAGGGGGAAATCGATCAAAAACCAAAACCATAACACAGCATTAGAAAAAAAAAAGCAATGGTGCAAATGTATCTAAGATTATATAGAGAAATACAGGAAGGATCAACCAAATATCCAACATGGAGTCAAGCACACGACACACTCATATTTCAGATATAGACATTTTTTAAAAGGAGGACAACGGGAGGGTTAAATTTAAATCCACAAAATCAAAAAGTTGCATGGTCGACGGGAAGACAACACGAGGTAGAAACTCTGCAGGGGGCAAAACTTTAGCAGACCCATTTTGTTGTTTTCTGTTACTTTGAAAGTGTAAATGATGAAATAAAATCTAACTTTTTGTGACATATTATACGAATGTCTCATCTGTCATTTGATGTCTTTTGGAGATTTTTCAATCAATTCTTGGCGTCTTTATGCACATTAATACACATTTTTACCTGGGGTGGGGGCAAACTTTCAGTCCCCCGCTGAACAGAAAGGATCAACCAAATATCCAACATGGAGTCAAACACA
>JABXJD010000244.1:902500-920000 GCA_013375575.1 Percina caprodes | reverse complement strand
TGTGTCTGTGTGTGTATGCGTCTGTGTGTGTGTGTCTGTGTATGCGTGTGTGTGTGTGTGTCTGTGTATGCGTGTGTGTGTGCGTCTGTGTCTGTGTATGCGTCTGTGTGTGTGTGTGCGTCTGTGTGTGCGTCTGTGTGTGTGTGTGTCTGTGTGTCTGTGTGTGTATGCGTCTGTGTGTCTGTGTGTGTATGCGTCTGTGTGTGTGTATGCGTCTGTGTGTGTGTGTCTGTGTGTGTGTGTGTGCGTCTGTGTGTGTGCGTCTGTGTGTGTCTGTGTATGCGTCTGTGTGTGCGTCTGTGTGCGTGTGTGTGTGTGTGCGTCTGTGTGTATGCGTTTGTGTACTCACAGATTTAATGGTCTGTTTGATGTAGTCCTTCTTGCCGGCCAGGTCGTGGTCCGGGTAGGTGTCAAACACCTAGACAACACAAATCATTCATTCATTCATATTTAAACTCGCAACTCATCATTAACTCAGCAAATAATCCATCAGCGTTTATCACGTAAGACGAATATCATCAAGAGAAAATCAGATGAGACCAACGTGTTTCATTAGAGTCGATATTCATGAAATTTCATCGAATTTGACTGTTTCCAGGAGACATTTTTCATTTAATATCGCTTAATTCGGATAAAACCGTGTGTATGGAAACAGAGCTGGTGTAGAGCGGAGCGAGGCCGACAGCGTAAAGAAGATTAACCTTCTTTATTTGGCTTCAGGGAACTCTCTCTCTCTCTCTCTCATCAGGACAACTTTTACATGTTGTATCGCTAGTTCTCATCTTAGAGCAGCCAAGTTGTTTCTCCATCTTAAATCCATGTTGTCCAACAGATTTTATCTGTAATGAATGAGCCAAGCAGGCGATAGACTGACCCCCCCCTGGGTTGCAACCATAAAATGACCTAAAACTTCATCGCAATTCATTATTTATACAGCAAATAATCCATCAGCGTTTATCACATAAGACGAATATCACCAAGAGAAAATCAGATGAGACCGACGTGTTTCATTAGAGTCGATATTCATGAAATTTCATCGAATTTGACTGTTTCCAGGAGACATTTTTCATTCAATATCACTTAATTCGGATAAAACCGTGTATATGAAAACAGAGCTCTCTCTCTCTCTCTCCTTTTACATGTTGTATCGCTAGTTCTCATCTTAGAGCAGCCAAGTTGTTTCTCCATCTTAACTCCATGTTGTCAAACAGATTTAATCTGTAATGACGATATTCATGAAATTCCATCGAATTTGACTGTTTCCAGGAGACATTTTTCATTTAATATCGCTTAATTCGGATAAAACCGTGTGTATGGAAACAGCGCTGGTGGCGTCTAACGGCCGAGCCAGGGAGCATGTCCTGTGTCGGGGCTGCGTGTGGAAGCAGGAGGACGCCGTTACCCTCTGGCACATCTGCTTCATGGTCATCTCCTCCAGGTTGGCCTCCTTCAGCAGACTCTGCACCGTCTCCTTCAGCTGCTTGTCCGTCGGCGCCTTCTTCACCATCTTGATGAGCGGCTCGTCGTCGTCCGAACTGTCCTCGGCTGCAGGCGACAACAGACACGCACAGAAAAGCGAGGGCGCCGGTAAAAGGCTCTTTAGCCGAACTCCACACTTAAGAATACGAATATTTTCCCTCAGCCCAACCGTGCTGCCACTTGTGTCTCTATTGTGTCAATGTGTAGTATCTTTATTTCTTTTTCTTAATGTCTGTATTGCATTTGTTCACTGTATTTATCAACGGGATTTGAAGAGTTTTATCTGTTTTACTACTTTTTATACTTGTATTGTTGACTGTAATCTTCTTATTGTTGTTTTTTAGGGAGACAACTTTATGTGTCCAGGGACAACGGATGAAAAACAGGCTTTTGGCTCATTCTGGTGCATTTACAGCTAAGCTAATGTTAATTAATGTAAAAAGGGACCTGTCAAATAAATTAATAAAATCAATAAAATAAAATAAAATAAATAAGACTTGTGGAAAAAAGCATTAATTCTTTATTTTTTTGGGAGGTTGGAGGACAACACAAGGGTTGATAAAGCTCAACAGGTATCCATCAGGTAAATATATATATTATATAATATATAATATAATCTTAACCCTTCAGGTCCACTTTGACCCGTTTTTTTGTATTTTTATTTATTTTAATATCAGGAACTTGGCTTTCTTTCAACCAAATTGCCTAAAATAACACGGATGCCATATAACGTTCTTCAGGTAAAATGTATGATTACTTTCACCGAATTTGGTTGTTTTATTGAATTTTATGGCCTTTTTTTTTTTTTTTTTTAAAGTGGCCAAAACCTCAGAAGAAATGACAAAAAAGACAAAAAGCTCTGAAAAGAACATTTGTTTTTGTATGATGTTACAAAAATTAAGCTATGAATTTAAAAAAAAAAAAAAGTGTAACAACAAAAAACATCAGAAAAAGCGCCAAAAGATGACAGTTGATGGGAAGACAACACAAGGGTAATAACAGTAATATCTGTAATTACCTGTGCAGCCCTGATTATTATGAGCTCACCTGTGTTTTTTCGGTTGCTGCTGCTGTCGGCCTTCTTGGTTTTGGCGGCGGGTTTGGCTGCAGTCGGCTTCTTCTTTTTGGGCTGTAGGACAAAGAATCAGCTCAACAACAACAACAACAACAACAACAACATCACAATCGGACATTGTGACATCTGAGAGCTGAACGCTGCAAAGCTTTAAAGAAAAGACCGGAAGAAAACTGCAAAAAACAACAAAAAAAACTGCTAAAAACTGTAAATAAAAAAAAAAAAAAGTTTTGTTGCTTTTTTGTAGTGTTTTTCAATATTTGTCATTAAATAATTATAATAATACTAAGAATAATAATAATAATAATAATAATAACAACGTCCCAAACACTCTGGAATATGCTAAAAAATACTATTAACTATTATGGGTGTAAATCACAATACATGATTATATAGATTCTTTGAAAAAAAAAAAGGGCACAATATCACCTAAAATCTAATAAATGAGATTACACACACACACACACACACACACACACACACACACACACACACACACACACACACACACACACACACACACACACACACACACACACACACACACACACACACACACACACACACACACACACACACACACACACACACACACACACACAGAAAACTGCAAAAAACAAAAAAAACTGCAAAAAACTGTAAATAAAAAAAAAAAAAAAGTTGTTGCTTTTTTGTAGTGTTTTTCAATATTTGTATTTAAATAATAATAATACTAATAATAATACTAATAATAACGTCCCAAACACTCTGGAATATGTTAAAAAATACTATTAACTATTATGGGTGTAAATCACAATACATGATTATGTAGATTCTTTGAAAAAAAGGGCACAACATCACCTAAAACTCTAATAAATGAGATCACACACGAGATCACACACACACACACACACACACACACACACACACACACACACACACACACACACACACACACACACACACACACACACACACACACACACACACACACACACACACACACACACACACACACTCTCTACACTGGGAGCATCTTTAAACCATTTTAAAACACGCGTTCACGGCTTTCTACTCGAGCTCTACCTTCTCCTCGGCTTCACTGTCGGCGTCCGACTCCGACGCGTCCGAATCTTCTTTCTTCGCTCTCTTTTTAGGAGGCGCCGTCTTCTTCGCCGGCGTCCGCGGCCTTTTCACCGGTGCAGACTTCTTGGAAGCAGACTTCCCTCGGCTGGACTTTGATTTGGGAGACTGGAACAAAATGGCTGTGGATTAAAAACTGAAACGCCGACTGAATGAAAATAAGAAGGTAAGATAATTGTTTAGGGTCTCGTATTGTATTATATTATATTGTATTATATTATATTGTATTATATTATATTGTATTATACTGTATTGTATTATATTATATTGTATTATACTGTATTGTATTATATTATATTATATTATATTGTATTATATTATATTGTATTATACTGTATTGTATTATATTATATTGTATTATATTATATTGTATTATATTATATTGTATTATATTATATTGTATTATACTGTATTATATTGTATTATATTATATTGTATTATATTATATTATATTGTATTATATTATACTGTATTGTATTATATTATATTATACTGTATTATATTATATTGTATTATATTATATTGTATTATACTGTATTGTATTATATTATATTATATTATATTGTATTATACTGTATTGTATTATATTATATTGTATTATACTGTATTGTATTATATTATATTGTATTATACTGTATTATATTATATTATATTGTATTATATTATATTGTATTATACTGTATTGTATTATATTATATTGTATTATATTATATTGTATTATATTATATTGTATTATATTATATTGTATTATACTGTATTATATTGTATTATATTATATTGTATTATATTATATTATATTGTATTATATTATATTATACTGTATTGTATTATATTATATTATACTGTATTATATTATATTGTATTATATTATATTGTATTATACTGTATTGTATTATATTATATTATATTGTATTATACTGTATTGTATTATATTATATTGTATTATATTATATTATATTATACTGTATTGTATTATATTGTATTATATTATATTGTATTATATTATATTGTATTATACTGTATTGTATTATATTATATTATATTGTATTATATTATATTGTATTATACTGTATTGTATTATATTATATTATATTATATTGTATTATATTGTATTATACTGTATTGTATTATATTATATTGTATTATATTATATTGTATTATACTGTATTGTATTATATTATATTGTATTATATTATATTGTATTGTATTATATTATATTGTATTATACTGTATTGTATTATATTATATTGTATTATATTATACTGTATTGTATTATATTATATTGTATTATATTATATTGTATTGTATTATATTATACTGTATTATATTATATTGTATTGTATTATATTATACTGTATTGTATTATATTATATTGTATTGTATTATATTATATTATACTGTATTGTATTATATTATATTGTATTATACTGTATTGTATTATATTATATTGTATTATATTATATTGTATTATACTGTATTGTATTATATTATATTGTATTATATTATATTGTATTATACTGTATTGTATTATATTATATTGTATTGTATTATATTATATTGTATTATATTATATTGTATTATATTACATTGTATTATACTGTATTGTATTGTATTATATTATATTGTATTATATTATATTGTATTATACTGTATTGTATTATATTATATTGTATTATATTATATTGTATTATATTATATTGTATTATACTGTATTGTATTATATTATATTATATTATATTATATTGTATTATATTATATTATATTGTATTATATTATATTATACTGTATTGTATTATATTGTATTATATTATATTGTATTATATTATATTGTATTATACTGTATTGTATTATATTATATTGTATTATATTATATTGTATTATACTGTATTGTATTATATTATATTGTATTATATTATATTGTATTATATTATATTGTATTATACTGTATTGTATTATATTGTATTATATTATATTGTATTATATTATATTGTATTATATTATATTGTATTATATTATATTGTATTATACTGTATTGTATTATATTGTATTATATTATATTGTATTATATTATATTGTATTATACTGTATTGTATTATATTATATTGTATTATATTATATTGTATTATATTATATTGTATTATACTGTATTGTATTATATTGTATTGTATTATATTATATTGTATTGTATTATATTGTATTATACTGTATTGTATTATATTGGATTGTATTATATTATATTGTATTATACTGTATTGTATTATATTATATTATATTATATTATACTGTATTGTATTATATTATATTGTATTATATTATATTATACTGTATTGTATTATATTATATTGTATTATATTATATTATATTGTATTGTATTATATTATATTGTATTATATTATATTATACTGTATTATATTGTATTGTATTATATTGTATTGTATTATATTGTATTATATTATATTGTATTATAATGTATTATATTATATTATACTATATTGTATTATATTGTATTATATTGTATTGTATTATATTATATTATATTGTACTATATTATATTATATTATATTGTACTATATTATATTGTATTATATTGTATTGTATTATATTATATTATATTATATTATACTACGTTGTAGTCCGTCTAATCCCTCCGAGGTTAAGGTCTTTCTTTGGTCAGTCATCAACAAGCAGAGTTTTAGAAAGTGATGTAAAAAAGGAAACTACAATGAAAATGAAGCGTTTTTCATGAAGAATCCAGCGTCTCCCGACGGTGAACCACCACTGATGAAGAATGGGTGCCTGGGTGGTCTAGTGGCATATAGAGGCTCAGTCCTCGACGCAGAGGCCGCGGGATCGGATCCCCCTTATGTATAAGCCGTCACAATAAAAAAAGGCGTAAATGCAAAAATATATAATAATTTCAAAAATTCAACCTTGGAGGTCTGGTGGTCTAGTGGCATATAGAGGCTCAGTCCTCGACGCAGAGGCCGCGGGTTCCGGTCCAACCGGCTGCACTTTCCTGTCATCCCCCTCTATGATGTATAAGCTGTCACAATAAAAAGGCGTAAATGCAAAAACATATATAATAATTTAAAAGAATTCAACCTTGAGGTCAGTTTGACCCGAGGGACCCGGGCGGTTCAGCCTAGAAAACCTCACCTCATCATCGTCGTCTTCCTCCTCTTCATCATCCTCCTCCTCTTCCTCCTCTGCAGACTCCTCTGACTTGTCGGAGTGCTCCTCTTCTTTGTCGGATGGTTTGTCCTCCACGTCCGATCCTCGGCCTCAGCCGAAGCCGCCTTCTCGTCTTCCTCGTCGTCATCCTCGTCGCTGCTGGAGTCCATGACGATGGCTTTGGACTTGCTTCCGGTTTTGGACTTCTTGGGACTGGAGGACGAGCTTCTGGGTTTGGGTTTGCTCTTCTTCTTGGCGCTGGTCTTTGAGTCGTCGCCGGACAGTTTCTTCTTCGATTTCCTCTTCTTCTTCACGGGAAGACGCTGCCAAAACAAACACAGTGGGAATGAAGAACTTCCCTTAAAATAGAAAATCAGCACTTTTGTTGACGCTTTTTTCAATGTTTGTCACTTTACGACGTTTAACACTACGTAACACTAACTTATTAACTTTAGTTTTACAGTTATTTTTGGAATTTATGGTCAATAAAGCTCATTTATAGGAAATTATACCTAATGTTTGAGTTAGAAAAGCAGAAATTAGGAATTATTGAGACTAAAATTAAAGGAATGGATGTTGATGATAATCACAGACTGGAATATGTCAACTTTTACTCTCAATACTATTTCAAAAACACTTCAATTTGGTTTCAAATGCTATAAAATTGAATAAGACGCCCCAAAATTAATGAAAGTAGAGATTTGTACTTGGCAAAGAGCGTTGTGTGGAATCAATCATGTTATTTTGGGGAATTAAAAAGATCATTGATATAGGACAACATGAGGACAACATGGGGACAACATGAGGGCAACATGAGGGCAACATGAGGACAACATGGGGACAACTTGGGGACAACATGGGGGCAACATGGGGGCAACATGGGGGCAACATGGGGACAACATGGGGGCAACATGGGGGCAACATGAGGACAACATGGGGACAACATGGGGACAACATGAAGACAACATGAGGGCAACATGAGGACAACATGGGGACAACATGAGAACAACATGAGAACAACATGAGGACAACATGGGGACAACATGGGGACAACATGGGGGCAACATGAGGGCAACATGGGGACAACATGGGGACAACATGAGGACAACATGGGGACAACATGGGGACAACATGAGGACAACATGAGGGCAACATGAAGACAACATGGGGACAACATGAGAACAACATGAGGGCAACATGAAGACAACATGAAGACAACATGGGGACAACATGGGGGTTAAGGAGAGGGACCTTCAAGATCTTTTATCTATATTATTAGGACATTTTTAAGACCTTTATTAATGAAATTTAAGACCTATAATCACGATGTGGAGTCTCACCCACCCACACACACATGCACCCACCCACACACACATGCACCCACCCACACACGCACCCACCCACACACACATGCACCCGCACACCCACACACACACACACACCTCACCTTCCCGCTGTTTTTAGGTTCAATAAGAAACGTCAGGATCCGGTCGACCAGATCGGACTGGGTTCCTTTCTTCTCCAGATCCAAAACACCACAGACAACCTTCAGTTTGGTGTTGGTAAAGTTAATTCCTGCAATGAAGAAAATAAATAAAATAAAATAAAAATCGGTGCTTATTGTTATCAAAGTCAAATCAAAGACGCAAAGTCACGGCGCGAGGACACAAAAGTCGGCGTATTCCCGGTCAAATTTGACCCGAGGCCAACAGGAGGGTTAAAACCACCATCAGAGCCGGTTTTCAATCCCAACCAGACTGCTCCATCTTTCGATCCTCTGATCCTACCTGGTAATCTCTGAAATTATCTCTCTGTTGTTGTGTTTATGGAGCATCTCCAATGCTAGCGGAGCGCTGATCAAACCAAACTCCATCCAGAAAACAAGCATTTTAAAGCTGTTGTTCGGAAATTTCAACATTTTATTGTTATTTTTCTACACATTTTATTCCTATTTTTGTCACTTTGTGTTTTAGTCCCCCCCCCCTTTTTTTTTTACAATTTATTTGACCCTTTCCCAGTTTTTTTAAATGTTTTTTTTTTGTATTTTTTCCCCGATTAGTCGTCACTTTTTCAGCGTTAGAAAAAAAGATTGTTGCTTTTTTGTTGTGTTTTTCAACATTTGTCATTTTTTTTTGTGTTAGTCAGTTGTTTTTTTTAACAATTTATTTGCCCCCTTTCCCAGTTTTTTTTGTCACTTCGGATTTTTAAGTCACTTTTCAGCATTTAAAAAAAATGTAAATGATTTTGTTGCTTTTTGTAGTGTTTTTCAACATTTGTCACTTTTTTCAACCTTCTTTCTAATAAAGAAAGTTTTTGTAAACCGGTCAAATTTGACCCGAGGCCAACAGGAGGGTTAAAAACGCCATCAGAGCCGGTTTTCAATCCCAACCAGACTGCTCCATCTTTCGATCCTCTGATCCTACCTGGTAATCTCTGAAATTATCTCTCTGTTGTTGTGTTTATGGAGCATCTCCAATGCTAGCGGAGCGCTGATCAAACCAAACTCCATCCAGAAAACAAGCATTTTAAAGCTGTTGTTCGGAAATTTCAACATTTTATTGTTGTTTTTCTACACATTTTATTCCTATTTTTGTCACTTTGTGTTTTAGTCCCTTTTTTTTACAATTTATTTGACCCTTTCCCAGTTTTTTTTATGTTTTTTTTTTTTGTATTTTTTTCCGATTAGTCGTCACTTTTTCAGCGTTAGAAAAAAGATTGTTGCTTTTGTTGTGTTTTTCAACATTTGTCATTTTTTTGTGTTAGTCAGTTGTTTTTTTAACAATTTATTTGTCCCCTTTCCCAGTTTTTTTGTCACTTGGATTTTTAAGTCACTTTTTCAGCATTTAAAAAAAATGTAAATGATTTTGTTGCTTTTTGTAGTGTTTTTCAACATTTGTCACTTTTTTCAACCTTCTTTCTAATAAAGAAAGTTTTTGTAAACCGGTCAAATTTGACCCGAGGCCAACAGGAGGGTTAAAAACGCCACCAGAGCCGGTTTTCAATCCCAATCAGACTGCTCCATCTTTCGATCCTCTGATCCTACCTGGTAATCTCTGAAATTATCTCTCTGTTGTTGTGTTTATGGAGCATCTCCAATGCTAGCGGAGCGCTGATCAAACCAAACTCCATCCAGAAAACAAGCATTTTAAAGCTGTTGTTCGGAAATTTCAACATTTTATTGTTGTTTTTCTACACATTTTATTCCTATTTTTGTCACTTTGTGTTTTAGTCCCTTTTTTTTACAATTTATTTGACCCTTTCCCAGTTTTTTTTATGTTTTTTTTTTTTGTATTTTTTTCCCGATTAGTCGTCACTTTTTCAGCGTTAGAAAAAAAGATTGTTGCTTTTTTGTTGTGTTTTTCAACATTTGTCATTTTTTTTTGTGTTAGTCAGTTGTTTTTTTTAACAATTTATTTGTCCCCTTTCCCAGTTTTTTTTGTCACTTCGGATTTTTAAGTCACTTTTTCAGCATTTAAAAAAAATGTAAATGATTTTGTTGCTTTTTGTAGTGTTTTTCAACATTTGTCACTTTTTTCAACCTTCTTTCTAATAAAGAAAGTTTTTGTAAACCGGTCAAATTTGACCCGAGGCCAACAGGAGGGTTAAAAACGCCATCAGAGCCGGTTTTCAATCCCAACCAGACTGCTCCATCTTTCGATCCTCTGATCCTACCTGGTAATCTCTGAAATTATCTCTCTGTTGTTGTGTTTATGGAGCATCTCCAATGCTAGCGGAGCGCTGATCAAACCAAACTCCATCCAGAAAACAAGCATTTTAAAGCTGTTGTTCGGAAATTTCAACATTTTATTGTTGTTTTTCTACACATTTTATTCCTATTTTTGTCACTTTGTGTTTTAGTCCCTTTTTTTTACAATTTATTTGACCCTTTCCCAGTTTTTTTTATGTTTTTTTTTTTTGTATTTTTTTCCCGATTAGTCGTCACTTTTTCAGCGTTAGAAAAAAAGATTGTGGCTTTTTTGTTGTGTTTTTCAACATTTGTCATTTTTTTGTGTGTTAGTCAGTTTTGTTTTTTTTTAACAATTTATTTGCCCCCTTTCCCAGTTTTTTTTGTCACTTCGGATTTTTAAGTCACTTTTCAGCATTTAAAAAAAATGTAAATGATTTTGTTGCTTTTTGTAGTGTTTTTCAACATTTGTCACTTTTTTCAACCTTCTTTCTAATAAAGAAAGTTTTTGTAAACCGGTCAAATTTGACCCGAGGCCAACAGGAGGGTTAAAAACGCCATCAGAGCCGGTTTTCAATCCCAACCAGACTGCTCCATCTTTCGATCCTCTGATCCTACCTGGTAATCTCTGAAATTATCTCTCTGTTGTTGTGTTTATGGAGCATCTCCAATGCTAGCGGAGTGCTAATTGATCCAAACTCCATCCAGAAAACAAGCATTTTAAAGTTCTTTGCTTGTCGTCTTGCGGACAAACCCGTCAAAGCATCAATTCAGACTTTTTTACGACTCTGCATCACGATGTTGTTATTTCGGGATACTTTTTATCTGTTTATTGCAATTAAAATTCGGCACGATGTCTCCATGGAGCCGGTTTCCCAATCCCAATCGGACGCCACTTTCTATCTCTCACCCCTCTGATTCCACGCGATGGCAGGAAAGAAGCATGGCCGCTCAGAGACTTACTTGAGGAGTTTTTCCCGTTTCTTGGTGTATTGTTCGCTGTCGGCATCAAAAGGAAAGCCGTTGAACAGACGCAAGTTCTTCTTTAACAGGGACATCTGGGGAAAGAACAAACAACATCCATTCATTTCACACTAGTAACAGCTCTCCGACTCAATGTTAATGTTGTTTTTTAGCCACGGGTTGGTTTACAGCAGATGTGCAACCTCCTGAGAGGAAAGAAGGAAGTGATTTCACATAAAATGTACCCCGTGTTGTCTTCCTGTCGGCGACGGACTTGTTGTCCTTCCGGATCAAAACTGTAAAATGAACTTTACGGGACGTTTTTGTCACTTTTTCAACACTTTTCTTTCAAATTTATGGTCATCGAGCCTAATTTAAATGACATTTTACCTAATTTGAGTTACAAAAAAAAGCAGGAATTATGAATTATTTTGATTAATAGTTAAGATCTGAGGATGATGAGTGGATCTCAGACACACACACACACACACACACACACACACACACACAGCGTTCAGTTATTAAATGTTTTCTAAATGCTATTTAAAACACGCAGCGTATTCGTTCAGATGCACTTCCTTTCTCCTCTGTCACCACACACACACACAGACAACCACACACACACAGACACACAGACACACACACACACACTATGAAAACGAGAGCCGACGGCTGGCGAAATTCACAAGTTCACGAAAGGTCGCCATCTCGTAAACTCATTTACACAATCACATTAAAAAAATGCCATAAAAATCTTTCATATTGTGAAAACAATGTTGTCAGTGTGTTAATGTTGGAGCCCCGACCTGCTTTAGAAAGTCAACTAGTCTTAAGTTAGCAGGAAAATGCAGTTGGGTTGTCGAGGTCAAAACACTATATGTAGCAGTTGGGAATCACATAAACGTATAATAAATAATGTTATGTCCTTTTTGTTTTAAGAACACAATACTTTTTGATTTTTTAAGACCCAGCGGTAACCCTGCTATTAGCAATTTAAGTAATAAATGATGGAAAAAAGAAAATAGACTCAAATCAACATACTTCACTCCCATAACAGCGTTTCTGCAGGTTTCACTAATTCAAATTTAAGACCTTTTTAAGACAATTATGAATGAAATTTAAGGCCTATATCGCAACATCAGCTGAGTCCTAAATTCAGTGTTTTTGCAAGCCAAGTATCTCAAAACTTGCACTTCCCCAAAGCTGAATAACAGAATCTGTCTGTGGTACAATCAGAAAGAGACTCGCATCAATAACATGAAAGCTGATTGGCTGATATATGAGTTGCATGTCGGTCTCATTGTGGTTGAAATACAGTGAAATTATATTTGGATTTAACCGAAACAAAGAACTACAACAACAAGGAATACATTAAAAAAAAAAGGTCATTGGAGGAAGTTGCATTGACGTAGAAAAGTCTGAAATCATGGAGGAGTCTGTACCTTTCCCTGTCTGTCGAACAGGATCGCGTGAAGAGGTTTCAGGTCGGCTGCCTTTATCTTGTTGATCTTGAAGCCGATGCGTGGGATGTCTCCTAATTTATCACCGCTACCTGAAATAAACAAGCAGACGGTTCTCATACAGGGGTCAGCAAATGCTTAAATAGATCTTTAAAAGGTCCCATGACATGGTGCTTTTATATAGACCTTAGTGGTCCCCTAATACTGTATCTGAAGTCTCTTTATATAGACCTTAGTGGTCCCTAATACTGTATCTGAAGTCTCTTTATATAGACCTTAGTGGTTCCTAATACTGTATCTGAAGTCTCTTTTATATAGACCTTAGTGGTCCCCTAATACTGTATCTGAAGTCTCTTTATATAGACCTTAGTGGTTCCTAATACTGTATCTGAAGTCTCTTTTATATAGACCTTAGTGGTCCCTAATACTGTATCTGAAGTCTCTTTTATATAGACCTTAGTGGTCCCTAATACTGTATCTAAAGTCTCTTTTATATAGACCTTAGTGGTCCCCTAATACTGTATCTGAAGTCTCTTTATATAGACCTTAGTGGTCCCTAATACTGTATCTGAAGTCTCTTTATATAGACCTTAGTGGTTCCTAATACTGTATCTGAAGTCTCTTTTATATAGACCTTAGTGGTCCCTAATACTGTATCTGAAGTCTCTTTATATAGACCTTAGTGGTTCCTAATACTGTATCTGAAGTCTCTTTATATAGACCTTAGTGGTCCCTAATACTGTATCTGAAGTCTCTTTTATATAGACCTTAGTGGTCCCCTAATACTGGATCTGAAGTCTCTTTATATAGACCTTAGTGGTCCCTAATACTGTATCTGAAGTCCCTTTATATAGACCTTAGTGGTCCCCTAATACTGTATCTGAAGTCTCTTTTATATAGACCTTAGTGGTCCCTAATACTGTATCTGAAGTCTCTTTTATATAGACCTTAGTGGTCCCCTAATACTGTATCTTAAGTCTCTTTATATAGACCTTAGTGGTTCCTAATACTGTATCTGAAGTCTCTTTTATATAGACCTTAGTGGTCCCCTAATACTGGATCTGAAGTCTCTTTTATATAGACCTTAGTGGTCCCTAATACTGTATCTGAAGTCTCTTTATATAGACCTTAGTGGTCCCTAATACTGTATCTTAAGTCTCTTTATATAGACCTTAGTGGTTCCTAATACTGTATCTGAAGTCTCTTTTATAT
Organism: Percina caprodes; assembly: GCA_013375575.1. Lineage (NCBI taxonomy): Eukaryota > Metazoa > Chordata > Actinopteri > Perciformes > Percidae > Percina > Percina caprodes. The sequence goes on along the minus strand of JABXJD010000244.1, from coordinate 905,833 downwards.
AGACCTTAGTGGTCCCTAATACTGGATCTGAAGTCTCTTTATATAGACCTTAGTGGTCCCTAATACTGTATCTGAAGTCTCTTTTATATAGACCTTAGTGGTCCCTAATACTGTATCTGAAGTCTCTTTTATATAGACCTTAGTGGTCCCTAATACTGTATCTGAAGTCTCTTTTATATAGACCTTAGTGGTCCCCTAATACTGTATCTGAAGTCTCTTTATATTATAAACCTTAGTGGTCCCTAATACTGTATCTGAAGTCTCTTTATATTATAAACCTTAGTGGTCCCTAATACTGTATCTGAAGTCTTTTATATAGACCTTAGTGGTCCCCTAATACTGTATCTGAAGTCTCTTTTATATAGACCTTAGTGGTCCCTAATACTGTATCTGAAGTCTCTTTTATATAGACCTTAGTGGTCCCCTAATACTGTATCTGAAGTCTCTTTATATTATAAACCTTAGTGGTCCCTAATACTGTATCTGAAGTCTCTTTTATATAGACCTTAGTGGTCCCTAATACTGTATCTGAAGTCTCTTTCCCAAAATTCAGCGTTGGTGCAGAATTACAGCCACTAGAGCCAGTCCCACAATGAGTTTTTCCTTAGGATGTCCCTCCACCCTCCTCCTTTTGAGGAATAGTTAAATACTTGAAAGCAGAGAAAGGTGAGGTATAAAGTGAAAGTTTCATGCCATGGGACCTTTAAATGACAAATACTCATATACTGTTAATATGAAATGCGTCTGTCGTAGTTAAAAACTTACCATCTCCAGTCTTGAGCTTCTCCTTTTGCTTCGGCGCCTGTAAATCGAGCCTCTCGACTGTCTTCTTTGCCCGTTTGCCTTCGATGATTTCACCTGCAACGGAAACGACAGAGTGAGAATCACAGTGAAAAATAAATGAGCATTACCGGCTTCGTTCACCTCGGATCTCATCATCTCTTTTGGGCTTTAAGTTTTCAGCTGCCTTTAAACACGCCGTGGTCAGGCCCTACTTAAGAAGCCTCATCTTGACCCCACAGCGTTGGCCAATTTAAGACCGGTCTCTCTTCTGCCTTTTCTTTCCAAGGACCCGTTATCAGTTAATTTATTTATTTTTTTGTCACAAAAAATGGGACGTCGAAATGAGCGCTGAAAATATCACCATTAAAAAACATCCAAAAAAGCATCCACAACACTGAAAAAGGGACAAAAATGTTGTGAAAAGCGATAACAATGAGAAAGCTAGCTAAGTTTCAAGTGGACAGATCCCTGATGACATGGTTTTACAAATCTTTTATTGAGTCCATCTTTACTTTTTCATGTATTTGCTGGTATGCTTCTGAGTTTAAAACGGAAAAACACATTAACAACGGTAAATAAAGTTAGCAGCAAAATCATTGGGATTCAGCAGATGACACCAACTGATCTGTATAACAGACATGTGCTTAAAAAGGCCGAATCCATCATGTCTGATAGTTCTCACCCCCTGAATGCAGAATGTATTCAGGGAGTGAGCTAAGGTCTATATAAAAGAGACTTCAGATACAGTATTAGGGACCACTAAGGTCTATATAAAGAGACTTCAGATACAGTATTAGGGACCACTAAGGTCTATATAAAGAGACTTCAGATACAGTATTAGGGGACCACTAAGGTCTATATAAAAGAGACTTCAGATACAGTATTAGGGACCACTAAGGTCTATATAAAAGAGACTTCAGATACAGTATTAGGGACCACTAAGGTCTATATAAAGAGACTTCAGATACAGTATTAGGGACCACTAAGGTCTATATAAAGAGACTTCAGATACAGTATTAGGGGACCACCAAGGTCTATATAAAAGAGACTTCAGATACAGTATTAGGGACCACTAAGGTCTATATAAAAGAGACTTCAGATACAGTATTAGGGACCACTAAGGTCTATATAAAAGAGACTTCAGATACAGTATTAGGGACCACTAAGGTCTATATAAAGAGACTTCAGATACAGTATTAGGGACCACTAAGGTCTATATAAAAGAGACTTCAGATACAGTATTAGGGACAACTAAGGTCTATATAAAAGAGACTTCAGATACAGTATTAGGGACCACTAAGGTCTATATAAAAGAGACTTCAGATACAGTATTAGGGACCACTAAGGTCTATACAAAAGAGACTTCAGATACAGTATTAGGGACCACTAAGGTCTATATAAAAGAGACTTCAGATACAGTATTAGGGACAACTAAGGTCTATATAAAAGAGACTTCAGATACAGTATTAGGGACCACTAAGGTCTATATAAAAGAGACTTCAGATACAGTATTAGGGACAACTAAGGTCTATATAAAGAGACTTCAGATACAGTATTAGGGACCACTAAGGTCTATATAAAGAGACTTCAGATACAGTATTAGGGACCACTAAGGTCTATATAAAGAGACTTCAGATACAGTATTAGGGACAACTAAGGTCTATATAAAGAGACTTCAGATACAGTATTAGGGACCACTAAGGTCTATATAAAGAGACTTCAGATACAGTATTAGGGACCACTAAGGTCTATATAAAGAGACTTCAGATACAGTATTAGGGGGAATGCAGTAAGCTGCTGCCCTCCGGTTCCCGCTTCAGTCGGCCACCAAAACTAATAGATATAAATTCTCCTTTGTACCCTCTGCTATCTCTCTTCTTAAGTCTGTAAAGAATAGGTAACGTCTGCACATTAGACACAATGGGACTTACACTTTTAATGTGGTATTTATTTGCCCATTTGGTCTGATGCTGTATTTTGAATCGATGTTGTCGTCTTTGTCGTCATTTACTGTGTGTCAACTTCTCTGCTACTGCAGCAAAATTAATCGCCCCTCAGGGACAAATAAAGGTCTTGAACTTGAACTTAATGTTGAAAAAAGTGACCAAAACGGAGTTTTTTCATGATTGATGGGAAGACAACACAAGGGTTAAAGTGGTATTACAGGTCTCACCACCACAGACGGATGTCATCAGTGTCAGGTGCTATTTTAGTGGCTTATTCTAGATGACGGGGGTGTAAGCGATTCCTTTTACCAGATAATTTGGCGCTGCTTTTCTTCGGACTCGACAGGTCTTCCTGCGACGTCTCCTGCGGGTCCTCCACTTCTTCCTCGGACATGGCAGAACTGTCCCTCGCGTCCTCCGCCACCTCACTCATATCACACCACCTCAGGCCGTCTGGGAGATCCTAACAGGAGAAAGATGAACCGTGTGCTTATATCGCTGTAAACCCCCCCGTGATGGTCTGGAACATGGTTTACACACGATCCCGAACACACACACACACAAAATCAGACACACACACACACACTCAGAAACACATTAAGTG
>JABXJD010000244.1:867500-897500 GCA_013375575.1 Percina caprodes | reverse complement strand
GTGTATACTTATGCCCCTGTATTTTAACATAGGGGTGTATACTTATGCCCCTGTATTTTAACATAGGGGGTGTATACTTATGCCCCTGTATTTTAACATAGGGGTGTATACTTATACCCTGTATTTTAACATAGGGGTGTATACTTATGCCCCCTGTATTTTAACATAGGGGGGTGTATACTTATGCCCTGTATTTTAACATAGGGGGTGTATACTTATGCCCCTGTATTTTAACATAGGGGGTGTATACTTATGCCCCCTGTATTTTAACATAGGGGGTGTATACTTATGCCCCTGTATTTTAACATAGGGGGTGTATACTTATGCCCCTGTATTTTAACATAGGGGGTGTATACTTATGCCCTGTATTTTAACATAGGGGGTGTATACTTATGCCCCTGTATTTTAACATAGGGGTGTATACTTATGCCCCTGTATTTTAACATAGGGGGTGTATACTTATGACCCTGTATTTTAACATAGGGGTGTATACTTATGCCCCTGTATTTTAACATAGGGGTGTATACTTATGCCCCTGTATTTTAACATAGGGGGGTGTATACTTATGACCCTGTTTTTTAACATAGGGGGTGTATACTTATGCCCCTGTATTTTAACATAGGGGGTGTATACTTATGCCCCTGTATTTTAACATAGGGGGGTGTATACTTATGCCCCTGTATTTTAACACAGGGGTGTATACTTATGCCCCTGTATTTTAACATAGGGGGTGTATACTTATGCCCCTGTATTTTAACATAGGGGGTGTATACTTATGCCCCTGTATTTTAACATAGGGGGGTGTATACTTATGCCCCTGTATTTTAACATAGGGGGTGTATACTTATGCCCCTGTATTTTAACATAGGGGGTGTATACTTATGCCCCCTGTATTTTAACATAGGGGGGTGTATACTTATGCCCCCTGTATTTTAACATAGACTTGAGCGGTTCCTAGCTCTCATTGGCTGTGATTCCTAATAAAATGCTACTTTTAGTGAATTAAAATGTTGTTTTAAAAAAATCTCTGTTCAAATAGTCATCATTGAAGGAAAGAAGACAATACCGCCAATTTAATCAGAGATGACAAACGGGAGTGTACATGTAGGGGGTGTTGGTGACCTCTACTGCAATGTGTTCATCTCAACAGAGAGAAGAAGAACGGTCCTGGTTCCGTGGAGGAGCAGCCGTCCTGCTGGGCTTTGTGTCATGACGTCCTGAAGGATCCCGTCTCTACCAGCTGTGGACACTGGTTCTGCAGACAGTGCATCACCTCATACTGGGACCAGTATGCTCCATCAGGAGACTCCTGCTGTCCCCAGTGTGGACAAGGATCCAGAACAAGAGCTGGACTGCAGACAGCCGGTCAGACCAGCACTGTACCAAGTAAGACTTTCTGCCTGCTGATGTTTTACAAGTCAACGTAGAATTTACAGTAACTTACTGGCAACAATTGTCGCTGTTGCTGATGAGACTTTTGATTAGACGGCGGTGTGAATGTACGGTGAGAACGTACGGTGAGAACGTACGGTGAGAACGTACGGTGAGAACATAAGGTGAGAACGTACGGTGAGAACATACGGTGAGAACGTACGGTGAGAACATAAGGTGAGAACGTACGGTGAGAACGTACGGTGAGAACGTACGGTGAGAACATACGGTGAGAACATACGGTGAGAACGTACGGTGAGAACGGTGTGAACGTACGGTGAGAACGGTGTGAACGTACGGTGAGAACGTACGGTGAGAACGTACGGTGAGAACATACGGTGAGAACGTACGGTGAGAACGGTGTGAACGTACGGTGAGAACGTACGGTGAGAACGTACGGTGAGAACGTACGGTGAGAACGTACGGTGAGACTTTTGGTGTTGATGTACTTTAATAATAAAGTTGTAAATTACCCAGAAGAAAAGGAGATAAGCCCCAGAAGTCCTCGAACATACAGGTCTTGTTTTGTTGCTAGAACAACTAAAAAGTGGTTATCTTGAATGCATAAGATCAGGGCTGTAGTCAAGACCACCTTAGTCGAGTCCAAGACCAGGACTAGTCGAGTCCAAGTCAAGACTGAGTCCAAAGAGGATCCAGTCCAAGACAAGACCGAGACCAAAAAGGTTTGAGTCCAAGTCAAGACCGAATCCAAAGAGGATCCAGTCCAAGACAAGGCTGAGTCCAGAAAGGTTTGAGTCAAAGTCAAGACAGACTCCAAAGAGGTTAGAGTCCAAGTCAAGACCGAGTCCAGAAAGGTTTGAGTCAAAGTCAAGACAGACTCCAAAGAAGTTAGAGTCCAAGACAAGACCGAGTCCAAAAAGGTTTGAGTCCAAGTCAAGACCGAGTCCAAAGAGGATCCAGTCCAAGACAAGACCAAGACCAAAAAGGTTCGAGTCCAAGTCAAGACCGAGTCCAAAAAGGTTCAAGTCCGAGTCAAGACATGACAGTATCAAAACAATCATTTTGGGTTTCAATTTCCCTCCAATATTATTATCATCAACATAATAAAGACACCTGGACTCGGTCCAGACCAGACGCCATATTGGGGAAGATCAGAGGCCGAGACCGAGACAAGTCCGAGTCCAAATACCGGCTAGTCTGAGACAAGTCCAAGACCATAGAAAAACGATCTTGAGTCCAGACTCGAGTCCAAGACCGGACTCGAGTACCACAGCCCTGCATAAGATAGAAAATATCAACTTCCAGGACGCGGAAGGCTTCATAAATCATAAAAAAACAGCACTTTACAGCATTTTACTGTAAAAAATCATATACAGCAATGTTACTGTGAAATCTACAGTAAATAACTGTAGATTTCACAACCATTATTTACGGTGTATAGTATAGGCATTAAACCTAACCTTTTTCTTTAACCCTCATGTTGTCATTGGGTCAAATTTGACCCGTTTTCAGTTTTTTTATCACAAAAAATGGGCCTTCGAAATAAGCACTGAAAGTGTCAGCATTAGAAATATCAAATAACTTTGAAAAAAACATCAAAAACGCATCAACAACATTGAAAAAGTGACAAAAAATGTTAAAAAAAAGCGATAATGGTTGTTTTTTTTCAAGGGTTAACCCTTGTGTTGTTGTTTTTTGTCATTTTCAGACATTTTTGTCACTTTTTCAATGCTGTGGGTGTTTTTTTATGTTTTATTTGATATACTGTATATTTATTTACTGGATATTTATTTCAAAGGCCCATTTTTTGTGATAAAAGAACTGAAAACGGGTCAAATTTGACCCGAGGACAACATGAGGGTTAATCTCACATTTTGTCTTCTCTATCAGCACATTGTGGTCTGCAGGAGGTTTCAGTTGGACATATCAGCAGTCTGAAGACAACATTTGAACATGTGACTGAAGGACCTCTTAAGACAGGAAGTGAAACCCCCCTAAACCGGATCTACACTGAGCTCTACATCAAAGCGGGACAGAGTGAAGACGTTAACACCCAACATGAGGTAGTGCAGCTTGAGACCGCTTCCAAGATGGAGACCTTCAACGACACTCCAATCAAGTGCTGCGACATCTTTAAAGCCTTACCGGACCAACAGAATCACATCAGAGTCGTTCTGACGAACGGTGTCGCTGGAGTTGGAAAAACCTTCTTAGTGCAGAAGTTCTGTCTGGACTGGGCCGAGGGTTTGGAAAACCAAGACATCGGCCTGGTGATCCCGCTGTCCTTCAGGGAGCTGAACTTGGTCAAAGATGAGCAGTACAGTCTTCTGGAGCTCATCGGTGTTTTCCATCCAGCGTTACAGAAGCTCACAGCAGATCAACTCGCTGGGTCTAAAGTTCTCTTCATCTTTGACGGCCTGGATGAAAGCAGACTTTCACTGGATTTCCTCAACAATGAGGCTGTTTCTGATGTCACAGAGAAGTCATCTGTCAACTTGCTTTTAACTAAGCTCATCGAGGGGAATCTGCTTCCCTCGGCTCTCGTCTGGATAACTTCCCGACCTGCGGCAGCCAATCAGATCCCTCCTGCGTGTGTTGACAGGCTAACAGAAGTACAAGGCTTCACTGACGCCCAGAAGGATGAGTACTTCAGGAAGAGAGTCTGTGATGAAGAGCTGTCCAGCAGAATCATCTCCCACATCAAGACATCCAGGAGCCTCCACATCATGTGTCTTCTCCCAGTCTTCTGCTGGATCACTGCTACAGTCCTGGACCACATGTTGACTACAGACCAGAGAGGAGAGCTGCCCAGAACACTGACTGACATGTACTCACACTTCCTGCTGGTTCAGACAAAGACGAAGAAGCAAAAGTATGATGGACATGAGATGAGTTCACAGGAGCTGACGGAGGCCGACAGGGAAGTTCTTCTGAAGCTGGGGAGGCTGGCGTTTGAACAGCTGGAGAAAGGAAACATCATGTTCTACCAAGAAGACCTGGAGCGATGTGGTCTTGATGTGACAGAGGCCTCGGTGTACTCAGGAATTTGTACAAAGATCTTCAAAAGAGAGAGCGTGATCTTTCAGAAAACAGTCTATTGCTTCATCCATCTGAGCGTTCAGGAGTTTCTGGCTGCAGTCTACCTGTTCCACTGTTACACTAACAAGAACACAGAGGTACTGGATGACTTCCTGGGAGAAGACTGGGATAATGACCTATCTCTGGATGACCTCTACTATGAGAGTCCCAGTGATGATTATGATAATGATGACAATAATGACCTATCTCTGGATGTTTTCCTGAGGGGAGCCATGAAGAAATCCCTCAAAAGTAAGAATGGCCACCTAGACCTGTTTGTCCGCTTCCTCCACGGCCTCTCTCTTGAGTCCAACCAGAGATTGTTAGGAGGTCTTCTGGGTCGGACGGACAACAATCCAGAAATAATCCAAAGATCCATCAACAATCTGAAGAAGATAAACATGGACAAGATCTCTCCAGACAGAAGCATCAACATCTTCCACTGTCTGACGGAGATGAACGACCACTCAGTCCATCAGGAGATCCAAGAGTTCCTGAAGTCAGGGAACAGATCAGAGAAGGAACTCTCTGAGATCCACTGCTTAGCTCTGGCCTACATGCTGCAGATGTCAGAGGAGGTTCTGGATGAGTTGGACCTGGAGAAGTACAACACATCACTAGAGGGACGACGGAGACTGATTACAGCTGTGAGGAACTGCAGGAAGGCACTGTAAGTCCAGATGTGATTAACTTTATGAATCCTTTTAGAATAGAAGATTAGTTATTTAAATATATACTTTAAAATACTTGATATTGTAAGTCTTGTTCTTAATAAATCATTGAACTGCACCAGCTCCCCATGTTCATACCATATATTTTAAGGTATATTTATATATGAATACAGTATATATATATATATATATATATATATATATATATATATATATATATATATATATATATATTATGCGTTCACTGCATAAACACCTACATTGAGTAGTTACATTTAACTATTTTAGAGGCCGTGGATGTTGTTTACTTCATCAATGTGTTTACTGTTTTATCCCTTGTGTTGTCTTCCCGTTAACCCGTTAATGAAATTACCCTTCCAGGTCAAAATTGAATTTTTTTTGTGCTTTTACAATGTTTTTGTTGTTTTTATCTGATTTATTTGTCACTTTTTTTCGGCTTTTGCCGCTTTTTAAAAAAACCTGAGCTGGTTTAATAACAGGTTTTACTCTTATTCTTGGAATTTATGGTCAATAAACTTCTTTTATATCAAATTATACATAAGTTTTTAGTTAAAAAGCCAGAAATTATGAATTATTTTGACTAATAGTTAAGATCGGAGGATGTTGAGTGGATCTCAGATGGGTAGATGTCAAAGTTTAGTCCGGATGCTGTTTTAAAACCAAAAAAAAAAAATAATTTAAATTCTACAAGATTAAATAAAATACCCATAAAATTCAATGAAAGAAATCATTAATTTTACCTGAAGAACATTGTATGGAATCATCCATGTTATTTTTGGGCAATTTGGTTGAAAGAAATCTAATATTTCTGATATAAAACACTTAGAAACGGGTCAATTAGACCCAAGGACAACACAAGGGTTGAAAATGGAAGTGGGATTTGTTTTTTGTCATAAGGTTATAATTCATGTTAAAAATCCACTATGGAAAAAAACACAAGTGGTCATATCTAGAATAATTTACAGAATTGAGTCAGGAATACATGTTTATCACAGAAAATAAGGTAAGGCCGTTGATTTCAGCTAGAAAAAATATTACTTGTACCATTTTTCTTCTTGTAAAAATGTGAAATGGGTCAATTTGATCTGAATACCATACAAGGGTTAATGGACTGAGGATGGGAGTAGGATTTGGTATTCGGTTTCTAGTGGATATATAACATATATATGACATATTTTGTTATATTTGTGTCATGACAGACTTCCTGGCTGTTACCTCTCAGGTTCTCACTGTGAAGTTGTGGCTTCAGCTCTGAAGTCCAACCCCTCCCATCTGAAAGAACTAGACCTAAGTTACAACAAGTACCTGAAGGATTCAGGAGTGAAACTTCTGTCTGATGGACTGAAGAGTCCAAACTGTAGACTGGAGAAGCTGAGGTCAGTTCACTGACTGTAGCTAATGTAGTTTGGTTCGTTTCAAATGAGCGTCAGAGCCACGTATTAAAGTTGTTGAGCTACACATTTAAAACCTAAATTACTCTAGAAAGAGGATTCATATGTACATAATCTATTTTTTATTCAGATTAAGGTACTGCAGTTTGTCAGAGATCAGCTGTGCTTCTCTGGCCTCAGCATTGAAGTCCAACCCCTCCCATCTGAGAGAACTGGATCTGAGTGACAACCAGCTGCAGGACTCAGGAGTGAAGCTGCTCTGTGATTTTCTTAAGAGTCCACATTGTAAACTGGAGATTCTCAGGTCAGTTCACTGACTCTTGTTGCATAATGTTGTAAATTTTCTTAATATTTTCCTTTTTTCCTACTACATTTAGTTTGCAGTCAAAAAATATGTCTGTTTCCTAAAAGTTTTTTAAAAAAGTGTTGACTATTAGTTTTTAAAGTAAATGTATGTTTTATAATTTGTATTAAATGGTCACATCTGTATACAGAAGATCATCTGAACTGATATTTGTTCTAAATAAAAAACTTATAAAATAATAATAATAATAATAATAATAATAATAATAATAATAATAATAAACTGCACTTGCTAAAGTAGAAATATGTCTTTGGATTCCATTAATTTCAATGTGTTTTCACAAATAACATAATCAAAGGCTGATATTATCTGCAATAACATAATGATGAAGTCACTCATTATTATAATTTTATTATTTATTATTATTTATTTATTATTTTAGGGAAAAGCTCATAGATGAGGACATATTGTTGAGCTACACATTTAAAATGTGAACACATCTGATAGGATAATAAATTGATTTTTATTTACATTATTCTTTATTCAGATTGAGGGGCTGCAGTTTGTCAGAGATCAGCTGTGCTTCTCTGGCCTCAGCTCTAATGTCCAACCCCTCTCATCTGAGAGAGCTGCAGCTGAGTAACAACAAGCTGCAGGATTCAGGAGTGAAGCTGCTGTGTGATTTTCTGAAGAGTCCACACTGTAGACTGGAGACTTTGAGGTCAATTCACCATGTTTAACTTCTGTTCTAAGATGAATATGAATTTGATACTTTTTCCAAATTACTTTTAAAGCTTAATTGAGAGTCCAATGGGACCCCAAGATACTTGAACACACTTACAATGTCAAGTTTCTCCCATCTCAGGAACACAATGTGTCACTTCTACTTGGTGTTTTGTAGAAATCATACACAAAGTTTTTTTTGGGTGACAGTATTTTGTAAGCCAGTCCTGAACATGGGACATTGGAGATGTAAGAATTAAGGAGGCTTCTTGTTTGTCTCTTACCAGTGTAATGATTTTTGCATCATCTGCATACATTTAAATGTTGATTTTTTGACACACATCAGGTAAGTCATTAGTATATACAGTAAACACATTTGGTCTCAGAATAGAGCCTTGTGGGACCCCTACAGGACATTACAAGGTACAAGAAGATTTGGTGCAATCGACAAAAACACATTGCTTTCTGTGGGATATATATATTTAGGATTTCATCAACAGGATAGCGTCTTAACCCTCATGTTGTCCTTGGGTCAAATTTGACCAATTTTCAGTTTTTTCATCACAAAAAATGGGCCTTTGAAATAAGCTGAAAATGTCAACATTAGAAATATCAAATAACTTTGGAAAAAAACATCAAAAAAAGCAGCCACAACATTGAAAAAGTGACAAAAATGTGGTTGATGGGAAGACAACACAAGGGTTAAGAGAAATTGAAGCATGCTCAATTTGATGAAAGAACCTGGTGGTTGCCTGTGTCAAATGCCTTCTTTAAGTCTAGAAAGACGGCAACACGGGAACTCTGACACAGTAAACATTTCTAAAAACAAATGGTTGATTCTATGACAATGGTGGTCATAGAATCCAAATTGCGTCGGATGCAGATAGGTGTAGTCTTTATGTAAATGTTCAGTCAGGGAACTTTTATATAACTGTGAAAATGCATATTAGTCGGTAGTTAGCCAGGTATGTTAGGTTAACTGTTGCCACCTTCAAAGCAGATGGATCAACTGTTTCGCTAAATGTGAAATTAAAGATGTTTAATTTGGAGATTGGGCGTACCAAGGAGTATTTATGTTGTTTCAGGAAGTTGGTACCAACCCTAAAAGCATCTTTAGCTTTAGATCTTTTCCAGTGAACCAATTATATTGGCCACTTCTGGTTCTGTTACTTCCTCTATTTTAAAAATTGGCTGTTCTTGATTAATCAGACTATAGGTAACTTCAGATGGAGTTAAAAGCTGGGTTATCCCAAGGACAGAATTGAACAAAGAAATATTGAAATTGGTAGCTATGAATCTACATTTCTGAATTCTAAATGCTAGCACTGGTTGGACTTTTAAGCATCAAATGATTTTAAACAGGAGCATTGTCTTCTAAAGTATTTGTTCTTTATTTAGATTGTGGAACTGCAGTTTGTCGGCGATCAACTGTGCTTCTTTAGCCTCAGCTCAGAGGGCCAATCCTTCCGATCTGAAAGAGCTGGACCTGAGTCATAACAACCTTCAGGATTTAGGAGTGAATCTGCTGTGTGATTTTCTGAAAAGCCCAAACTGTAGACTTGAAACTCTGAGGTAAATTTACTGCATTTAATTCTGTACATCTCATGTTTAATTAACAACTGGACCTAATTTATGTACAAAATGTATATCTACATTTAAAACATGAACACATTTGAGTAAATAATGATTTTTATTTACGTCATTTATCTCTTTGTTCAGATTGAGGGGCTGTGGTTTGTCATGGATTAGCTGTTCTTCTCTGGCCTTAGCTCTGAAGTCCAACCCCTCTCATCTGAGAGAGCTACAGCTGAGTAACAATGAGCTTCAAGATTCAGGAGTGAAGCTGCTGTGTGATTTTCTGAAGAGTCCACGCTGTAGACTGGAGATTCTCAGGTCAGAAACCATTTTTGCATCCTTGCTGACCTTCATATGAGTGTTTTTGCACATGAAAAATTGCTGCATAATCTGCATACATTGTAATATTGTTTTGACACGTATGAGGTAAGTAATTTATATATAGTGTGACAAAAATTGGTCCCAGTAAAAAGGGCCTTGTAGGACCGCTAAAGGAATGTCGAGGTAAGGAGATTGGGTGCAATCAAAACAAACAAATTGCTTTCCTTGGTAAAATATACATTACACCAAACTTCTTAAACAATTGATTTTCATCATTAAATGGTTTCCAAACAGAAACATCATCTTCTAAAGTTACATCTTTATTCAGATTGTGGGGCTGCAGTTTGTCAGAGATCAGCTGTGCTTCTCTGGCCTCAGCTCTGAAGTCCAACCCCTCCAATCTGAGCGAGCTGGAGCTGAGTGACAAGCTTCAGGATTCTGGAGTAAAGCTGCTCTGTGATTTTCTACAGAGTCCAAGATGTAGACTGGAGACCCTGAGGTCAGTTTCCTGACTACCTGTTACCATTATAGGACTGTGTGTTTAATTAACAATTGGAAATACTTTATGTACAAACATAACTTACATCCATGTCATTGTTCATATTTTCTTGTATTAAATTCTGCAGAATAAAGTCTGCAATCACAAAAGATGACTGTTTCCTTATTATGAAGATTTGATAATGAGGATAATTTATTCTTTATTCAGATTGAGTCGCTGCAATTTGTCAGAGATCAGCTGTGCTTCTCTGTCATCAGCTCTAAAGTCCAACCCCTCCCATCTGAGGGAGCTGGACTTGAGTCTCAACAACCTTCTGGATTCAGGAGTCGAGCTGCTCTCTTCTCATGTGGAGAGTCCACACTGTAGACTGGAGACTCTGAGGTCAGTAAGACTCCATGCCCATGCTGGTTTTAGCAGTATTAGGGAGGTTTATGAGTTCTTCACATTGCATCAGTTCGTTTGTGCCAGAATCTTAAACTATATCTAAAACATTTGGGGTTGTGTTCATCTCTACAGGATCAATGACAAGTTGATCACAGCTAAGATGCACAAGAAATGTAAGTATTGAAAGAACGTCCCCCATTTGTCAAACTATTGTATATTTAAATCTTATCTGAAAATCAGCATGTCGTTAAAAAAAACATTTTTCAATTCATTTTTTTTTAAAGCTTTTTGGAAACATTCACATTTTTGGCTGTTAATGTTTCTTACCCCAAATCAAGCTCTCTTTATTTTTCCTTCTCTTTCACTTCTTTCATCCGTCAGATGACTCCAATGTGCAACTTGATGTGGAAACAAACCTGCAGGAGAAAAATGAAAAGGTGAGAGAGGAGCAGTTGTACAGTGTGAAGTTTATTTATTGAGGTTTCACCACTGAATTAAATGAAATGATTTTGGACAAAGTGAACAGAGGGTGGGGAATTGCAGCTTTTGTTCATTAAACTTGATTTGTATTAAAATAACGTTATCCCTTCTTAATTACAGGCTCCGTTATCCTTCTCACCTGAACACACAACTGGCTCTTCATACAGGTAATCCTAAAAAGTGACAAAAGAAAAATACTTTTTTCATGGTCAATCAAGTTGTGATTCTAAACAAGTCTGTGATGAATGAGTCAAAGCTGAATACTGTAGGTCAAATATTCATAACACATCAGGCATCTGAGAGATGCGTAGGCTGTCAGGTTTTTTCCATCAACGTACAGTACATATGTTGAGCCAGACTATGGAATATGTCACTCAAGATCACCTCAAGAGGGTGGTATTTGTCTCTGTTATGGTAGAGGCTCTGACCCAAAACATACACAGACACAGTGTAACAATTACAAGTGTTCAATCAAAGTCTTGTACTTAAAGCAGCCAAGGACAGAAAGAACTGTGCTGGAGGATTCTGACTGGAAAGCGGCTGAGGCGGGAAGGCAGAGGTGCAAACTCTCTCTCTATAGAATCTGAGCAAGGAGGTTACGAGGTCTATGTGGTGTAGAGCTGGCGGAACAGCAGCCAACAACAGCAGGTCTGAGGCGTAGGTCTATGTGGTGTAGAGCTGGCGGAACAGCAGACAATGGCAGCAGGTCTGAAGCATAGGTCTGAGTGGTGTAGAGCTGGTGGAACAGCAGACAATGGCAGCAGGTCTGAAGCATAGGTCTGAGTGGTGTAGAGCTGGTGGAACAGCAGACAATGGCAGCAGGTCTGAGGCGTAGGTCTATGTGGTGTAGAGCTGGCGGAACAGCAGACAATGGCAGCAGGTCTGAGTTGTAGGTCTGAACAGAGAGGCAGGAAGTTAAACAGCACAAGGAATACAAGTTCAGGACAAAAATTAGGACTGACAGGTTTTCTCCTGGAGCCAAGTTACCACATTGGTAGATCCAACGATCTGGCACCCAAGGTGAGCTCCGCTTGGGTCTAAATACTGCAGCAGTGGTTAGTGGAATTGACAGCAGCTGTGCAGGTAGGTAGATCGCCCGGCCATGCCCCTTGACCTACTTTCAGGCCACGCCAGCAACACTACACAAACAGATACAACAGGTAAAAGCGGAGAGACACACACAGGACGGGGGAGAACAGCAGTCTCCACGCAACCCTGGAGCTGTTTGTTGATAGTCAGAACCATATACCGTAGAATAATGATAAAAGTAGCATTAGTGGCCCACTGTAGAGTTAGGCATTTGGACCTCACCATGTTGTTTTTTTTAGCTAGAAGTGACCATAAGAGGACAGAGGACACAATGCATTTGTCTTAAAGGTTGTACTGTGAACACAAATGAACCAAGGGGCCAATGCAACCATTGTATCAAATTAGTTATCACTCCTTCATCAACAATCAGTTTCCCAGAGCTGTGAGTAAACACCAATCAAATCAAATCAATCAATCAATCAATCAAATTGTACCTTCTGTGTCCTGCAGGTTCAGGTGTCCTGGTCCCGGTGTGTTTCAGTGCCATTTGACTGGACTGGTGTTTGTTATGGCACAGGAGGCGGAGGTCCTGTACAGTATTGTCCAATGGAACCAGAGCCTCCTCCAACCAGCTGGCAAGAAGGCTGCAGGGCCGCTGTTTGAAATCAAGAGCTCTGAGGATGCTGCTGTCCTTCAGCTCCACCTTCCACACTGTGAAACAAAGGATGGTACAGACATGGCTGTATACAATGTTAAATGGGTTACATGTAATTTACGGGTCCTCTATCAGAGGCCTGGGGCCTAAGGGTTCTGGGCAGTGTATAATATGTTAGAGAAGCTGTTTCCTGCTTTATATAAAGAAAAGAATAAGAAGCAAGCTTGTGCAAGGAGGTCATTGGTTCCGTCTTCCTCCACATCTTACGCCCCACTGTTATGTGCTGGTCTCTCTCAGGGATGTATTTAAACAGCCTTGGGTCCTCTCCGGTATGGTAGACCCCGTCCTCTATCGATCTTGTATATAGTGCATGTTCTTCTGCTGCCATGATTAGTGACTCTGTGCTATCTTTCAGACCAACCTGTTTTTGCAAAACCAATCAAAGGTTTGACGGCTCTTTTGCTTTCAGCGTTGCTCTTTGATGGCCTGCTGTCTGTCGTCCACATCACTGAGGACGGGATGAGCATCTTGGAGCCGCTGGAGGTTACAGACACTCATGTGGTTGTGAAGGTCCCTCACCTCTCTGCCTTTGGCCTGGTCTGGGATTATGTCAGAAGGTTTGTGAGCCTAATGCTGCCAATAGAGGGCCAAGTTCTGCTGTTCCTTCGACCCCCGCGCACACGGTATCAAGTACTCGATGTATTTCTGCTGCCCGACAACGTCCCTCTAGATGAGGTAAAGCTATCCGCCATTTGTGCTCACCATCAATGTGCTCCATAGTTAAATTGCGCTGCCTATCGGGATTAAACTGAACTAATAAAGATGTCCTTGTTACTGAAGGTTGAAAAGAAACAACGAGGTGCTGAGTACCTCACGATGTCATCTGAATGCCATCTCGGCTTTGGTCAAAGTTACAGTGTTCACTGTGAACCTGAAGGCTTCACAATACAACCTGAGGTGAGTCACGTCAGTTCTAGTGCTCAGAAACAGAATCAATCAGAATCAACAATATATATATATATATATATATATATATATATATATATATATATATATATATATATATATATATATATATATATAAAAAAACATGTTTTGAGTGTTGGTGTTGCATAGTCTGTCCACCAGAGGACGCTCTACAACGTCCCTGTTAGTGATGGCGTTGCATAGTCTGTCCACCAGAGGACGCTCTACAACGTCCCTGTTAGTGATGGCGTTGCATAGTCTGTCCACCAGAGGACGCTCTGTTGTGACAATAAAACAAATTATTATCATATTATTTTAGTGAGAACTCATAAATAACTACAAATAACTAATGTTGGGGAAATCTGTTTATGTTTTGTTACACGTTTCTGGATTTAATATATATATATATATATATATATATATATATATACACACTACCGTTCAAAAGTTTGGGGTCACCTTGGGGTCACTTTGGGGTTTTCCTGAAAAGTCACACTTATTCACCACCATACGTTGTGAAATGAATAGAAAATAGAGTCAAGACATTGACAAGGTTAGAAATAATGATTTGTATTTGAAATAAGATTTTTTTTACATCAAACTTTGCTTTCATCAAAGAATCCTCCATTTGCAGCAATTACAGCATTGCAGACCTTTGGCATTCTAGCTGTTAATTTGTTGAGGTAATCTGGAGAAATTGCACCCCACGCTTCCAGAAGCAGCTCCCACAAGTTGGATTGGTTGGATGGGCACTTCTTGGTACCATACGGTCAAGCTGCTCCCACAACAGCTCAATGGGGTTCAGATCTGGTGACTGCGCTGGCCACTCCATTACCGATAGAATACCAGCTGCCTGCTTCTGCTCTAAATAGTTCTTGCACAATTTGGAGGTGTGTTTAGGGTCATTGTCCTGTTGTAGGATGAAATTGGCTCCAATCAAGCGCTGTCCACTGGGTATGGCATGGCGTTGCAAAATGGAGTGATAGCCTTCCTTATTCAGAATCCCTTTTACCCTGTACAAATCTCCCACCTTACCAGCACCAAAGCAACCCCAGACCATCATATTACCTCCACCATGCTTAACAGATGGCGTCAGGCATTCTTCCAGCATCTTTTCATTTGTTCTGCGTCTCACAAACGTTCTTCTTTGTGATCCAAACACCTCAAACTTGGATTCATCCGTCCACAACACTTTTTCCAGTCTTCCTCTGTCCAATGTCTGTGTTCTTTTGCCCATCTTAATCTTTTTCTTTTATTGGCCAGTCTCAGATATGGCTTTTTCTTTGCCACTCTGCCCTGAAGCCCAGAATCCCGCAGCCGCCTCTTCACTGTACATGTTGACACTGGTGTTTTGCGGGTACTATTTAATGAAGATGCCAGTTGGGGACCTGTGAGGCGTCTGTTTCTCAAACTAGAGACTCTAATGTACTTATCTTCTTGCTCAGTTGTGCAATGCGGCCTCCCACTTCTTTTTCTACTCTGGTTAGAGCCTGTTTGTGCTGTCCTCTGAAGGGAGTAGTACACACCGTTGTAGGAAATCTTCAATTTCTTAGCAATGTCTCGCATGGAATAGCCTTCATTTCTAAGGACAAGAATAGACTGTCGAGTTTCAGATGAAAGTTCTCTTTTTCTGGCCATTTTGAGCGTTTAATTGACCCCACAAATGTGATGCTCCAGAAACTCAATCTGCTCAAAGGAAGGTCAGTTTTGTAGCTTCTGTAACGACCTAAACTGTTTTCAGATGTGTGAACATGATTGCACAAGGGTTTTCTAATCATCAATTAGCCTTCTGAGCCAATGAGCAAACACATTGTACCATTAGAACACTGGAGTGATAGTTGCTGGAAATGGGCCTCTATACACCTATGTACATATTGCACCAAAAACCAGACATTTGCAGCTAGAATAGTCATTTACCACATTAGCAATGTATAGAGTGTATTTCTTCAAAGTTAAGACTAGTTTAAAGTTATCTTCATTGAAAAGTACAGTGCTTTTCCTTCAAAAATAAGGACATTTCAATGTGACCCCAAACTTTTGAACGGTAGTGTATATATATATTTTAAATGGCACCCTTACCCCTGGGTGACATGTCCTCCACCCCCAACCTGCCTCCTTACTATGGTCACAAAATAACGCCCCCACTACATGCTATAAATGTAAATACAACTCATAATTGCTCCTTGAACAATCAACTTATGGGGTCGTTTTTTGTGGGAGGACATTCCCCAATAATCATAAATATAACGTTTGGATGCATCAGCATCAGATGAACACTTTTACAACAGGTTTGATAATGACACGTTGCTTCTGGTTTTCAGCGGGCAACATTTCACTTGAAGTATGGACCGAATTTCCATCCAACGTTTGAAGTTTTTGTGACTCCGGAAACTGAGAGAGTGACCTTGATGGTCCAGGACCAGGAGAGGAGAGAAGTGTGGAAACGTCAGGTGTTTCTGAAAGGTGAAGGCTTCATCCTCGTGCAGCAGTTCAGTAAAACGCTAGATACGCTAAATAGGTGAAGCTCTTCTGCACATTCAGGGACCTCCACATTTTCTCCATTTCATTATGATAAATAATAATTAATAATAATTTATGTTGTTTATGTGGGGAAATTACAATTTACACTCTGTTTGTTAGTAATCACAAATCATCGTTTATATCAGCTAAATGTAATTTGCAGCACATCGTTGCTCCATTAATAGAAAAAAAATCCACACATGGGAATATTGAGGAATATAAATAAATATAAATAATATATATATAAATAATATATATACAATATATAATAATACAAATAATTAATAATATAATTATATATAATATAATGTATAATTATATATTAAATAATTAATAATATATTTTATAATATATAAATAATATATATAATAATATATATGCATTAAACTACATTATTTTATTATTATTATTATTATATATTAATATAATTTTTTTTTGCAGAGGACAGCGTCCCAGTATTTGACAGTGTCCCAGTAGTGGACAGCGTCCCAGTAGTGGACAGCGTCCCAGCAGTGGACAGCGTCCCAGCTGACGAGAAGCTCTTCTCAGTCCGAATCCAGTTCCTTAACAGAGTAACTGATCCGGTTCTGAATCAGCTCCTGGATAAGCTTCTTGAGGGTCACGTGATCAACGATGCTGAAATGCAGTCGGTCAGAACAAAAGCCCGAGAAGACAAAGCCCGGGACGTGATCGACACGGTGCGGAGAAAGGGAGCGGGGGCCTGCTGGGTCCTGATCGCGGCTCTCCGTGAGGTGGACCCGTGTCTTTTCAGAGTGCTGAACCTCAGATGAAGCGAAACCAAGAAACTGTGGAGCTCTAAGACAGCCTCACATCACTTATTGTTCACTTTGAATAAAAAGTTCCTCTCGTTAGTCACATTTGAGTGTTATGCCATGTGTATTAATGTGCTGCTGGAACATGAGGCATTATAGATATAGATATATAGATATTTAGATATATAGATATATAGACATTAATCGTTATAAAATCGGCATCTTGATTCACCCATGTTGTCATCACGTTGTCTTCATGTTGTCATCATGTTGTCTTCATGTTGTCTTCATGTTGCCCTCATGTTGTCTTCATGTTGTCCTCATGTTGTCTTCATGTTGTCTTCATGTTGTCTTCATGTTGTCATCATGTTGTCATCATGTTGTCTTCATGTTGCCCTCATGTTGTCTTCATGTTGTCCTCATGTTGTCTTCATGTTGTCCTCATGTTGTCTTCATGTTGCCCTCATGTTGTCTTCATGTTGTCATCATGTTGTCCTCATGTTGTCTTCTTGTTGTTCTCATGTTGTCCTCATGTTGTCTTCATGTTGTTCTCATGTTGTCCTCATGTCGCCCTCATGTTGCCCTCATGTTGTCTTCATGTTGTCATTATGTTGTCTTCATGTTGTCATCATGTTGTCATCATGTTGTCATCATGTTGTCCTCATGTTGTCTTCATGTTGTCATCATGTTGTCTTCATGTTGTCATCATGTTGTCATCATGTTGTCATCATGTTGTCCTCATGTTGTCTTCATGTTGTCATCATGTTGTCTTCATGTTGTCATCATGTTGTCATCATGTTGTCATCATGTTGTCCTCATGTTGTCTTCATGTTGTCATCATGTTGTCCTCATGTTGTCTTCATGTTGTCATCATGTTGTCCTCATGTTGTCCTCATGTTGTCATCATGTTGTCTTCATGTTGTCCTCATGTTGTCCTCACGTTGTCCTCATGTTGCCCTCATGTTGCCCTCATGTTGTCCTCATGTTGTCTTCATGTTGTCTTCATGTTGCCCTCATGTTGTCCTCATGTTGTCCTCATGTTGTCTTGATGTTGTCCTTATGTTTCCCTCATGTTGTCTTCATGTTGTTGTCATGTTGTTGTCATGTTGTCCTCATGTTGTCCTCATGTTGTCCCCATGTTGTCCTCATGTTGTCCCCATGTTGTCCTATATCAATGTTCTTTTTAATTCCCCAAAATAACATGATTGATTCCACACAACGCTCTTTGCCAAGTACAAATCTCTACTTTCATTAATTTTGGGGCGTCTTATTCAATTTTATAGCATTTGAAACCAAATTGAAGTGTTTTTGAAATAGTATTGAGAGTAAAAGTTGACATATTCCAGTCTGTGATTATCATTAACATCCATTCCTTTAATTTTAGTCTCAATAATTCCTAATTTCTGCTTTTCTAACTCAAACATTAGGTATAATTTCCTATAAATTTGGTTTATTGACCATAAATTCCAAAAATAACTGTAAAACTGAAGTTAATAAGAAAAAAGTAAAAATCAGGAATTTATTCTGGATTGACCCAATTCGAAGACAATGTGGTGAAATCTTAGATATGGGAGAATAGAAGGAGGGGGTTCAGAGTGTTGTTCTTTGTTTCCGCCACTAGATGGAGTAACTTCTCTGAAAGAAAGAAAGAAGATTAGATTATACTTTATTTATCCCACAAGAAAGAAAGAAAGAAAGAAAGAAAGAAAGAAAGAAAGAAAGAAAGAAAGAAAGAAAGAAAGAAGATGCAGCTGCAACATCAGGCAGATGTGAAAATCCGACATTAAAACAGTTGAGAATGATTCATTTAAATCAATTCAATTTTATTTATAGTGATAGAGACACTTTACAGATGGAGCAGGTCTAGACCGCTCTATAATTTACAGATGGAGCAGGTCTAGACCGCTCTATAATTTACAGATAGAGCAGGTCTAGACCACTCTATAATTTACAGATAGAGCAGGTCTAGACCGCTCTATAATTTACAGATAGAGCAGGTCTAGACCGCTCTATAATTTACAGATAGAGCAGGTCTAGACCGCTCTATAATTTACAGATAGAGCAGGTCTAGATCACTCTATAATTTACAGATAGAGCAGGTCTAGACTGCTCTATAATTTACAGATAGAGCAGGTCTAGACCGCTCTATAATTTACAGATAGAGCAGGTCTAGACCACTCTATAATTTACAGATAGAGCAGGTCTAGACCGCTCTATAATTTACAGATAGAGCAGGTCTAGACCGCTCTATGATTTACAGATAGAGCAGGTCTAGACCGCTCTATAATTTACAGATAGAGCAGGTCTAGACCGCTCTATAATTTACAGATAGAGCAGGTCTAGACCGCTCTATAATCTACAGATAGAGCAGGTCTAGACCGCTCTATAATTTACAGATAGAGCAGGTCTAGACCGCTCTATAATTTACAGATAGAGCAGGTCTAGACCGCTCTATAATTTACAGATAGAGCAGGTCTCCACCGCTCCGAAGGTCCCCATGCACGGTTGGTTTGGGGGACCACAGACCTTTGTATTCCTTCCTGCAGAGATTCAGACTAACTTCTGTTAACGTCTGTGTGTCCTAGTGTGAGATCACATTTCTATATTTTTCTATCTTTCTTTCATTAACTACGTGTGCATTGCAGTGTCTGCTGTCTGTCTGTGGGGGGTCTCTGTTGTGTATGTATTCTTTCTTTTGTCCATAAAATCCATAAAAAAGAACGTGAGAATAGCGTGATAGACGCTCCTCCTCTTCCTCTTCTTTGTCCTCCTCCTCCTCCTCTTCTTCCTCCTCTCCCTCCTCCTCCTCCTCCTCCTCCTCCTCCTCCCCCTCCTCATCCTCTTCTCCTTCCTCTTCCTCCTCCTCCTCCTCCTCCTCCTCCTCCTCAATTCAATTAAATTTTATTTATAGTATCAATTCCACCTCCACCTCCACCTCTTCTTCCTCCTCCTCCTCCTCCTCCTCCTCCTCCTCCTCCTCCTCCTCCTCCTCCTCCTCCTCCTCCTCCTCCTCCTCCTCCTCCTCCTCCTCCTCCTCCTCCTCCTCCTCCTCCTCCTCCTCCTCCTCCTCCTTCCTCCTCCTCCTCCTCCTCCTCCTCCTCCTCCTCCTCCTCCTCCTCCTCCTCCTCCTCCTCCTCCTCCTCCTCCTCCTCCTCCTCCTCCTCCTCCTCCTCCTCCTCCTCCTCCTCCTCTCCTCCTCCTCCTCCTCCTCCTCCTCCTCCTCCTCCTCCTCCTCCTCCTCCTCCTCCTCCTCCTCCTCCTCCTCCTCCTCCTCCTCCTCCTCCTCCTCCTCCTCCTCCTCCTCCTCCTCCGGGTCATTGAACGCCTCTCATACCCTCCACTGCTCCACTTTAAACCTGCAGAGACGCTCAGAGAGCAGCAGAGCGCCGAGCTGCCTCCTCGTCCTGCTGTCTGTCTGTTTGTCTGTCTGTCTGCCTGTCTTTCTGTCTCTGTCTGTGTGTGTGTCTTTCTGTCTTTCTGTCTGTGTCTGTCTGTCTTTCTTTCTGTGTGTCTTTCTGTGTGTCTTTCTGTCTTTCTGTCTGTGTCTGTCTGTCTGTCTTTCTTTCTGTGTGTCTTTCTGTGTGTCTGTCTGCCTGTCCGTCTGTCTGTCTGTCTCTCCTGAGACTTTATTCCTGTAATCTCTGTTTCTGTCTGTCTGTCTGTGTCTTTCTGTCTGTCTGTCTGTGTGTCTGGGTATCTTTCTGTCTTTCTGTCTTTCTGTCTTTCTGTGTCTTTGTCTGTCTGTCTGCCTGTCCGTCTGTCTGTCCTGAGACTTTATTCCTTTATTCTCTGTTTCTGTCTGTCTGTGTCTGTCTGGGTGTCTTTCTGTCTTTCTGTGTCTCTGTCTGTCTGTCCTGAGACTTTAGTCCTTTATTCTCTGTTCTTGTCATCACGTGACCGTTGCCATTGGATTGTACCGCGCACGATGATTTGGTGAAAAGGTTCTCGAGAGACGGAGATCCTCTACGGTCAGACCGGGTAAGAATCAGCTGTTCTGGCTCTAAAATGACGTTTTTAGGGTGTTTTGTAATCTGTAAATTAAAGACATTTTGAAAGACGGGTGAAACTTAAGTCAAGGTGGGACTCAACTCAATGTATAAGAAATATCTGGAAATTAACAGTTATGACTGTATATTTTAACAGAAATTGTCCCTTGTACGTGATTCACAGCTATATTTCTGTTAATGTACAATACAACAGGAAGTCTTATGTTTATTTTTTACCATTGACAGTAATTTAACTGAAAAATTCTATTTTTTAATTAAGAAAGTTCGGGTAATGAGCTGCCGGTACCTGTTGTTATGTTACGTATTTATTTCTTAGAGCGTAGAAAATAGTCTGACTATTGAATTCATATTCATATTAGAAGGATGATTGGAAATCACTTATAGATTTTAAAAAATATATTCCACCGGGACAAAAACATTAAAAAAGACTAAAAAAAGCTTGAAAGGAGGGCAAAAATAATGAAAACAATCTTTAAAAATCCAAGCAAATATTCATTTTTACAATGATCAGTATCAGTTATGTATTGTTATTATAGTTTTTCTGTCTAAAATACAATTTATCCAATTAATTCCCCCTAAATGTCATCTCACAGGGAAATATTGTTGAAATATTGCAATTTTACTTTTATTTTACACACAAAACACATGATCAGCTCCTGAAATATGATGCATTATTATGAATGAAAGCTGTTTTAAGTTATGTTTGCTGATTACCGTACGTTCACACATAGCTGCATGTGAATATATATACAGATGGCTTTTACTATAGACAGAATTTTTACAGATAGATACATACAATAAGTTAGGCTAAAATGAGCAGTTTAACAATGGATTTAAGGTAGTACAAATAAAGTTTGGAGAGAAACTTTCCGAATTAAAGTGCAGTGTTTTATGATTTATTGTAAAATACAAAACATGGGATTTTTGGATTTCTTGGATCTAGCTTTGCTCCTGTTGCTCCCTGTGTTTTTCCTTGGGCTGTGAGTTAATAAATCCTTAGTCAACCGCCCCCGCCTGCCTCCCTCGTCCCTGCTTCTGGGTCCTTAGTCCGCTACAACAGCTGTTTTCCGTGGACGTCGGTTGCCCTCCTGCATCAGGAGCGCCTGTTTTGCATCACATTGCCGTTGTTGGCTCACTGCTGCTTGTTAACGCCACTTTATGTCAGACATGTGTGTGCTAGAAGACATGAGTTTCACACCATGTCTATGTATAACACATCCCAATCAAACCCAGGAGAGCAGCCGCTGCATATTTCAAGCTTCCACACAGCAGCTACACATCCCGGGCCCCTGCAACGGCTCACAAGGGTCCCTGAAAGAATATATTATCCATCCAATCGCTGCATGTTTTATTCAGTTCCATATCGTCACTGCAGAAGACAAAACTGTGGAGATCTAACTTTCTGTTTCCCCTTTCTGCCGCCTGTCATACTTACTGTATATATATATATATATATATATATATATATACACACACACACACACACAGGAATAGTAGCATTAGATCTATTAACCCTCGTGTTGTCTTCCCGGCAAAATTGAAAATCACTTTTATCGTTGTTTTTAACTTTTTCTTACGTTTTTGATGGTTTTGAACACTTTTGATGGTTTTTTAATGTTTGTCACTTTTTTCGACGTTTAACACTACGTAACACTAACTTATTCACTTTATTTTTGGAAATTACAGCAAAGTCTAACAGTGTATTAGTCAAAATAATTCATAATTTCTGCCTTTTTAACTAAAAACGTATGTATAATTTGATATAAATGAAGTTTGTTGGCCATGAATCCCAAGAATAAATGTAAAACCTGTTACTAAACCAGCTCAGGTTTTTAAAAAAAAGCACCAAAAGCTGAAAAAGGTGAGAAATAAATCAGAAAAAATGACAAAAACTTCGGAAAAGCACAAAAAAAATGACCTGGAAGGGCAAGTTCATGGTTAAAAAGAAGACAACACAAGGGTTAAAGTGAACTATTTTTTTTTATTGGACACTTCTCACCCTTCACTTCCCCACCAGTTGCCCCCCTCCTCCACCATGAGCCTCCCCTCCAGCTCGACGGCCTCTCCGGTGTCTCAGGACTCCAGTGTTTTCTTCAACGAGACGACGGCGTCCTGCGTCAAAGACCCGCTCGACACCTTCATCGTGAACGTCGGGGGAAGTCGCTACGTGCTGTCCCAGGAGTTGCTGGCGTCCCATCCGGAGACCCGCCTGGGGAGACTGGCCAGCTGCAGCCGAGACTCGGCGCTGGAGCTCTGCGACGACGCCGACTTCCTGGAGAACGAGTTCTTCTTCGACCGAAATTCACAAACCTTCCAGTAGGTGGCGCCTAGATCTCTTACCTGAGAAATGCATGATGTCCTGTTGTAATAATAACATGTAAAAAATATACCAAAGTCAAACATTTCTACAGTATATCATACTTAATTTAGGCACTTGAGATAACGAAGATGAAGTTAATAAAAGTGCAAAACCTTTATAGGGTTTAATATCAGGACTGACAGAATGCTTCCTGTCTCTGCTGACAGGTATGTGATGAACTACTACCGGACGGGTCACCTGCATGTGAAGGAGGAGTTGTGTGAGATCTCCTTCCTGCAGGAGATCGAATACTGGGGCATCGACGAGCTTCGCATCAACCCCTGCTGCCGCGAGCGCTACTACCGCCGCAAGGAGCAGAAGGAGAACTTGGACGTAAGACGAGATTATGAGCCCGAGGACTACGATGAGGACTTTGCCGGTGCTGCTTGCCCGGCTCTCCGCCGTTGCCTGTGGGATCTGCTTGAGAAACCTGACTCATCCCGCGCCGCTCGTACCTTCGGCTCGCTCTCGGTCTTCTTCGTGGTGGTGTCAGTCATCAACATGGTGCTCATATCGTTAGATTTAGGGGAGGACTTTGGCGTGAGTGACGTTGGTATCGCTGCACCGCTGCTGTTCGATGCCCTGGAGTACGTGTGCGTGGTGTGGTTCACGGGAGAGTTGGCACTTCGGTTTCTCTGCGTGAGGGATAAGTGTCGCTTCAGTCGAAGTATTCCCAACGTGATCGACCTGCTGGCCATCCTGCCGTTCTACGTGACGCTGGCGGTGGAGAGCCTCCACGGAGGATCCACAGAGCTGGAGAACATGGGCCGCGTGGTGCAGGTCCTCCGACTCCTCAGGTCGCTCCGTATGTTGAAGTTGGGACGACACTCGACAGGTAAACAGACGCTTTAGTATTGTCCAAAAACACACTTTTTCACAATTCTTTCAAGTTTGCCTTCTGATCCAGTTGCTGCCGTCGTTCACATTTATGTTATTCTACAAGTCTTCAGTTCCAGACTGAAATATCTAAACTATCTGATGGATTGTGATGAAATGTAACACCTCGGTGGTCCTTGGACTTTGGACCTAGCCCGTTCAACATGTTGATGTCTCCAATACTTTGGTGACCAAGTACCTGCAGAACTAATGGCATTACTATTACGAATAGGGGAATAATTGAGTCTTAGATGCATTACGATTCTCTCTTTAAAAATTATGTATCGATTGTCATTGCCAATTTAGTGTGATGATGTAGAATGAAGGAGGACCAAAAGCGGAGCAGGTGAGAGCTTCAAATAAGATTTATTAACAAAATACACAGTCCAATGAACACGGGATCCAACAGAAAGCACAAAAAATGTCCCAAAATCCCCAAAACTCCCAAAAAGGTCAAAGGGAAAAGAAATACAGACACTGGGAACAAAGGTGGGGAAAAACTCACGGGGATAAAAGTCCAAGGGAACAGGAAACAACACCAGGAACAAGACGATGCACAGCAGGACACAACGAACTCGTGGACAGGACAAAAGGATCTGACCAGAGACAAAGGGAGCACAGACATTAAATACACAAGGCAATGAGGTAACGAGGTAACGAGGTAACGAGGTAACGAGGTAACGAGGTAACGAGGTAACGAGAGGCAGGTGACAGGAGGGCAGGGGAGCAGGTGGAAAACATCAGGTAATCACAAGAGAGGGAAGACACAGGAAGTAGAACTAGAGGCAACACAACAACAACAACACAATACAGGACCGACAACACAAGACAGGACCAACAACACAAGGCTGGACCAACAACACAAGACAGGACCAATAACACAACACAGGACCAACAACACCACACAAGACCAACAACACAAGACAGGACCAATAACACAACACAGGACCAACAACACCACACAAGACCAACAACACGGCGGCTTTTCCATTTATTGACAGTGGATAGATATTAAAGGGGGAGAGAGATGGGCAAAGGGCCACAGGTCGGACCCAAACCCGGGCCCTTGCAGGACTCAGCCTACATGGGGCGAAAGTTATGAAAGTAATGCTTGAAGCTTCGGACATCATCAGTCACGTGGTGTTCCTCATTTGAGGAATAGGAAAGGAATAAGGAAAGGAATAACCTACGATTGTTTCTTAGAGAAACCTCTTTAGTCTTTTTAGTTTTTCAATTAAAAGCCCAATCAATTCAATTCAATTTTATTTTATTTATAGTATCATTTCATAACAAGAGTTATCTTGAGACACTTTACAGATAGAACAGGTCTAGACCACACTCTATAATTTACAAGGACCCAACAGTTCTAGTAGTTGCCTCCAGAGGAAGCAACAGTGGGACAGTGGCGAGGAAAAACTTCCTTTTAGGCAGAAACCTGGGACAGACCCAGACCCAGACCCAGGCTCTTGGTAGGCGGTGTCTGACGACCGGTTGGGGTTAGAATGAAGAGCGGCAATAACAGTCACAAAAACTAGTAGTTTGTAGTAGTTCTTTGTAGTAGTTCATGGCGTAGCAGGACACTGCAGCATTACAAGGCCCAGCAGGGCGTAGCAGAGCACAGCAGAACGTGTAGCGGGACCATGGCGACAGCTGCTAACATGATTTTGGAGCCTCCCTGATCCAAGGAAACATGGAAAAAGAACATAAGAACAATCAGTACTGCCATTAATATATTTGAATTTATATGCTCATATTTGTCTGTCATCCTTTATGTCCAGGCCTGAAGTCTCTGGGTTTGACCATCGCTGAGTGCTACGAGGAGGTCGGCCTACTGCTCCTCTTCCTCGCCGTCGGTATTTCCATCTTTGCCACCGTGGTGTTCACTTTGGAGCGCGACCTTCCCGCCACCACATTCACCAGCGTGCCGGCCGCTTGGTGGTGGGCGACCACCTCCATGACGACGGTCGGCTACGGAGACATCCGGCCCGACACGGCCGTGGGGAAGGTGCTGGCCTTCCTTTGCATCCTGTCCGGGATCCTGATCCTGGCGCTGCCCATCGCCATCATCAACGAGCGCTTCTCCGCCTGCTACTTCACCATGAAGGTGAAGGACGCAGCGATGAGGCAGAGCGAGATGCTGAAGAGGCTGGCCCGCGGCTCGGTGGGGGGAATGGGCGAGGGAAGAGCGGGAGGAGGCGTGAATTTGAGGGACGCCTACGCCCGGAGCATCCTGGAGATGTTGAGGCTGCATGGCCCCGAAAGGGTGAGCACCCGGAGCAGCAGAGGAGAGGAACTGTGGTGATAAAACCTGGAGACTCTGAGGGATTGCTCTGCAAATTACAACCTCGCTGCTGTCGGAGCGGATGTCTCTGGCCTCTCTAAACTAGTAGGTTAAAACACAGCAGTGGAATCCTCTTATATAAATATATCCACAGTATAAAGATGAGAAAATAATCCCTGTGTGGGAAAAAGTTGCATTTCTTACCTAGGATTACTCAAAATGTCTCTTAAGTCAAAAACTGGGAATTGCCATAACGAACACCAGATGTAATAAAGCTGCGATGATAAGTCTGAGTTTCTGGTCTTTTGTGTAGTTGTTTATCTTTATGCATGTGACGCAGAACATGCATTATTTCTGTAAAGTTAACCCTCGTGTTGTCTTCACCTTCGGGACCCCCTCGGGTCCCTCGGGTCAAACTGACCCGGGACTTATTTGGGGTTTTAAAAACAATTCTGAAATAAGATTTTCCTTCATAATCTATCAACAAATATCGTCTTTATCTCCATTTCCAGCAGCTGAGATAACATCTATGTTCAGGGAATGAATCAGTCTCTACTAGAACACTATTAAAGATGGAAGTGGGGTTCGTTTTTATCATCAGGTTATAATTCATGTTAAAAATCACTATGGAAACAACATACAGTGGTGCTCAAAAGTTTACATACACATGCTTAAGTTGACTAAAAAGAGGAATAAAAAAATCATGTTTTGGAAATTTATTTTAATACCTAAATTAAAAAATGAGGTAAAATCCAACCTTTAAGGACACCAATTTTCTTTGTGAATGAATAACGTATTGTAAATAAATAAATGTTCTTATTTAAAATACAGGGGTCATAAGTATACATACCCCTATGTTAAATTCCCATAGAGGCAGGCAGATTTTTATTATTAAAGGCCAGTTATTTCCTGGATTCAGGATATTATGCATCCTGATAAAGTTCCCTTGGCCTTTAGAATTAAAATAGCCCCACATCATCACATACTCTTCACCATGCTTAGAGATAGGCATGGGATACTTTCTATAAAATCATCTCTCAATGCAAATCAAACCAGGTATTAGTCTAACTGAAATAAAACCATGCCTATCTCTAAGCATGGTGAAGAGTATGTGATGATGTGGGGCTATTTTAATTCTAAAGGCCAAGGGAACTTTATCAGGATGCATAATATCCTGAATCCAGGAAATAACTGGCCTTTAATAATAAAAATCTGCCTCTATGGGAATATAAGTATGTATACTATGACCTGTATTTTAAATAAGAACATTTATTTATTTACAATACGTTATTCATTCACAAAATTGGTGTAAAGGTGGATTTTACCTCATTTTTAATTTAGGTATTAAAATAAATTTCCAAAACATGATTTTTTTATTCCTCTTTTTAGTCAACTTAAGCATGTGTATGTAAACTTTTGAGCACCACTGTAAGTGTCATATCCAGAATAATGTTCTGAGTCAGGAATACATGTTTATCTCAGGAAATAAGGTAAGGTGCTGATTTCAGGTAGAAAACATGGAACTGGGACCATTTTTCTTCTTAGAAAAATTAGAAATGGATCAATTTGACTCTTATAAGAGTGAAGTATAAGAGTCTAAGTATTACACTTATTATACTACTAGTATAGTCTTATACTTCACTCTTAGAGTCTTATACTTCACTCTTAGACTCTTATACTTCATTCTTATAAGAGTGAAGTATAAGAGTATAAGAGTTAAGTATAAGACTCTAAGAGTGAAGTATAAGAGCATGAGACTGAAGTATAAAAGTATACTTCACTCTTATGCTCTTATACTTCGTCCACTTACTTCCTGCTTTGCTCCATTATAACGGGAGGCCATTAGACGGTGTCTTTCATAATTGCTGCTTGAACCAACGACTTATGTGGTTTTTTTTCGGGTAAGGACAGTCCCAATGCAGTACACCTTAACATGCAAGCAGTCTGAGACGTTTCCTACAAAGCACAGCGTGTCGTGTGTAAATTAGAGAGTTGGATGCCACAAAAAAGCTTCAGATTCAGTGGATTCAGAGGAGGAAAAACCTTTCTGTGTTCCTGTTGTGTTTCATTACGTTGTCTCTGTGCACCACTCTTCTTCTCTGAGAGTACACATGCATTAGTAGGTGTTGTGTGGAGGTCAGCGTCAGACCCTACAGGCTGTTCTTTGGTCTCGGCACCTTGTATAGTTGTGTTAGCGCTCTGTGACTCAGTCATGCAATAAAGGTCATCCTCCCGTGGGTCAGTGGTCTTCTTAAATATCACAGCGATGGCTCCAAGGCCCGAATAACAGCGCTGATGCTGTTGTTTGTACATTAGCTACTGGGTGTAGATGTTATATCATTTCTCTTTCCCAAAGATTTAACTCTTGTGTTGTCTTCCCGCCAAAAATGAAATTCTTTACTTATTGTTACGTTTTTGTCCCTTTTTTCAACACTTTTTTCCCAATGTTTGTCCCTTTTTTTTACTTTTAATACTACGTAACTTACTTATTAACTAGTTTTACAGTTATTTGGGGAATTTATGGTCAATAAACCTAATTTCTAGGAAATTATACCTAATGTTTGAGTTAGAAAAGCAGAAATTAGGAATTATTGAGACTAAAATTAAAGGAATGGATGTTGATGATAATCACAGACTGGGACAACATGAGGACAACATGAAGACAACAGGAAGATAACATGAAGAAGATATGAGGACAACATGAAGACAACATGAGGACAACATGAGGACAACATGAAGACAACATGAGGACAACATGAAGACAACAGGAAGACAACATGAGGACAACATGAAGACAACATGAGGACAACAGGAGGACAACATGAGGACAACATGAAGACAACATGAAGACAACAGGAGGACAACATGAGGACAACATGAAGACAACAGGAGGACAACATGAGGACAACATGAAGACAACAGGAGGACAACATGAGGACAACATGAAGACAACAGGAAGATAACATGAAGAAGATATGAGGACAACATGAAGACAACATGAGGACAACATGAGGACAACATGAGGACAACATGAAGACAACAGGAAGACAACATGAGGACAACATGAAGACAACATGAGGACAACAGGAGGACAACATGAGGACAACATGAAGACAACATGAAGACAACAGGAGGACAACATGAGGACAACATGAGGACAACATAAAGACAACAGGAGGACAACATGAGGACAACATGAAGACAACAGGAGGACAACATGAGGACAACATGAGGGCAAGATGAGGACAACATGAAGACATCATGAGGACAACATGAGGACAACATGGGGACAAGATGAAGAAAACATGAGGACAACATGAGGGTTAGAAATGTCCTCGGGTCAAATTGACCCGTTGTCCTATATCAATGTTCTTTTTAATTCCCCAAACAACATGATTGATTCCAGCCTCCATTTTGGCGGGAAGACGACTCGAGGGTTACGAGAATAAAATGAGACCATATCATAAGAGCCCGTTCAGGAGAATACTACCAGGCTTGAACCCTCTGTCCTCACTGGAAGGACTCTCTTCTTCTCCTTAAATGACTAAAATGCAAATATGATGCTCTAGTTTTCTCTCTCCGTGCAGCCAGAGGCATCAAACGCTGGATTCAGGTCAGCAGTGATGGCAGTCAGACGGGACCTGACTCACAGAAGGACTGAAACTAGTAGAAGTAGTTCATTTGAACATGTAAAA
>JABXJD010000244.1:842500-862500 GCA_013375575.1 Percina caprodes | reverse complement strand
TTTCAAAAACACTTCAATTTGGTTTCAAATGCTATAAAATTGAATAAGACGCCCCAAAATTAATGAAAGTAGAGATTTGTACTTGGCAAAGAGCGTTGTGTGGAATCAATCATGTTATTTTGGGGAGTTAAAAAGAACATTGATATAGGACAACATGGGGACAACATGAGGACAACATGGGGACAACATGAGGACAACATGAGGACAACATGAGGACGACATGAGGACGACATGAGGGCAACATGAGGACAACATGAGGACAACATGAGGACGACATGAGGACGACATGAGGACGACATGGGGACAACATGAGGACAACATGAGGACAACATGAGGACGACATGGGGACAACATGAAGACAACATGAGGACAACATGGGGACAACATGAGGACGACATGAGGACGACATGAGGGCAACATGAGGACAACATGAGGACGACATGAGGACGACATGAGGACGACATGGGGACAACATGAGGACAACATGAGGACAACATGAAGACAACATGAGGACAACATGAAGACAACAAGAGGACAACATGAGGACAACATGAGGGCAACATGGGGACAACATGGGGACAACATGAAGACAACATTAAGACAACATGAAGACAACATGAGGGCAACATGGGGACAACATGGGGACAACATGAGGGTTAAAGAAATAGCCTCACACTCCTGGTTATAGTCAAACTTTGTTAGTTCCCTGTGTAAATCATGAGGGGACGGCAGCAGCGGAGCCTCTGCAGAGCTCAGGACACTTTTGTTTACTGCAGAACGAGGAGGAGACGCTCATCATCCTGTCCGGAGACACGAGCTGCTGCTCTGCTTACAGAAGACACATGCTATACCATTTCATATACAGCTGGACATCTTCTCAGAGCTAAATATGATAACACCAAGGCTATGTGTGTAGATTTTAGACGTCATCACTCTAACCCTGTAAACACTACGATTAATGTTGAATCCAGGACCTTCACCCGGGAGAGCGGGGCTCGTGTCCCGTGTGTGTCCTTAACCGTCCCGTTATTGTGTCAGGGAAGCACAAGCCCACATACAAGCTTTTCCTCAACCTAACCGTCACGTACCAAGCCTCATGTTGTCCTCATGTTGTCTTCATGTTGTCCTCATGTTGTCTTCATGTTGTCCTCATGTTGTCTTCATGTTGCCCTCATGTTGCCCTCACGTTGTCCTCATGTTGTCTTCATGTTGTCTTCATGTTGCCCTCATGTTGTCCTCATGTTGCCCTCATGTTGTCCTCATGTTGTCCTCATGTTGCCCTCATGTTGTCCTAATGTTGCCCTCATGTTGTCCTCATGTTGTCTTCATGTTGTCTTCGTGTTGCCCTCATGTTGTCCTCATGTTGTCCTCATGTTGTCTTCATGTTGTCTTCATGTTGTCCTCATGTTGCCCTCATGTTGTCCTCATGTTGTCCTCATGTTGTCCTCATGTTGCCCTCATGTTGTCCTCGTGTTGTCCTCATGTTTCCCTCATGTTGTCTTCGTGTTGTCTTCATGTTGCCCTCATGTTGTCTTCATGTTGTCTTCATGTTGCCCTCATGTTGTCCTCATGTTGTCTTCATGTTGCCCTCATGTTGTCCTCATGTTGTCCTCATGTTGCCCTCATGTTGTCCTCATGTTGTCCTCATGTTGTCCTCATGTATCCCCCATGTTGTCCTCATGTTGTCTTCATGTTGTCCACATGTTGTCCTCATGTTGCTCTCATGTTGTCCTCATGTTGTCCTCATGTTGCCCTCATGTTGTCCTCATGTTGTCCTCATGTTGTCCTCATGTATCCCCCATGTTGTCCTCATGTTGTCTTCATTTTGTCCTCATGTTGCCCTCATGTTGTCCTCATGTTGTCCTCATGTTGTCCTCATGTTGCCCTCATGTTGTCCTCATGTTGTCCTCATGTTGCCCTCATGTTGTCTTCATGTTGTCTTCATGTTGTCCTCATGTTGCCCTCATGTTGTCCTCATGTTGCCCTCATGTTGTCCTCATGTTGTCCTCATGTTGCCCTCATGTTGTCCTCATGTTGTCTTCATGTTGTCTTCGTGTTGCCCTCATGTTGTCTTCATGTTGTCTTCATGTTGTCTTCGTGTTGCCCTCATGTTGTCTTCATGTTGTCCTCATGTTGTCCTCATGTTGCCCTCATGTTGTCCTCATGTTGTCTTCATGTTGTCTTCATGTTGTCTTCGTGTTGCCCTCATGTTGTCTTCATGTTGTCTTCATGTTGTCCTCATGTTGCCCTCATGTTGTCCTCATGTTGCCCTCATGTTGTCCTCATGTTGTCCTCATGTTGCCCTCATGTTGTCCTCATGTTGTCTTCATGTTGTCTTCATGTTGTCTTCGTGTTGCCCTCATGTTGTCCTCATGTTGTCTTCATGTTGTCTTCATGTTGTCCTCATGTTGTCCTCATGTTGCCCTCATGTTGCCCTCATGTTGTCCTCATGTTGTCCTCATGTTGCCCTCATGTTGTCTTCATGTTGTCTTCGTGTTGCCCTCATGTTGTCTTCATGTTGTCCTCATGTTGTCCTCATGTTGCCCTCATGTTGTCCTCATGTTGTCCTCATGTTGTCCTCATTAATTGTCATTTCTTCTGATTTATTTCTCACTTTTCCGATGTTTTTGTCGTTTTTCCTGATTTATTTCTCACTTTTTGTAATGTTTTGTCATTTTTTTCTGATTTATTTCTCACTTTTTCAATGTTTTTTTCATTTTTTCTGATTTATTTCTCACTTTTCCGATGATTTTATTGTTTTTTCTGATTTATTTGTCACTTTTTCCAGCTTTTGGTGCTTTTTTTCTTTAAAGCTGAGCTGTTTAATAACAGGTTTTACACTTATTCTTTGAATATGGTCAACATGGTCAACAAACCTTATTTATATCAAATTATACATACGTTTTTAGTTAAAAAGGCAGAAATTATGAATTATTTTGACTAACAGTTAAGATCTGAGAATGTTGAGTGTCTCACAGATGGGTAGATGCCAAAGTTTTTTCAATTAAAAGTTTTCAACACTACGTAACACTGACTTATTAACTTTGGTTTTACAGTTGAGGAGCCTGTCAGCTGCAACAACAGAGCTTTTAGTGGACGAAAATTGAAGGTGAACATTTGTGCATTGTCGGAAAATGGCATCCCATCAGTCAATTAGACAAAAACATGGGGAAATAATTGGAAAAAACACAGTTAGCCTTTGAAGGAGTCTGCTTCTGAGGATTGAAGGCGTCCTCTGTGTTGCACTGCTGTCTGGTGGCATCAAACAGTCATTACACTCCTTTATCTGAACATGATAAATGAGTTCATGAGGGGGAAAATCCATCCGCAGAGACTCATCACCAAGGTATTCAGGGTTGGGTTAACACTAACAGAATTACACAACAACTAAAGTAGACAGAGTGCTACGATCCACCTTCTTTTACCCTCTACTAGTACCTTGTTACTCTGTGTATCGTAGATAAAATAATCCTGCTGTAAATTCTGTATTCTGGTTTATTGCTCATACTTTACATATGAATTACAGGTCTGATTACCTCTGTCGAAAATCTTGTTTTTTGCTTTTTCATTTCGAGGCATTAAGTGCAGATCGATGAGGGAATGAAAAGACTATTTTAGCATAAGGCTGCAACATAACAATAAATGTTGTGTCTTTTAAAATAACGATGACAAATAACTTGAATCTCCCTCAAATGAAAATGAGTTTTCAGCCAAAGTCAACCACCACACACCTAACTGCATCCATCACAATGTATTGAACTGTATAGAGATTCAATTCATTATAAATAGCCGATCCAAGACAGTAATTAGGCTGCTGACCCGGAAACACCAAAAAATAATACACCGTTATCGCTAGTCAACCAGAACAGTGTTAAAACAGTACTAAGGCTTCGATAATGAAACTGGAACCCATGTACACGCTCCACAAGCATAAAAACAAGAATAAAGTCCATAATACTTCAGTCATAATGCTTGTTACTAACCTAGTTACTAACCTAGTTACTAACCTGGTTACTAACCTAGCTCTGGGGAGTCATTCCCCGGAGTCCTTATGTTCTTTACCCCCCAGCATGTTTCCTCGGATCAGGGAGGCTCCAAATTCATGGTAGCAGCTGTCGCCATGGTCCCGCTACACGTCCTGCGATGCCCTGCTACGTCCTGCTACGCTCTGCTGTGCCTTGTAATGCCGCACAGTGCCCTGCTATGCCATGAACTACCACAAAGAAAGTCTCGGGTTACGTATGTAACCCTTGTTCCCCGAGTTAGGGGAACGAGACACTGCGTCGGTTCACCGCACCTCGCCCCGCCTGGAGTGCCTTGCTTCATAGAAGGAGCTAATGAGCTACGTGCCGGCGTGCTTATATGCCCCTACGGTTATGCCGTCACATGCTACCGTTCTCCCTAGGACCAATAGGATTGGAGTAGTTTTCATTCGCATTCAGCCCTGTCATGCCTAAAGGCGTTCCCATAGTGTCGTAAGGGGAACTACTACAAAGTACTATTACAAACTACTATTTTTTGTGACTGTCATTGCCACTCTTCATTCTAACCCCAACCGGTCGTCAGACACCAACTACCAAGAGTCTGGGTCTGGGTCTGTCCCAGGTTTCTGCCTAAAAGGAAGTTTTTCCTCTCCACTGTCCCACTGTTGCTTGCTCTGGAGGAAACGTCTCGGGTTACGTATGTAACCCTTGTTCCCCGAGATAAGGGAACGAGACACTGCGTCGGTTATGACACTATAGGCGTAACCGACGCAGTTCGAGTTCCCCTCGAAGGGGAACTACTAGAACTGTTGGGTCCTTGTAAATTATGGAGTGTGGTCTAGACCTGCTCTATCTGGTCTAGACCTGCTCTATCTGTAAAGTGTCTCCAGATAACTCTTGTTATGAATTGATACTATAAATAAAATTGAAATTGACCAACTAGGCCCGGGTAACGCAGGATATGGACACAAGGTAAAAAAACAGAGCCACTAAACACATCACTGACTTATATTCAATCAAATGAAAGTGAAAATAAATAAATAAATGTTGTTGTTTTGTTTGTTTAAATTATGGTTGTTGGTCCTTTTTGCTGGGGGTGGGGGGGTGTTGCAGCACCCGCCGCACCCCTAGTTCCCACGGATCCATCAACCTTCAGTATCTCCAGAGACAGATGAGAGAGGCTGCAGGCCCACAGATAGAAACTTATGTCTCTGTTCAGCTGTGTTTTGTGTTTCTTCTTCACCAGATGACGTATTCTGAGTCGAGAGAAGATACAGACAAAGTATTATTTTTTGAGTGAGAGAGCTCACGCAACTGCAGTCACAGCTTTTTCTATTTTTATCTTCTATTTTGGCTCCGTGTGCGTCAGGGTTGCAGTGAAACTGTGTGGGAGGCCGACCTGAAGGACTAACAGCCGCCCACGTAAAACGAGCTCATTCACACTCAGTATTGTGGTCTCAGATTCAGACTGCAACACATTTTATCCCAACTTTATCATCTTGAAACACACAAGTGGACAGAAACAACGTAAAAACCAGTAGCGTAGTCTACGTGATATGCAGGAATATGAAGTATACCCACTAAGAAAGCTCCAGGATTTCCATATACCCGCTTAAAAATGCAGCAACAACATGCTTTCCATTATAATTTTGATATATTTTGAATTGTCATCTGTTTTTTTCTTCTTCACGTAGGCTAAATAAAGATACATCCACTGTACATTAGGGAATAAAACTTATCTGAATGCAGGAAATGAAGTCTTTAACCATCAAAATAACCTTGGGGGAGGACACCCAGACCTCCTACTATGATGTGCCCCCCCCCCTCAAAGGCAGATTCTGGCCTATATACTGTATATATATATAGGTCAATATATTTATATACAGTACAGTATACCCACTACAATACATTTGACTACACCACTGGCTAAAAGTACTGTTATTTTACATGGAGTCTGGTGGGTCTGGTGATAGAGATTTGAGTTCATTCACAAAAAGGATAATAATAATAATACATTTTATTTGTAATGCACTTTACATTTAAACAAAAGTGCTAATCATCATGTCCATGATCCTTCATGTTACATACATGTTACCCACTCTGTTTCTCCAATTTGTGACAAATGCACATCAAATGATAGTACATAGTATTAGTAATAGTACATGTATTCTGGAGCTGTCCATTCATTTATCTACTGTGGGCAACAATATTTGTCTTCTTTTTTCCAGGGTTTATCATGAGATAAGAGGGAGACTCGGCTCTCCTTTGGATGCTCAGAGGACTCTTTACTCGTCCCTCAACACATCCAAATAACTTTATTGATAGGCAAAATGCAAGCTAGACAACTACTTCGCAAAGATTGGATAAGATCACTTCCACTCGGTTTCAGTACGTGAACATCAGCATAAAAGGGAAGTATTCAATGTGAGAATTCATGTAATTATGCACTGTTGTTTTTGGCATTTATGGGTTTCCTTGACTTGTGGATAAGATTATTTTTCTTTTAAGCTTGTCTTTGAGTTTGTTGATAGCATATGAACAAAATTTAACAATCACCCAAAGTTACACACACACACACGGGGGGGTTCAGTCTGGACCTGGGTTGTCAGTCTGAATGAGGATTTTTTGCGTTGTGAGGAGGTCAGACATCCACCCAGAGACCCCAAAAAGCCACGCTGGCTCCATCTGCTGCTACTGTGACAGACTACACACACACTGTGACATCACTCTCTCTCTCTCACACACACACACACAGTAACAGAGCAGCAACAGCAGAGGGAGTTGTCGTAAACAATGTGTGGGACCTCCACGGCTCAGCCACTCAAAACAAGTTTTCCACCGCTGGTGTCATGCCCGCCTGTTGTGACCCAGCAGAGAGAGTAGTATGTGTGTGTGTGTGGGGGGGGGGCTATTTATAGGCCCATAATGACCATGTGTCCTTCAAGATCACGTCGTCCACACTCTCGGGTCCCAGAGGAAGCAACAAGGACACATATCTCCACGTGTGTGACAAAACAAGTGAGAGAACTTTCCAAAAATAGAATAAACTCTTACAGAGATTTGGAAAAACAGAATTTTATTAAGACAACAACAAAAAACAGCCTGAATACTCAGGAACGTTATCAGATACTTCGTTACGAAGCAGGAGTGGCAATTTATTTTTCTTTACACAAAAGAAATGAATAAAACAACAAAAAAACACTGAACTCTACGTTCCAAAAAAGGTGAAAGCACCACAAAAAGTATCGTCGTGTCACGGCCGACCTTTCCTCCCACCCCCCCTAAAAAAAACAACAACATTACAGTTACACATCACCCAAAGCCTCGTGGGAATGGGCGGGCTCGCTCTTCTTTCCCATGCACCCCCACTTCTCCTGCAAATGTTAGAAAAACACTGTGTAGAAGAGCTGCCGTTGACAGAGGCCCAGTGTGTTGTCCCGTAACATCAGCTTTATGAAAATATACCCACATTCCTGAGGCACGAGCTGAAATTAACTGCCCCCAGGTCAGTTAAAGGACAACCCACTGAATAAGCTGAAATGAGAATAATAAGAAGGAGGAGGGGGGAGGAGGGGGAGGCTTGCTTTCTCCTCTGTGGACAGCCATTACCAGCCAGCATTAGATAGTAAACAAAATGGACTACTACCCCCCCTCCCCTCTCCCTCCCTTCCTCGTTATATGGGTCTGTTGACACAGCAGGGAAATGAAAACCTCTTTCCCAAACCCATGAACGAGACTCCAGGATGCAGGGGTAAATAATAAATGAATAGGCTTTGACTTCCTGCCACTGTGACTCAACCATTCATCCCAAAAACAAAAAAAAAAAAAAACACACCACAACACATTGTTCAGGAATCACAGGAGACACCAAAATGCTCCGTGTGAGCGGTGCTAACATCACATCACAGGATGACAACATCAGTCGTTAAAAAAAAGGTGAAATAAACGTAATTTCTTAAGAAAAGGCTGGTAAAAAAATGAGTTTGTGGCGGGTCAAAGCTCCACTGCTGCCCTCGAGCGTGTGACCCACACGGACATTCAAACATAAACAACACGGCTCGTTAGCCGGGTGGCTAACACGCTAGCTAATAAGCTAACGACGCTTAGCTTACTGCTAACTATTGAAGAATTCATGAAATTAAAAAAAACATAGCTACCAGTCCTGTAAAAAAACACAGTCCTGTGAAATTTCATTTCTAATGAGTCTTCTCCCCATGAGAAAGGTAGGAGGAGGTGGTGGTGGGGGGGGGGACTGGCTCTCAGCACGGCACACCGTCCCCCGTCTTGGGGAAGTCTCCACAGTCCGCGGCCGAGAACTGCAGCCTCCTCACGGCCTCTTTAATCAGGTTCCCCGATAAAATTAAGTCCTGCAGCAGCCGGTGCGGGTCGTCCTCCTCCACGTTGATCCTCTTTTTGTTCCACGGTTTGATTGTTTGGTCCCAGTCGTGGTCGCTGTTCGCCCCGGGGATGCTGTACGGGCTTGCCCTGCTGCTCCCCCGGTGTCCCCGGTTCCGGAGCCGCATGCAGCAGCCGTGGTGCTTCTGTTTCTGCGATGGAGCTCCCGCGCTGCCGCCGATTATGGCTGCCGGCTTGACCACGCCGGAGCCGCCGCCGGCGAGCCCGTGCAGGCAGGACACGGACACGGACACGGTCTTCTGGTGGCCCCCGCTATTGTTGTGGAGCTGCAGGGCTTCGCCGATCTTCGTCACCAGCGCGTCCACTTCCTTGGAGCCGACCGTAACGGACTGCTCCAGAAAGATGTAGTTCTCCTTCCGACACGGCATGATGTGGCGGATGTGTTGTCGACCTTTTTGAGTGTTTTAACCGTGTTTTTGTTGCCGGTATCACCGAGAGCCGCCGGGCTGCTCCTCGCTCTCACCACGCCGCGCAGCAGTAACCACCAAGCCATCCAGACTTCATTTGTAAACAATGGGTGACGCGTTGTGGAATGTACCATGTCCCTTGCGAATTAGAGGGGTGTTTTATTTTCAAATCAAAACAAATTACACCGTAATACATCACAATTTTAGGAAATGAATCAGTATGCTTACATTAAATAGTAACAAAGGAGATTATTTAGAAGTTTGCAACGCAAAAAGTGAACAATAACGTTCGTTTTTGGTATTATATCGTTAAGAGATTCCCCTCAACCCGACTACGCTGCTGAGTTGGGCCTGCTCCTTTCAAATGGATATTACATAACACTTAACTGTCTGCTGCTGTCTGTCCAAACAAAACAAACAAAGCGAAATATCTTTATGTGTGTGTGTGTGTGTGTGTGTGTGTGTGTGTGTGTGTGTTTAATCGCATTTAATCAATACACAAATCCAAATTTTTATTCATGCATTCATTTATGAGCGATTACATGCTGAAATCAGACTATATTTTGACTATCATCCCAATATGTTCTATAAAATCCAGATATAGCCGACTTTATGAAATACTTCATAACAATAGCTGCTGATTCCAAAAATGATGTCACACATTTTTATGTCAAATTGGACCTGCATAGCGTAGATATGGCTTTGATAGCATAGTATTTTACACAGTTGTTTTGGTCTTTTTAAGGTAATCACATAATCCTAAAGGCTCACAGATGTTACCAGAGTCACAGCTCGGACCGAAGAGAAAAACAACAACAACTAAGGATGTATTATGTTTGGTAAAGGCCATCAAAATCAAGTCTGTGATAATAAAACCTTTTGCAGCCACAACATCTGATCAAAAGATTGAGCATAATGATTATTTCTTTGTCTGAAAAGACGCTTTAAATCCCAAATTAAATGACAAGCACCATACTGAACATATACAGTGTGATGTAACTAAATCCCAAAACCAAACATAGTGTGAACTAGGCTAAAAAATAGGCCTAAACACACACACACGTGGTTAAAATAGTTGTCTGTGAGCATGGTTAGTGAGCACGTGGAGCTGCCAGTGGCATGCAGCGTGTACACACTGACAATAGGAGTGGAGGCAGGGTGTGTGTGTGTGTGTGTGTCCGTGGGAGAACACGGTGTTCATTTCAGTTTCTGAGAAACAGCAGCCGAGCTAAACCCGACTCTCCAGTCAAAGAGAGAGAGAGTCCTCATGACCGTACAAGGAGCTGCTATCACTGCCTCCGCGTTGTGTGTCGGCCAATCAGAGGCTCCCTCCGGCTGAGGTTTCCTGTGTGTCTCGGCGGCAGGAGGCCAGTCATACTGGAATCCAGTGAGGTTGTGGCAGTTGGGACAGATATCAACATGTGAAACCAAGATAAACTGTCATCACTTCCTGGAACAGAAAACACTTCAGAGGACTTTAATCTTCTTCCAAGTCAGAATAAGCAGTGTCATAACATGCACATAAAACATATGTTCATTTTGGGGTTTTTTCTATACACATACAGTGTGATATTTACAGCATTTAGAGTTCATTAGTTAAGTTGAATGTTCTCGTCATTGGTTGTAAAAGTGCCGGATAAAGACTTACTTTGATTACATGTGAATAGCTGACGCTTTCATCCAAAGCGACTTACAATTATATGTATATATATATATATATATATATATATATATATATATATATATATATATGTTGCAGGGACACTTGGGGAATCAAACCTTGGTCTCCCACACCACAGGCATGTGTCAGATCCGCTGCACCATCACCACTAATTTGACTTGCATTGCTATCTATATCTCCACAGAGCTGTGGAGTAAGGTCTGGCTGAACCACAGATGCATTCTGGGATAGGAGAAAAAAAAGCACTTTTGGTGCTGCGACAGTGGTGTCACTCCCTAATGAGTCCTGCATGTGTCACTTTGCAACAACTAGCATATAAGATGCTAACGAGAGACTTCTGTAACGTCAACACAGTAAAAATGGACCTACTTAACCAAGTTGGTTCACTGCTAGCTTAGCTACAAGTTAGCATCAAACACAACAAAGGCTGTCAGATGAATGGTGTTTTGAGCTAACGTTAGCATCAAACAACCATAGATAGCTACA
Source organism: Percina caprodes (assembly GCA_013375575.1). NCBI lineage: Eukaryota > Metazoa > Chordata > Actinopteri > Perciformes > Percidae > Percina > Percina caprodes. The sequence continues at coordinate 851,527 of JABXJD010000244.1, read as the reverse complement.
ACGTTTCTGAAATGATTCCCATCTTCTGTTATTGTTCGTAATGAGAAAAATTTATTATTTTATGGATTTCACAAATTTCAGTATGACGGTTATGTCGTAAACTGTTTAAATCTGAGCATGAGACTCACATCGGGGAGAGACCGGCGGCTCTGCTAAAATCTCAGGAAGGAACTTGTTGTGGTTGAACATTTGCCCCCGCTAAAGAAAACTCCACATCCAATATTAGATGAAGTTACCTGTTGACACAATACAGTAACGTGAGCTATTTAAATCAGCTGATACATGGTTACACCTCATTATCTCCATGGTTACATCTCATTATCGCCATGGTTACACCTCATTGTCTCTTACCAGAGGATCTCTGTGTGTACTTCGTCCACAACAAACCCAAAATTTTTTGTGCATACAAATAGTGTAACATTTGATTTGATTTGATTTATTTTACAATATATACAATATTACAATATAACATAAAATACAATATAACAAAAACATTAAAAGTATTTTATGTTTCACAAAAACATGTGATGGACAATTGCCGAAAAACCCTCAAGAGGCTTAACCCTCGTGTCGTCCTCCCGGGTCACAAAGAGACAAAAATGTGACATTTTGAAGGTTAAAACCGGAGAAGTGCTTATAACTGTGTGTTAGTACAGCTTTTACAGCTGTTGGTGCACTGAGCAGCCATGTTGGTTTTTTAAGCTCGGGGTACTAAGTGATTGCCCGAGATCCGAGCTCGGAAATCCGAAATCCGGCGTGTTTCCGACTTTGACCTCGGAAAATCTGAGTTCTGAGTGTAAATGAGCTTGTGAGCTGCTACAGTGGACTACACACGTACGGTATTAACCCTCATGTTGTCCTCGGGTCAAATTTGACCCATTTTCAGTTTTTTTCATCACAAAAAATGGGCCTTTGAAATAAGCTGAAAATATCAACATTAGAAATATCAAATAATTTTGGAAAAAACATTAAAAAAAGCACCCGTAACATTGAAAAAGTGACAAAAATGTCAGAAAAAGCGATCACTTTTTTTCATGGTTGACAGGAAGACAACACAAGGGTTAAAGTGTAGATAGTGCGTCTACACGCTGTGCAGTGTGTGTACTGCATTTATTGAAGAAGTAAGCCCCAAAAATACACAAAATGGAGACAAAAATTGAAAATGTGTGATGAAGAAATCAGCAGAAAAGACTTCACACCGTCCAAGAATAGAGGACGTGAGCTGGCAGAAAAGTGGGTCTTACACACACACACACACACACACACACACACACACACACACACACACACACACACACACACACACACTTCCTGTGTTACATGTTTTCCTGTATGTTGTCTTGTTTGTCTGCAGTGGCAGCTGCTGCTCGTACAGGTCCCTGAACTCACCACGACCACAACAGGAATGCTGTGTGTGACCTCATCCTCTTTCTTTTCTTTTCTGTGTACGTGTGAAATCTTTGTAATCCCTGTGTGTGTGTGTGTGTGTGTGTGTGTGTGTGTGTGTGTGTGTGTGTGTGTGTGTGAGAGAGAGATAAACAGTGGTGGAATGTAACTAAGTGCAAATACTGGACTTATCTACAAATGTTGAGGTACTTGTACTTTCCTTAAGTCTTTTCTTATCACGCCACTTTCTACTTCTCCTCGTCTACATTTCAGAGAGTAATATTGTACTTTTTTACTCCTCTACATTCATCTGACAGCTTTAGTTACTACTTTTAATACTTTTAATACTACTTTAAGTATTTCCCTGATGATACTTACATTTGTTTACTTAAGTAACATTTTCAATGGAGGATTTTTACGTGTAACAGAATATTTTTACAGTGAGTTGTGAGATCTTTTACTGAAGTAAAGGATCTGAATACGTCTTCCACTGCTGGAGACAGCAAACAGGGGGGGTCAGGTGAACTAAAGAGGAGATTTATAATACTCTTTGTCGGCGTATAGGGAGCCTGCTCTCCCAGTTGGTGTTGAAATACAAACCAGGAAGTCCAGTCTGAAGGCTTATCCAGCTTATCTTCTCAGTCTGATACTGATATGCAGGAGCTGAAAGAAGACTACGAGTCTACAGTCATGTTCGCTCTGTGACACAATACCCAGGCCCAGCTGTGCTTTCAGCTAAAGGCTAACATGGGCACGCTACCACACACAATAACAGCGTTAACCTGATCTTCCTCTGAGCCATAGAGCTCTGTTGTTGTTAAAAACACATAAATGAGCCACACTGTTGATGTGGGCGGAGGTGGGAGTAAGTCACACATGTGAGAGTCACAAGCGAATCTCCGGTTTTAACCTTCAAGTTGCGAGCGAGTGTCATGTCACTGTGGTGAGAACCGAGGAACAAAGGCAAGGCAGCTTTATTTGTATAGTACATTTAAGAAATAGGGCAATTCAAAGTGCTTTACATAAAACGTTAAAGGGCAGTTAAAAATATGTGATGTCTCACTCTGGAGATAAAACTAGTGAGATGTCTCACTCTGGAGCTAAAACCAGTGAGATGTCTCACTCTGGAGATAAAACTAGAGATGTCTCACTCTGGAGATAAAACTAGTGAGATGTCTCACTCTGGAGATAAAACTAGTGAGATGTCTCACTCTGGAGATAAAACTAGAGAGATGTCTCACTCTGGAGATAAAACTAGAGAGATGTCTCACTCTGGAGATAAAACTAGTGAGATGTCTCACTCTGGAGATAAAACTAGAGAGATGTCTCACTCTGGAGATAAAACTAGAGAGATGTCTCACTCTGGAGATAAAACTAGAGAGATGTCTCACTCTGGAGATAAAACTAGTGAGATGTCTCACTCTGGAGATAAAACTAGTGAGATGTCTCACTCTGGAGATAAAACTAGAGAGGTGTCTCACTCTGGAGATAAAACTAGTGAGATGTCTCACTCTGGAGATAAAACTAGTGAGATGTCTCACTCTGGAGATAAAACTAGAGAGATGTCTCACTCTGGAGATAAAACTAGTGAGATGTCTCACTCTGGAGATAAAACAGAGACCTGAACACACACAGGGTGAAAACAGGATCTGCAGCAATGTGCAGTACAACATATGTAAATATGGTGTTTTTTGAAAATGAAACCATGGAAACCTATTCTGGAACAACCTCAAAATACAATTATGAACCTGAAAATGAGCATAGTGTGGGCGTTGTAAAGCAGCACATGGGATGTGTCGACAGGAAGAACATCATTCAATATCAACAGCCTCCTCCTTTAAAACGCCAGATCGTGTGAACATCATTTAAATAAAGAGTTGGTTTTATCTCCAGAGTGAGACATCTCACTAGTTTTATCTCCAGAGTGAGACATCTCTCTAGTTTTATCTCCAGAGTGAGACATCTCCCTAGTTTTATCTCCAGAGTGAGACATCTCACTAGTTTTATCTCCAGAGTGAGACATCTCTCTAGTTTTATCTCCAGAGTGAGACATCTCACTAGTTTTATCTCCAGAGTGAGACATCTCACTAGTTTTATCTCCAGAGTGAGACATCTCTCTAGTTTTATCTCTCCAGAGTGAGACATCTCTCTAGTTTTATCTCCAGAGTGAGACATCTCTCTAGTTTTATCTCCAGAGTGAGACATCTCACTAGTTTTATCTCCAGAGTGAGACATCTCTCTAGTTTTATCTCCAGAGTGAGACGTCTCTCTAGTTTTATCTCCAGAGTGAGACATCTCTCTAGTTCCCAGCTCCCAGCTGTTAGGCGTTGTGACTAAATTGGGACGTGTGTCTTTAAATGTGGATCCCTCCCCCGTGGCTACAAACCCTTTAAACTTTCCATTTGTAGTCAGTATTTTGACGGCCGGTGCTTCCCTCCAACGGGCTGCGGAGCCGCCAGAGCTGAATGGAGAGCGAGCAGAGAAGAAAACAGGCCTTTCAGCCAGAGGATCAACTTTGATAGCAGTTGGACGGCTGCCAGCGGTTCGGGTTCACCGAGTTTGTTTCCTCCATTCAGAGAGAGCGAGAGAGAGAGCGAGAGAGAGAGCGAGAGAGATTGCCTCTCTCAGACACACCCCTCGCTCTCTCTCAGAGGAATGTGAAGAGGTTGCACATGGCAGGAAGTAATACCAAAGGGTTTATTTGTTGCTGTGCTGCGATCCCGCCGGCCTGTAACATCACCACTGCCTCAGTATTTAACAGCAGATTGAGGCCTTTTAATAGTCATAGTTTTAATTTTAGTTTTATGGCGTTTTATTGTTATTTGTTGTGTTCTGGGAACTGTTTTTAACTCCCTGCTACTGTAGCACTTTGAGATTTCATTTGAAATGTAAAGGGCATTATAAATAAAATGTATTATTATTATTATTGAGTAGAAACTTTATTGTTTGTGTTGTTCGGACGTGATCCTGAACCTGGCTGAGAGCCACTTAGTGGATGTGAACCAAATAACAGAGTTCCTTCACCACTAAAAGCTTAAAACATGTCTCTTTTATACAGTTTATGACTATTTTTCATTTATTTTCCAGATAAAAAGTAAGTACAAAGAGGAGTACAAGCTAAACACACAACAGAAATACATACAGATGAACTTACTTCCAGAAATAACACAAAGGACACACAAAAACTAACCTACATGCATGCATTTATACATACAAACATACAAACAGCTACGCCCAATAGTTAAATTACATATTACATGCGTGTGATATTCTGGTTTTTGCTCTTATTCCGATAAAGACAATATTCCTCTGAGCTGAATATTACACTAATATTCTCGTTTAGCCGTGCGAAATAGGATGATTTTCAGTGTGTTCCAGTGGTGGAGGACGTGTTGGAGCGTGCAAACACAGCGTCTCTCTTTTATTCCTTCAACCAGCTTCTTGAAAAGGTCGCCTCATATCTAAAATCGGGTTGGGAACTGGAGGGTTGCTGGTTCAAGTCCCCGTTCGGACCAAAGTATGGTGGTAGACTGGTAGCTGGAGAGGTGCCAGTTCACCTCCTGGGCACTGCCAAGGTGCTCCGGCCCGACCCCGGCCCTGTCCCCAGCTCAGTCCCCGGCCCTGGACCCGTCCCCGGCCATGTCCCCATCCCGGCCCTGTCCCGGCTCAGTCCCTGGCCCTGTCCCGGCCCCGTCCGGCCCGGTCATATATGTACACGTGTCTGTTATTACCTTAGAACCCAAATAGCGGCTCTGCTGGATCAACGCTGGAAAAATGGACGCTTCACAAGAGAAAACATGAGCTGAGTCTTCAACAGACGTGAAAGGAAAGAGAAAGTTAGGGGAAGAGTGATGCACACCCTCTTTTAATTTTTTTATTCCTTATTTTACACTTTTACCCTTATAAAAGTCCCAAATGTTTCCAATTTGGATATTAACACCGGCGTGCTGTGGATTATGTTCATGCTAACCCTAAAAAAGGAAAATAAAATAAAGTTTCTCATATCTCTGAATCCTCTTACCATAACCACTAATGCTCCATTAGAGCCGTCTGTTTTTCAATCATTTATTATAAGTATTAGCATTCTATATTATAAGTATAAGTATTGTGAAATCGGGGCAGGGTTTTCCCACCATTATAAGGTTTAGGTGCAACACGCGAGCCATTCTGGGGCAACACCTAAGCCGAATTAATGCAACTAAAAGACTTTTCTCAGATGTAATGATTGTAGATGTAATGATTAACTTTAAGTTTTGTCTTTAAGCTTTTTGAGTGTTATTTATTTACCGTCTGCTCCAGCTTTTTCTTACATTTTAGACACAGATTTGGTGACATAACAGTACAAATAGATGTGAAAAAGAGACAAACCGACTACAAAGAGAGACAAATCCCAGAAAAAGACATGTATGAATGGGGGGAAATGGCAATAATTCAAAAACACAACACTTCCTTGAGGAAAGACGCCTAACCCCGCCCCCACCAAATATGCACTCCTAAGTCTTCAGCTAAGGAAAACACGGTGGAGTCCATTTATTAAAGTGAAAAACATACATTCGCATGAACATTTCGAGATAACTGACAGCTCCGACCAACACAAACAGACCCTTCTGTTTCCCAGAGGAACCATTAGTTCCTGGCACTCACATCCCTCCGGGGACAACCAGGCGGACTCCTTCTCTCTCTGGGGAGGATGTGCGTAATAAGTGACACATCATACTGTTGTCTTTGTTAGGGGCAGCTGTGAAACCTGATGCAACCTCTCTCATAAAGCTGCTGTTGTTGGCAACAGAGTGCTTCCTAACCTTTTGGTCCCATGAACCGGGGAAACCTCTTCATACAACGCATGTTCTAAATGAAGAACATTTTTTAAAACTGGATATTGTTTTTCCAAGTCTGTTTTTCAAACAACTGAACTGTCGATGTTAAGGTAGCTTTGGTATGCAGTTGTACTACTACAGGCCTTCTAAGCCAGTTGTTCCCAACCTTAAGGTCGGAGGTACGGTTAAGGCCACTTTATGCTTGTGTGTAGAATTGACGCTAAAGGAGACAACCAAGCGTGTTATATGATGCTAAAGGAGACGAACAAGCGTGTTATATGATGCTAAAGGAGACGAACAAGCGTGTTATATGACGCTAAAGGAGACAACCAAGCGTGTTATATGACGCTAAAGGAGGCAACCAAGCGTGTTATATGACGCTAAAGGAGACAACCAAGCGTGTTATATGATGCTAAAGGAGACGACCAAGCGTGTTATATGATGCTAAAGGAGACGACCAAGCATGTTATAAGACACTAAAGGAGACAACCAAGCGTGTTATAAGACGCTAAAGGAGACGACCAAGCGTGTTATATGACGCTAAAGGAGGCAACCAAGCGTGTTATATGACGCTAAAGGAGACAACCAAGCGTGTTATATGATGCTAAAGGAGACGACCAAGCGTGTTATATGATGCTAAAGGAGACGACCAAGCATGTTATAAGACACTAAAGGAGACAACCAAGCGTGTTATAAGACGCTAAAGGAGACGACCAAGCGTGTTATATGACGCTAAAGGAGACAACCAAGCGTGTTATATGATGCTAAAGGAGACAACCAAGCGTGTTATATGACGCTAAAGGAGACGACCAAGCGTGTTATATGGCGCTAAAGGAGACAACCAAGCGTGTTATATGATGCTAAAGGAGACCACCAAGCGTGTTATATGACGCTAAAGGAGACCACCAAGCGTGTTATATGATGCTAAAGGAGATGAACAAGCGTGTTATATGATGCTAAAGGAGACGACCAAGCGTGTTATATGACGCTAAAGGAGGCAACCAACCGTGTTATATGACGCTAAAGGAGACCACCAAGCGTGTTGTATGACGCTAAAGGAGACCACCAAGCGTGTTATATGACGCTAAAGGAGACGAACAAGCGTGTTATATGACGCTAAAGGAGACAACCAAGCGTGTTATATGACGCTAAAGGAGGCAACCAAGCATGTTATATGATGCTAAAGGAGACGAACAAGCGTGTTATATGACGCTAAAGGAGACAACCAAGCGTGTTATATGACGCTAAAGGAGGCAACCAAGCGTGTTATATGACGCTAAAGGAGACAACCAAGCGTGTTATATGATGCTAAAGGAGACGACCAAGCGTGTTATATGATGCTAAAGGAGACAACCAAGCGTGTTATATGATGCTAAAGGAGACGAACAAGCGTGTTATATGACGCTAAAGGGGACAACCAAGCGTGTTATAAGACGCTAAAGGAGACAACCAAGCGTGTTATATGGCGCTAAAGGAGACCACCAAGCGTGTTATATGACGCTAAAGGAGGCAACCAAGCGTGTTATATGACGCTAAAGGAGACCACAAAGCGTGTTATATGACGCTAAAGGAGACCACCAAGCGTGTTATGTGATGCTAAAGGAGACGAACAAGCGTGTTATATGGCTCTAAAGGAGATTTTTAGCGTCAATAACAACGACAAAGGCACCTGACCAAGCGTCCATATTTTACGAGATGGGCGTGAGAATGTGTTGACATAACGTATGCAGCACACACACGTGTACATACACATTCACATTCACAAACTATGCAGCTTTATTACGTTGTGACATTGTATTACACAATTTTATGGCAGTATGTGCTGTTATTGGCTGTACTTTTGCTGCACACACACACACACACACACACACACAAATGAACCTGCTGCCCTCTCATATTAGATAAACTGTCTCTCTAGCAGCCAGTTGGCTTTTGGCCCTGACTCGCGCCCCCCCAAACTGATAGTGTCTCTCCAAGTTCAACAGTAAACAGGGACTCTAAGTCTAAGACTTTAACCCTGTAGCATGTTGAAGATAATTTGGCTTCAGATGTCTGGATTATAAATATTAAGCGGGTTATCTTTAGTTCAAAATGCTATCTTTGTGTTTCCACGAACTGTGTTTCCTGTCAGAGCCGTGACGGAGGGGCCACAACATATTACTAGTTATGATTTATGGTTCTGTTATGGTCCCGTTTATTTCAAAATAGACGCTGAAGCAGGAAATGCTTCCAAGACCTGTTTATGATACACTGACTGAGGCTTAGCGTTGCTAACCATGCTAACCATGCTAACATTAAAGGTGCACTTCTTTATTTAAGTAAAAAGGACCTGTGAGTGTTGATGCCGCTGCTTTCCAACAACCCACTGATCCCTGTGTGTGTGTGTGTGTGTGTGTGTGTGTGTGCGCGCGCGTGTGTGTGTGTGTGTGTGTGTGTGTGTGTGTGTGTGTGTGTGTGTGCGCGTGTGTGTGTGTGAGTGTGTGTGAGATCATGGTCACAGCAGCATGCGGCTTGTGGTCATGAAATAACAACAGAGAGTCGGGAGATCAACCTGAATGCAGCTGCTAACTCGTAGCCAATCAGATGTTTCCCTCCGTGTCTATACATGTGAGAGAGAGAGAGAGAGAGAGAGAGAGAGAGAGAAGGATTACATAAGAAAGAGTGTACATTGCTTTGCTCACTGCAGGAAAAAGAAGTGTAGATGTTCCCTGCTGCCCTGAATGGAAGACGCTGTCAGACAGAAACGTACCTCCATAGTTTTAGTTTCCTGGAACATAACGGTTTAGGACATCTTACCCGGCAGTAACGATAAATCTGTTGTGGT
>JABXJD010000244.1:677500-832500 GCA_013375575.1 Percina caprodes | reverse complement strand
ATACATGCAATCAACCAGAGAGGCGTGCTGCAACAACAGGAAGGAGACAACAAGTCCAGTGGAATATCAATTCACCATGGAGCTGCAAAAAGAGAACATCAAATTCCTCCAGATTAAAATAGAGAATCTCTCGTTGAAAGTTACACGTCAAGAGCAGCAATTAATTAAAGTAAATCAGTCGATTTTGAAAATAGACTCTCAAGAGACCAAAGTCAAGGCTCTGGAGAAAGAGGTGAAGACTCACAAGGAGGTGGTGGAGGAGTGGAAAGCCCAGCTGCGGTTAAGTCGAGATGAAGTGGAGCGCATCAGCCTCGATAAGGCCGAGTTCCTGCCAACATTTCAGGATTATAGAGCAAAAACAGCCCAAACCGAGTCAAAACTCCGACAGCAGAAATGTGACAGCGAGGCGAACGCCAGGAACACTGTGGAAGAACTGAAGACGCATTATGAGTCTGAAATAGGGAAGATGCAAGAGGGGCACAACAAGAGGCTGGCGGAAGCGAAGGCTGAAGCGAAGGCGGCGTGCCAACGACTAACGACGAAGCTAAGGATCGCCAAAGAGTGTTCAGAAAGACAAGATGCCGAGTTGAAAGAACTTAAGGCTGCGCTGCCCCGAGTGAGGATGGAGTACAAAGACAGAATGGAGGACTTACGCATACAGATACTAGAAAAAGACAAAGTCATCGATGCAGAAGAAAAACTGAAGAAAAACACGCGATTAAACGAGTTAGTGAAGCAGAAAGAACTGGAGATAAACATTGCAAAGCTGAAGAAGACAATCACTGATCTTCAGAACAAGGAAGATCTCAACAAGAATTTCTCCGCGTTAGAGAGCACGATCCAGGACAGAGAAAATGTCTTCGGGAAGAAAAACCTGGAGATGTCTCGTCTGATGAAGGACAACAAGCAACTGCAACGGGATTGGGCGAAAGAGAAGGACAACAACGCTATTCTGCTCGTTAAATTAAACGAAGTGAAGGACAACCTCCACAACGTCGAGGACGACCTGAGAGCGGCGCAGTCTGAGCTCAAAGACACCAGAGAGCGGCTGAACAAGACGTTCCGGGAGAACACTGACCTGGGAGAGACCAACTCCAATCTCAAGGACAAAGTGAGGAGATGTGAGCCAGACCTGATCCAGGAGAGAGAAGAACAGGAACCTGACCACCTCGTGATGCGCCTCAAGGCCGCTCTGCAGCCGTGCATGGACTTCACCTCCGAGCCCAAGACATTCGTACGCAAAGTCCTCGACGTCAAAAGACACCACATGGACTCTGACTCCAAAGTGCAGATGGATGGAAACACGGAGCTGGGGCACAGACAAGCCATCGCCGCCACAGATCAGCTGATCGACCACCAGAACTCGTCCAGGGCGGAGAAACTTTGCAAGGAGAAGATTCTTCAGAGAGAGGTGCAAAGCAACCAGGACCAGAGTTCCCTCGTCAGAATGGTCAACGACATGACCGTGGAGCTGCACCATGTCAAAACACAACTCACGGAAACAACTCGGCTTCTTAAACTGGCGAGAAGGCCGCGGCTGCAGCAAGTGAAGTCGTGGATAAAGAAAAACATCCTGTCAACAAATAAGGTTGCTCCAATAGACGCAGAGGAGCCCTCATCCCGTCTCCCGGGGGACAATACTGTGCATCGCCTGTGCAACACATCGTCCTCACAGCCACGTCCTGATCCAGAGGACGGCATCATTCACGTCAAGCCGTTTGTGGAATCTCCATTCCACCTTGACCCATAAGACCTCAGAGAAAGGGCTCTGTCTCCTTATTGCGGTGCAGCATGTCAGGGCCCCGTGGGGGCTCTGGGTGGGGAGGGTTGTGTCTGCGTGGGCGGGACTCAGTGATTCGGTTTCCTCTCACACGCCAAATAAACTGTGAAAGTTTAAATGAAATAAAGTTCAACAACATCAACAACTTCAGCTCAAGTTCTGTTCTTGTATTTCCTGCATCTGTAAAACGTCACGTATGATTTCAATCATGGAAATGAAATGGATAGAAAGCAGCGTAGCAGAACTGTTAGAGCGGCATCCTATTTCTAGGTGTACCATTGCCATGGTAACATATAAGCTTTAGTAGAAGGTAGTCTATATCGTTCACGTTGCACTGGGATTGCTCCGATGCTGCAGGACATTCTGCCGATGCATGAATTTTACGTTTCCTTCTGCTTTTGCTGTGTTGGAATCTAACCTGCGGCTGATTTCTGAGGACTATGGTTACCTGGTTCGTAGATCTCTGCAGGGTAAATCCAGACAGCTGCTAGACTATCTGTCACATCGGAGTTATATATATTACGACACACTCAGACACACACAGACTATTTTGCAGCTCTGTGCGATTTTAGCCCCGCCCATGACGATTGTGATTGGTTTGACAAAATGCCAGTAAACCAGAGCAGGTTTTGGTCCCATCCTGAATGCTAGGTGGAGTGCTTTGGAGGAGGTCTGGCAAAGCGACACTAGTATACAGTAGGGTTCGAATGTTTGGGCCCCCCAGGTAAAAATGTGTATTAATGTGCATAAAGAAGCCAAGAAAAGATGGAAAAATCTCCAAAGGCATCAAATGACAGATTAGACATTCATATAATATGTCACATAAAGTTAGATTTTATTTCATCATTTACACTTTCAAAACAACAGAAAACAAAAATATGGCGTCTGCAAAAGTTTGGGCCATCCTCTGTATCACATTGTGGGGACACCAGACCCCCACACACACACACACACACACACAACACACACACACACACACACACACACACACACACACACACACACACACACGTCAGGATAGGGGTGTGAGAACAGCTGTAGTGACAAACTTGGCACAGATACACATCAATGTTAAATTCTAACAACAATTTCAGAAATTTTAGGGAACAAAAATGGAAGAAAACACATTTTGAGGTCAGGAGGACTTTAAATAAAACATCGTGATGAAATATTTTTGATTTTCAGAATTTAAAAAACTTCTCGCCCTCTACTGTAATGCATTATGTATCTGCACCTGTTATATAACAACTGAGAGACACACACACACACACACACACACACATACACACAGACATACACACTGTAATGGGAAAATTACATTTAACCAATGATTTTCATATTATTCATTAATAAGCTTTCCAATGCCTCTCAGAGTAAATGACTTCTGTATCTGTCCTCATTGTGTTTTCCTTGTAGGAGACAACTGAATTTGTTATGTCTCTGTATTTGTCCTCCAGGGGCAAATGGCATAAAGAATGGCAGAAACAGTTGTCTAGAGACGTGATTATCATAGCAGGACCCAGGTCGAGACCATAGCAGGTCCCAGGTCGAGACCATAGCAGGTCCCAGGTCGAGACCATAGCAGGACCCAGGTCGAGACCATAGCAGGTCCCAGGTCGAGACCATAGCCTATCCAAAGAGACAGGATGTCCTTTTTCAGCTAAGATAGAATGACCCTAACCCTATGTTAAAATACAGGGGCCTAACCCTAACCCTAGCCATTTTTAAAAGGGGGACAACAGGAGGGTTAACTTCTTCTGGGACATGAACCCCCCAAAACCCACACCACCTCCCTAATGCAGATCTTCGTGCTCTAATACAGCAAATACTCAAGTACGTGGAATTTCTACAAATTACTTTACTTTTCCCAGCTATAGGTTCATGAACAGCCTGAATAACAACCATAAAACTAAAAGCCAACACCACGTCAAATATTAATCCCTGATAGATCCTCATGAATCAGTAATCATCATCATCAAACAATAAATTAATCAAAACAGACATAATACTCCAGATCGCAACCTTGACCCTAAAAACAAGTCAAGCCCTTGAATATAAGAACAGACTGTCCCGAACACACAAACACACACAAACACACACGCACACACAGACACACACAGGCACACACAGACACACACACACACACATACAGACACACACACACACACACACACACACACACACACACACACACACACACACACACACACAGAGTTTTTGTTTTAAATCATATAAATATAAAGGTGTGTGTGTGTGTGTGTGTATGTGTGTGTACCGGCTGCTGCCACAGGAGGGCAGTATTACTATGTGAAACATAAACAGCTGCATCTGTGTGTGTGTGTGTGTGTGTGTGTGTGTGTGTGTGTGTAGGTTCAGTAACACTGCGTCACATGTCTCCCTTCTTGAGTTTTCCAGCCATGTTTAGAGGAAATGTGAAATGTCCCGTAATTTATCAAGAAATGGACTGTTCTTATATAGCGCTTTTCTAGTCTGAACCATTCAAAATGCGCCACAGAAAGTCCCCCTATGTTAAAATACAGGGGGCATAAGTATACACCCCCCTATGTTAAAATACAGGGGGCATAAGTATACACCCCCCTATGTTAAAATACAGGGGGCATAAGTATACACCCCCCTATGTTAAAATACAGGGGTAAGTATACACCCCCTATGTTAAAATACAGGGCGTAAGTATACACCCCTATGTTAAAATACAGGGGCATAAGTATACACCCCTATGTTAAAATACAGGGGGCATAAGTATACACCCCCTATGTTAAAATACAGGGCATAAGTATACACCTATGTTAAAATACAGGGCGTAAGTATACACCCCCTATGTTAAAATACAGGGCGTAAGTATACACCCCCTATGTTAAAATACAGGGCATAAGTATACACCCCCTATGTTAAAATACAGGGGCATAAGTATACACCCCCCTATGTTAAAATACAGGGGGCATAAGTATGCACCCCCCTATGTTAAAATACAGGGGCATAAGTATACACCCCCATGTTAAAATACAGGGACATAAGTATACACCCCTATGTTAAAATACAGGGGCATAAGTATACACCCCTATGTTAAAATACAGGGGCATAAGTATACACCCCCTATGTTAAAATACAGGGGCATAAGTATACACCCCCTATGTTAAAATACAGGGGCATAAGTATACACCCCCTATGTTAAAATACAGGGGCATAAGTATACACCCCTATGTTAAAATACAGGGGCATAAGTATACACCCCTATGTTAAAATACAGGGCATAAGTATACACCCCCTATGTTAAAATACAGGGGCATAAGTATACACCCCCTATGTTAAAATACAGGGGCATAAGTATACACCCTATGTTAAAATACAGGGCATAAGTATACACCCCTATGTTAAAATACAGGGGCATAAGTATACACCCCTATGTTAAAATACAGGGCATAAGTATACACCCTATGTTAAAATACAGGGGCATAAGTATACACCCCTATGTTAAAATACAGGGCATAAGTATACACCCCCTATGTTAAAATACAGGGGCATAAGTATACACCCCTATGTTAAAATACAGGGGCATAAGTATACACCCCCTATGTTAAAATACAGGGGGCATAAGTATACACCCCCCTATGTTAAAATACAGGGGCATAGTATACACCCCCTATGTTAAAATACAGGGGCATAAGTATACACCCCCCTATGTTAAAATACAGGGGCATAAGTATACACCCCCCTATGTTAAAATACAGGGACATAAGTATGCACCCCCCTATGTTAAAATACAGGGGGCATAAGTATACACTCCCCTATGTTAAAATACAGGGGGCATAAGTACACTGTAAAAAAAAAAACTGTGAAAAAACGGTAATATTCCGGCAGCTGGGGCGCCAAAAAATTACCGTAAAATAACGGTAAAACCTAATCACGTAAAAATACAGTAATTTTCCATAATGAAATAACGGAATATATCTTTAATCTTACATTAACTTCTATGTAATTATTGGGCTTTTTAATGTTTAAAAAAGGACATATACCCCTTTAAAACAATTAAATTACCTATAAATACAGTCAAACACTGTTATAATACAAATAATCTGTCTTAAAATTGCGGAAAAGTGCCACTATTATTTGAGTTTTATAATATAATATAATGTAAAAATCATGTTATTTAATACATCTTCAATGTAATAACGCGTTACCTCACCCACAAAACATTTGATTTTACTTTTAAAAATGTCAAAATACTGTTGTAAAACAGATAATAAGCTTTATATTTACAACAATCTACCCTTAATTTACGATCATATCAAGTCTATTACAAGTTTTTACATGTAAATTTACAAATAAATCCTGTGTATGTAATTGATTTTTAATGTGAAAAAAGCATACTTTGCCATAAATACAATTAATTTACCGTAAAAAAAAAAAAACTCTCATTAAACAAATATGTATAAGTATAAATACAGCAATTTACCATTCATTTTAGAATCTATTAAGTATAATATGAGTCTTTATATGTAATTTTACATAAAGATCATGTATATTTATTTAATCTTCAATGTAAAATAAGCATACTTTGCCGTAAAAACAATGGATTTGCCTTTAAAAGAGAATCAAATACTGTTGTTAAACAAGAATGTGTGAGTACAATTACAGCAATCTACCAAGTGTAATGTTTTTAAGTGCAATTTTACATGCAAATCATTTATATTTAATTTATCTTTATTGTTAAAAAAGTATCCTCAGCAACGAATTTACCTTTGTTTTAAATGTCCAAATACTGTCAAAGAAATATTGATTATAGCAACAACCTGCTGATAATTTTGTCAAATTTCATAACACTGCTATAATACTGCAAATGTAATGGACAATTTCTAAAATATTGAGCTATAACAGAGCAGTTAAATGACAAATTATAAAATGGAGATTTAGCTTAACAATAACCGCTCTTAGAAACAACCAGGACACACTTACTACTGTTCAACATGTATTTTATTCTGTTGACCAACAGATCAGAATAGAAAACAGTTGTTGCTCTATCAACATACTTGTTTACAAAGCTTAACGTGGCATGGCTACATACTGCTAGCAGTCCAACAATTGCCTGCTTCAGTTCAAGAACAGTTAGGTAGGTTTAGCTAATGTTCACAGTGAAATAAAAACACAAAGAAAGCAATAAAATGTAAAAGTCAGTCTGGTACTTTAAAAACTGGCTAAAATTAATGCTTGCTTCCACTGTTATTGCAGTAACTTAACTGAAGGTACTGAAGAAGCCTATAATTTAAAAGTAGTAACTTTGTCCAGTACTGTGAACCAATTCTATATTTGAAAGATGGTTACAATGTGTACCTAGTATTCATCTGGGTCAAAGTGGTACTATTTGACAACAATTAAAGAACACTAGTGAGACCAACATGAACTGTGCAACTAGGGACATTGGATGGCAATGGTCTCCCTTCTGAAAAGTTTCTTTTTACTCCCTCCATTCATAGTTCGGGAGTTTTGTTATCAGGGAAAGAACCTTTGGACTGACCGGCAGCTGCTTTCTGGTAGCATTCTTCTCCACTTTCAATCCCTTGTCTGGGTTGATCTTGAAAAGGCATCTATCAAATGAAACACATCAAACAATTTCAGTAATGTGGACTCCTGTATTATCTATCAATCCACACACACACTGTATATACTGTACACACACACACACACACACACACACAAACACACACACACACACACATATATATATATATATATATATATATATATATAACATTTGGATGTATTATGTAAAAAAGAAAACAGTACAATGTGATAATTCACCTGTCAAATTCATACTAAAAAATTATTTGCCACCATCGGTGTGAGATATGTATTGTCTACAGTAATATCTTAACGATTGATTTATCAATGAGCAGACATTATCGAGTATGCTATTTCACTCACTTTTTATTTTAGACCCGCCCTTTCCATATATTTCACACACCACAGCGTGGAGGCATATTGGCACAATACTGACCACTGTAACTTAAAGTAACATAATATAAAGTGGCTTATTGCAGACCAGCTGCTCGCTGTGCTGCTGAGGCCAACACACAGTTGTTACTTCACACATCTCAGCTGACACTTGAGGAGACATAAGCAGACTATCGTCTCTTAAGATCAAAAGTAGAATAACCAGACAAGATGGGGTTAGCTTGTTAGCATGCTAAATTCAGTAAATATCTCTGCAATACAATACATAGATGTCTTGACATGGCATAAGAACTCTTAATCGGTCTTATTCTGTCAGTTCATTTTTCAGGTTTTCAGGTTTCAGTTCATTTTAGGAAAAAAGTACCTTTTAAGAAGTATATTAATACACACTCTACAGTTTCTCAACTGTAGAGTGTGTATTAATATACATGTACATATAAATGTAGTGAAAAAGACAAAGGCTGTGACAGCAAGGAAAAGTTGTGAAATCCTGTCCTGTGCAAGGCTCCTTTATTAAATTGCATTAGATTTTAAAGGGGTAACTAAATTTCTGGTCATTCAATATCTGTTTTGATATTATTCAATATCTGTTTTGATATTTAAAATAGACTTTTGCTTTCTTACCTCTTCAAGAACTCCCATGTTGCTCCTTGGGCTGCTGTGTAAGAGATGTTCAGGCAGTAGTACTTGGCAAACATCAACACAAGGGCATCAGTGAAGGCATTGATGTGGCCTTTCACAATGGTCTGGTCCACAGAAAGCATGAAGTACTCTGCTGCCAAAGGTGAACTTCCTGTTGTAAACATAAAAAAGACAGGGGATCTGTATTTTTGTGACAAACTGTGCTCAAAGACCATAACGTCCAGTAATTATTCAATAAGTTTGTAAAGTTAAATTAGATTTAACTAAAGCACACGAAACACATGAAAAGACATCCATCACACAACTGGTAGGAGTAGAATCACCAGAGGCCAAACAATACGATATTATCATTACTTATACATGGAGTAGGTAATGTTGGAGAAACTAGCAATAGATAGCTACAAACTCCAATGGGTTGGGATGTTTTCCAAAAAGCAATAAAAACAAAAATCTAGGATTTGTTCATTTATATCAACCTTTCGTTAACAAAAGTACAAGTACAAGCTTTAGAAAACTGAGGCTCACTAGGTGCTGAAGGAAGACAGTATGCACCAGAGACATGAAGAGCTTTGGAGTGTTTGTGCTTTCTGGATAGGTGGGATAGGTGGTCTTATCACAGTTTTTGAACGGGCATTGCACCTCCTCTCTTTTTGAAGCATGAGATTTCAGGTTACACAAAAGATCTTTCAGATCAATCAACTCTTTCTTACAATGAGTAAGTTCACATTTATATGGTCCCTGCAAAGTCTCACTCTGTGACACATAAGATGCCTGTCGATGATGACTGTAAACATGGCATTTAAATGAATTATAATTTCTAAAGTGAGACTTCCAACATGCATACTGGTAATGAGCCTCATTTCTGTGTAACCCTTGATGTTGTACATAGTAACCTTTTAGGGTTTTCACAGACACCTGACAAGTGTAATCTTTGAACATAGCAAAACACTCACCTCTTCTGATTACTTTGTCAGCAAATCTGTTGAGAGAAAAAAAAGTATTTGAGTGCATAGGCAATTTTAATTTAGAAATCTGCCAAAAATTTAAAATGCATTGTAAACTATTTTGTTTAAGTAACATTAGCTAAATAGGTAAAACAGTTAACACTATCTCAACCTAACATTACATTATACTAGTGAGCCAACACTTACTGCTGTAACGTTGTTTCATTTATTTGACACCGTTAACCACGTTAACGTCGAGGTTCAGGCCCCAGGTTACAGAATTAGCACGTCTGCCAAGCTGCAGTCAAAGTTGGTAAATGATTAACAAGCTAACATTTATGCTAACTAAAGTTACCAAGTTTGAATGGGTAACGTTAACGTTAGTTCATACAGTTTATGTCGGGCTTACGTACCTTGTAGTTCTTGTTTACGTGCAGACTGTCAATGGCATCTTATCCAACCTGAATTTCGCACACGTTGCACTTAAAATTCTCTCTCTTCCAAACTGTCTCAAACGGTAAAACAGCCACGGCTCCTCTCTGGCTCCGGTCTCTCTCTCCTTCCCGCTGTATCCACCGCGCTTTCTAACGTAACCCCTCCCACTCAAACGTTGCCGTTGTTCTTTAAAATTATTGGAAGGTTCGCACACTTAGAGTCACGTGTCACAAAATCTCCCGCTCCTGACTTTGCAGAGATGAAAGTTGTCTTTGAAGTTGACCGCTGTTTGCACCTGGCAGATCTGTTAACGACGTCTACGTTCATGATTTAACCCTTTCAAGTCTTTCGCGCTGTTTCACATATTTCCAAGATACTACAATCCAAGAAGCTGTTTACAATTGCTCATATGGAAAAGCTTCTCCATGTCGTTGGATTTGAAAAAAAGCAGTCTTACTTTTTAATAAGAATTTTGTTTGTGCAAAATATCCCAATTTTACTGTCCAGATTGGAATTTATGAAGGCAGACAGACACATATGAAATAAAAATTCTGAATCACAGAACATTATATAATGCTTTAATGCTGTAACACACAGAGTGGTTATTTTGAAAGTATTACCAATGGTTTATCTTGTGTTGTGACCGCAGACTGACCCAAATCAGATTTTTTTTGCAATTTAGACCAGATTTTATAACAATAAGTCACATAAAATTAAATGTTTTCTAGTTTGAATTTGGGCTGCATATGTAATCATAATGAGATACAGCTAGGCTTTTTGAAATGTGACCTCAGTCTGACAGTCAAATCAGAATTCATGCGACTTTGATGTCACTCTAGATCAGGAGTCTCAAACTCAGGGGCTGAAGTGAAACCTGAGCAAATGCTCCAGTTACTGTACTTTTTATTTAAGAAATTATCAGACAGCTTTAATTTACTATTTATTTTACAGAAACACATGAAAAGGTTCAAAATATATTGATAATGGTATTACAAAAGTAGAATATTGCACTTTCTTAGAGTGGTTTAATGCAGCTGGCCACAAAAGTCATATGTCATGTATTTGCATCCTCTTTCAGGCTGTAGCCAGTTTACACTACAATCTAATATGCGGCACATTTAAAAATAGGACAGTCAATCAAAAAATCTGATCTGGGCAATAATTAAAGCCTGCAGTGTGAATGTAGTTTAACAGTTGTCTTTACTAATGACATATTTTTAACACCACAACATCCATGTCCACATGCCCAAACAACATACTATCAGGGATGCCTTCATATGAAGTCATATTGTCCCATCAGTACTACCTTTCAAGAGTTGATTATGTTTTTAATGAAAGTAATCATGGAATGTAGGAAAGCAGGAGATGCATATATGTGGAAATAATCTGGAAAATCAAGACCTGTAGACTTGTTTCTGTCAGGTAAAAGTATCACCATTTAATCAGAGCTACATATTTTACATTTTACTTATTTAGCTGAGACTTTTATCCAAAGTGACTTACAACTGTTGTATATGTCAGAGGTCACATCTCTGGAGAAGGTAACCCATTTGGTTCAGGGCACAGTGGTGGATGTATCGCAGTGGGATTTGAAACCAGGTTTCTCACACCAAAGGCATGTGTC
Source organism: Percina caprodes (assembly GCA_013375575.1). Classification (NCBI taxonomy): domain Eukaryota; kingdom Metazoa; phylum Chordata; class Actinopteri; order Perciformes; family Percidae; genus Percina; species Percina caprodes. The sequence goes on along the minus strand of JABXJD010000244.1, from coordinate 821,105 downwards.
TTTACTGAGTTTGTGCACCGTTAGTTGGAGTATACTAAATCACAGTAGCCAGAAATATTTTGTTATAACCAAATACTAGTAAACATATTTAATATTTACTGCAGTGCTTTTATGCTTTTGTCAGTTTACACACACAATCTATTTTGATTAGCTTGAAAAGAGAATTGTAACATATTGTGTGAAGTGCTTTATTGGATGGCATCTATAAGTCATCTATTTTAACAGAAACAGTGGATTTAGGGTTCGGGTTGCGGCAGACAGGCAGTTATTTGAAATGGAATGAAGCCCAGCCACGGCATTCATGACAGTGGTCGAACACGCCCTCCGGTCCAGTTGGTGACAGTAATGTGCGGATGCGCATGTGTATGACTGCGCGGTGCGTTTGTAGTTCACAAGTAGGTAGTTAGTTCTGTGGTCTTCCTGCGCGGCTTTCTGTGACGTTAACGTTACATTTGACTGTTTCAAATGAACAAAACAAATTAAACAATGTCATAAACAAAATATATTCAGAGATTTTACGACGGTAAAACAGCCGCAATCAAGTAAGAAACATTGCTGGAGGAAGAGTATTTTTCACAACGAGGACATTTGTAGCGACGTGAAGGAGGAGTGGGGCGCCATTGAAGGACTGGAGCAGCACTGAACACATTTCACGTAAGTGTTTTAATTAACAAAATGATTTCTATTCACTAACCAACATATTCGGTTCTTTAAAGAAAGGCTAGCCAAGATTTACAGAACGGTATACGGTAATAATGCTAAAAGATGCTAAACGAACTCCTTCCAAGTTAAGCTAACATTAGCTTATCAAAAGTGACATACACTTGTAACTTTAAGGTTTGTAAGTTCTGCAAAGCATCATTTTGTTGGTTTATTTTTCACGTTAAAATTCATATAATGCAACTTGCAAAACATTAGATTTCACTTTGGACATGTCGAAAGCTATGCTGCTTTTATGACAGTGGGAGCACTTCAATAGCACTAACAGGAATACAGTTAAACCAGTGCCACAAACACATGGACAGAAATCCTTAAGCTGCATGTTAGCTATCTCATTGTTATGTAAATATGTTGACTATATCTTAACAACTAATCTAATATGCATTTATATCAAATAATGACATAGCAAATTTATATCTTGTTACTGAGGTTTACTATACTTTTTGTTCTGTGCTTATATGCAGACTCAAGAAGACCCAGCCAGGCTTTGGCTACTGTAGCCCATTTTTTTTTAAGGTTGTGCGTTTAGAGATGGTATTCTGAATACCTTGATTACGGTTACGATTCAATTTCAATAATGGGCTCCAACAATTATTAAAACAAAATAATCAAGGTAAAACGATTGTTGTGCCACACTCAGGTTCGCAATATTCTTTCTTTTTCAGTTGAATTATATCCAAGGAAATCCATTGTTAAAAATACAAGTCTTTTAAAAAGGTTAAATAAATGGATTATGTTTCCAAAGTCGATAAGTAATCGTGATCTCAATATTGACCAAATTATAATTTTTGCCATAATTGAGCAGCCCTAACCTTGGTTGTAATGAGTGGTTATTTGAGTTAATGTTGCCTTTCTACCATCTCGAACCAGTCTGCCCATTCTTCTCTGAAATCAATATGATATTTTGTACAATATATGAACACACACTGAATATGTATTCCCTTTTCAGAATGTTGGAGACATACCAGGAGGAAGTGGCTCTGGTGGCAGTGGTCAATGAGAAGCAAGTGCCTTCAGGAATCGCCTTTTTCAAACTCACCACATGTCATTCATACTCAACCATCAGGTTTTTATGTGTTACAGACCTTGGATAGATATACTGAGGATTTTGTTTGCCGTTAATTATACTTTCCATTTTTGTGTTACTTAATGTCATTCAGAGGTTTTGTAGTATAAAGTCAGAAGAGTCCAAAATTTACTTTGGGCTTGCATGCTGTAAACTGGCATATAAATGGATTTATTAAGACTGCCCTATATGTTCCATATATTGTACAGTGTGCTATGAATGGTACAAACCATTTAACAAGATATGTTAACATGTTCTGCTTGGGTTTTGTTTGTATCACATTCCTGTATTTTCCCTGCATTGATTTTCATTTATTTTGAATACCAACTTTATTGTGGACGTAACCAACTGTAAGTAACTCCAGCGCACACTGATATAAAAGCTGGCTTTAGAAAGTCATATAATATAAAATTGAATCAAGAAAGTGAGGAAGTCTTAGAATTATACATGGTAGTTCACTGTATGGTATACCACCATTTTGTATTAGCCTTTCATTGCTCTTACAGTCCTATCAAAGCAAAATGGCAACATGCATTGCTTTATGTTGAACCAGTTGGGTTTGAAAGAAAATATCTGAAAATGCTATAAATAATGTAAATAAAATGAGATGTTTTGGTTTTATGGAGGATGTTAGTTGGACTTTTTTAATGGCGGGTGGAAATGTTTAAGCTGACATTTTGACTTAAAAAGGGGCTGTATGATGCTGCATTTCAAGCCCTATATTGTAGTCTTGTGATCCCTGTATGGTAGCTTCCGCTAGCTAGTTTTAGATGTAAACACCAACATTAGTACAGATGCTTTGTACGGTTAGTTCAAAGGCAGCTTATAACAGCTGCTGCTGCAAGCTATCGTTAGCTACAGCTCTGTCCATCAGGACACTTCATAAATCACGGAGTTAATGCAGAGCAGCCAGGGAACGTCAGAGTGAAAACCAGAAAATATGTATACATTTTCTTCATAACCGTAAAAGCACTTTCTGTGTGACACACTGAACATGCTCCAACTCAGTTCTGTCGTCCTGTGCTTTCTGGATGGACGGGCCAACGGGGCAGCGCTGTCCCTGTGTTTTGTGGGTGGGACCTGTGTGCTCAGCCAGCAGCCATATATAGGAAACTGGCTCAGTGTGTCGTCATACAGAGCCCAGAGTAAAGAAAACTGCTGAAAACAATTCTGAACAGTGGGTAATGTGATTTTTTTTTTTGTCTCACAGGGATTTCTTTTAAATATGTTTAGCTCATTATTTGACACTTTGGCCATGTTTAACATGAACATCTGACATTGTAACATCATAGATATGACAGAAAAGCCTAAAAGGTCTCCTTTAACAAATAGTATCAATCAAAAGGGTTTCTGGGCTCTATTCTAACATAACTTAACAGTATATACTACTATACTGTAATATAAAATGTCAATGTTGAAAACAAGCAAATCCATATAAAATGACTGAACAAATATCTTTTACTGTCAATTGTCATTAATTGCACCTACTTTTAGTAATGTTTTACCGTATCAAACCTTAATACTTAGATTTAGCTTTTAAATAACTAAAATATTTGTGAATATATGATACATTCTGATAGTGTTTTTACAGACTTATGTGAAAACAATACATTTTCTTTTGTATGTGTCATTACAGTGATTGTGGCTGTTTTAAATAACAAAAACTGTATTTTTACAGTTTAATACTGCTTATAGACATTTTTTACACTGACTAAAAAAGCTATTTTCCAAGGTTTTTGTTTTCAAATTAATGAATATTTCCATAATTTTACGAGGTATTTGTCAATTCACAAGTATTCTATGTAAAATGACAGAAAAAATACTTTTTGTTGCTGTTAATTGCCATTGATTGTATCTACTTTTAGCAGTGTTTTACAGTATTAAACTTAAATTTAACAGTTTTATCTTATAAATAAAAAAATAATATTTGTGAAAATACAATACAATTTGAACATATTTTAAAAGTAATTTTATGTGAAAAAACATAAATTTTCTGTAAAATAATGATAATGCTATGCTTATTCACAGTTAGTTTTTTTATGTTATTTTACATTAGACATTTAAATTCACAGTTTATTTTTGTAATTTATTGGCATTTTTCTGTATCTAAAAAAATACAGAAAAAATCTGTAAAGTTAACAAGAAAAGTATGTAAAATTACAGATTTTTTTTACAGTGTATACACCCCCCTATGTTAAAATACAGGGACATAAGTATACACCCCCCGATGTTAAAATACAGGGGCATAAGTATACACCCCCTATGTTAAAATACAGGGGCATAAGTATACACCCCCATGTTAAAATACAGGGACATAAGTATGCACCCCCCTATGTTAAAATACAGGGGCATAAGTATACACCCCCCCCATGTTAAAATACAGGGACATAAGTATGCACCCCCCGATGTTAAAATACAGGGGCATAAGTATACACCCCCCGATGTTAAAATACAGGGGGCATAGGTATACACTCCCCTATGTTAAAATACAGGGGGCATAAGTATACACCCCCCTATGTTAAAATACAGGGGGCATAAGTATACACCCCCCTATGTTAAAATATCATAAATGCACATGGCACATTGGTCAATGGCTATCACTCTGCTTCCTCAAGAATGCACCTGAATACACTTACCAGTAAGACTAGCATGCCCAGAATGCACCTGACACACCTCCCTGTAAGACCAGCACACCCAGAATGCACCTGAACACACCTCCCTGTAAGACTACCATGCCCAGAATGCACCTGACACACCTCCCTGTAAGACCAGCACACGCAGGACTTACCCCTCTGGACTTAAAGAAACAGCAAAAAGAAGAAGTTCATGTTTTATCAGATGGGTCTTCAGTCTCTCTATGTTGACGTCAGCAACACACACAGTGTGTTTAACACCATTAAAGGAGAAGACTTGCAACGTTAGATGCTAATCAAACAACAACTCTTAAAAGCAGAACTAACAACTAAACATATTCTCTGTGCAATTTAAATAAACTTCCCCACAACATCACGTTATTATTAGCTGTGATCTCATCTAATAACTTCGGACTGTGATGCCCACGTAGATTTCCTGTTCACTAGAACACGTTATTATTAGCTGCCAAATTAAAAGAAAACAGCCACATCCTCAACGTAGAAGTGTAGTAAAGACGGTGGCAGCGGAGCAGACGCCCTCCTAACAGCTCTCATACAGGACTGCAGCAGGACTTCACACATCTGGTCAGGATGATCAGAACTCCACAGGACGAAATCGGTAATTAAAAATACTCTGATGTCTGTATGTAAATCTACTATATGTCTATGTGGCAGGATGTTGTCTACATTTGTGTTTGATGTTAATCTTTCAGAGAAAATGGAGGAAGAAGCAGCACCTGACTATGTTAATGCTCCAACACGCACTGTGGGTCGAGTGGCAGCTTTTCTAGGTACATTTCACACGTTTAATATTGTTAAACAAAGTTTTTGTATTTTTTCTGTAGGACTTTATACATCATACAACAGTAGATGTGACCGGCCAATCTGATTGGTCCAATAGACATTAAGATGCTCCGATCAGCATTACAGCACAGCCAGAACAACGTACTCTCTCTTTGGGACGACTAGTTAGATTTTTTTTTTTAAATGTGTCCAGTTTATTTGGTCTGTGAAATAAAACTCCAAACCACATATGTAGCCTGGCAGGACGGACATAAATCTCCATTGGAGCCCCCCCCCTAACCCAACAGGAAGTCCGCCATTTTGTATGGAAAGTTCAGAATTAGTGCGATTTTGGCCATTTCCACATGTCGTACTTTAACGAACTCCTCCTAGAGATTTCATCCGATCAGCTTCAAACTTGGTGCGTGTCATCTTAACATGTTAACGATGAAAAGTTATTAAAAGAAAAACTTTTCGTCTTAGGGCGGGGCCGTGGCGGGGCGGCCATTTTGTGCATTTCGCCATAGAAACAGGAAGTGGGTGTAACTTGAGCGTACATTGTCCGATTGGCTCGAAGCTTTTCAGGATTCATCAGAGTCCGCCCCTGACGACATATACATGCCGCTATTGGCTCAAAGTCATAGCGTCCCCTAGTGGCAACAGGAAGTAGGCCTAAAAGACAAGGTGCTATACTTTAACGAACTCCTCTTAGAGATTTCAACAAATTTGGTCTGTACCATCTCAACACCTTAAAGATGCAAAGTTATTAAAATCAAGACTGTTTGTTGAACGGTGTGGGCGTGGCATGGCGGCCATTTTGAGTGTTTAGCGATGAAGGAGAAAGTGGCTGTAACTACAGCGTACGTTGTCGTATCTGCTTGAAATTTCCCCCAATCACCAAGAGTCCAGGCCTGAGGACATCTACAGGCCAATATGGACTTTTGGAAATAGCGCCAACAACTGGCAACAGGAAATCAGCCTAATATGACAAACATCATCTGATTTAAATACTTTAACCACGCCCACTTACTCAGCCCACGCCTGCTTTCATAACATTTTAACATTTAGAGCCTTGTGTGAGGTGTCATTGAACTCAGCAGAGAGTTCCTTCTTTATAGAGCTCAACAGTCCTGCCCCTCCTCCGAGAGACCTTGGGTACTGGAAGTAAATTTCCCATTAATTTCTCCCATTGACATCTGGAAAAATCTGTATATAAAGACTTTTAGACCAAGCCTTAGGCTAACCAGCTACGGCGTGACTCATAAACATACAGCATATCATTTTAAGAAAAAACCTGAAAATTTAAAATAAACACAGAATGAAGGAAGCTACCATTTGTTTAGCTAACAGTTAAATAAGCTAAACGCTAGCTGAGACAGCATGTAGTAACTTTAAAGGAGCCTCAAAATCTGAAAATAACCGTTAACATATATAACAGCTGTATATGTTAATGCTATAGCCAGCTTTTCCCAGTGTTTAGCTTGAGTTAACGTTATTTTAGATTGAATCAAGCTGTCAGCTAGCGGTTAGCTGTAGCTGTTTGCTAAACTAACTACTTATTTCATCTCTAAACAAAGTTGGGGCCCCATGAACTTTTGGCATCTATATGAGCATATACAATCGCTGAGTCATGTGGTAGCTGGTTTTAAGTCCACCATCGACCATTTTATGGTTTATTCCAATTGTCAATGGAGAAATTGCATGTGAGGTATCATTAAACTCAGCAGAGACTTCCTTTTTCATTGCTCACGGTTTGGCCCGCCCCCCTTTCACAGCTAATTAACTGTACTACGTAGAGTCTTGTGTGAGGTATCATTGAACTCAGCAGCGAGTTCCCGTGTCATTGGTGACGATTTGCGGTGTCTGAGTGCCGCTCAAATGCAGGGAGCGGCGTCTGCCAGTAACCCAGACGCTCACAGTGGAGGGCCCGTCCAGCGCTGCTTTAATTATTATTACTTCTTTTCCCGCACAATGAATAGCCTTTTTGGAGACCTTATACTCAAAAACTCACCAAAATTTGAGGTTGCATCAAGCCTGGTGAAAATGCATGTATTTTAAGGATTTCGAGAATAGACACACACAAAAATGGCTTGCTACAAAATAAAAAAAATGAAAACATCATCCGATTTACATGAAACTTATGTGATACTGAACCGCCCCTATACTTCTGCTTTCAGCTTTATTTGTTGTTGTATTCTATCTTATTTATTATTAAGTGTGCCGATGTGCTGCAATAGCAGCAATCGGCGCAATGACTATTATTGCCCATACTTATTATTATTATTCCGCCAGACTTTTGTCCTGCTACTAGTCCCGGAGCGTTGCCAACACGCGCATTCAAAATACATCAATACATGTGTAATGATCTAGAATGGTGTGCTATGACTTTTAAACGAGATTTGCCGCGCGGTTTTCACGATATCTACAAAAAAAGGCAAAAAAATTCTCGTAGACTTTAATGGGAAATGTTCGGGAAATTGCTCAACATCGCTCCAAACCCCCCCTCTTTGGGGCCATGCTCTATCGCCAAACTTTAACGTAGAAACATAATTAAAAGGTTAAACCGAAGACAAGACTTTGGCGTTTATTGGGCTGAATGGGCGTTCAGATATCCAGCACGGTTTCTCCAAAATCACAGTTTACGTATCGTCCCGTTTTCAGACAGCTTCCGATTTTCCAATGTGTGTGTATGTGGTGGATGGTGAGAGCTAGAGTGGAGGACAGAGTGGGGAGATTTAAAAAAATCATCTTGGTTCTCTCTCTATAACTTGCTCCCACGTCAACAATTCTAAGTTGGCATGGACAATTTATACATCAAAACGTAGGTATTCTTGTTTAGATTCAGCTAATGTGCTCATGTCTGCGATTTGAATTATACTTTTCGCTCAGCGACCTTTCAAATGCCAAGAATTCCAAATCTTCCTCCATTCACTGCCATGTTAAACATCGTCCACATTTCTGAGCAAAACGCAGAGCAAAGCACTTTTTAAAATTGCTGATATGCCCACATTTTTAAGTTTATCCACATACATTTTATATCAATACGTTCACAAAGGCCTTCTGGTGCCCACGAGAACATTATTTTATTGATTTCTTGTATCCTTTTGGTGATATGATCATTTGTTTGAGAGCTTGTTCAGTGTCTGAATAGCTGGTGACACAGCTGACAGGTACAGCAGGTGCTCCGGTCGTTAACTGATTACAGATCAAAGAGATGACATCACAGAGATGAAAGGCTTCCTAGCTTAACAAGCATAGTGTGTGTCCCTGTGTGTGTAGCAAGCATAGTGTGTGTCCCTGTGTGTGTGTGTGTGTGTGTGTGTGTGTGTGTGTGTTTATTAAATTTTATTGCTAGTTGGAAGTGCACCAAGTAGGAGGCACACTGTTAAAATTTCTGCGGAATTTTCTAGTTTCTTTTATATTCTGTATGTGTGCAGAATATATGAACATTTCCCTGATTTGGGATGAACAGAGTCTATTCATCTAATCTCAAATTTCTCTCTCAGGCCAGAGGTCTCGCTGCTTCTCTCAGTCTTTTCCACCCATAGCAGTGTGTTGGCTGATACTGTTGGTCATCATGGGCCTCCGTATCTACTGTGAGTACCACTGTCTCACCTTGTTGTTATTAGTCTTTATTTAAAGGAAAAGTTCAGATTTTATCAAGTCTGTCTGATGGCCAGATGTTCATAGAAACAGTTTTAGCTCGGTGTAATCCTTCCTCCTCTTCATACTGGCTCTGTTCTAAGACATATTCCAAAGTTCATCTGAAGCTAATGTGAGGCTTCAGCAGTCTGAGTTAGAGATATCAAGTGTGTAACATCTAAAGTTACAACCTTTATATTACCAAGTTCCCTCTTTGTGTTTTCCCATACAGGATTTCTAATATGGGCACTTTAATGTTAATATGAACACCTGCCTATAGTTTTAAGATACGTTTGCAACATGTGAATCCATCCTGTAATGTATTTTATTATAATGTAAATGTGTCATAATTGAAAAAAGAAAAGAAATAAGAAGCTCATTTTAATTTTGCAGTTACCAATCGCAACCTCAACAACAGTGTCTTTGAAAAACCGATCACAAACCTGACCGCATTAAACCAGGAGCTGGAGACACGGAACCAGGAGCTGGAGACACAAAACCAGGAGCTGGAGATGGAGAAGAAGAATTTAAAAGGACCGGCACAAAACATCAGTCGAGCTCAGTGGAGCATCGATGAATACTGCCCCAAAGAAAATAACGGTATGTTAAGATCACAATAATGAGATCCAATAATAACGAATAATAATAATAATATCACAGAGAGTGTCTCACAATCCAGACCATCAGCAGATTCACTATAATTTCATTCATAGGACATATCTCTCCCCTGTGAAAATGCACCTTTGTCCTTTATGCACTTTCTGCCCAATTAAAGCACAAGGCTCATATGTACACATGTTCTGGGAGTCTTCTCCCGTTGGTCAGGTCTGGATCCATATTGCATCCAAAATCTCCGTCTTGTTTAATGTTACTGCGCCTGTTACTGTTCAGGTCTTGATTCTGAATGAGCTGTCAGCCTTTCAGCTCTCTGGGACTCAGAACCGTGCTGTGTTTGCTGGACTTACAGCTGCTCAGAGGATGGTTGTGACCCGTTGGAAAACACCACACGACCTGTCTATCCGCACGTGGACCCTTTCCTACCTGGATGTGGTCTATCTGGAGGCGTCCACGCGCGGATAAATGGTGTCCCAGGGAAGACTCTGGACACATGGCGGTGGATTGCTGACTCTGTGAGGACCTCAGAGTCAGCAATGCACCTCTAACTTGGGCAGGTGTGTGTGTGTGTGTTAGTCTGTGTGTGTGTGTGTGTGTGTGTGTGTGTTGTTTTGTCTCCCTACCTTCCACCTTTCCTCTGTTTAATCATTATTTATATTTGTAAAAATGTTATTATATTATATTTCCTTGCGGAAGTCATCCCAAAAGGATTAATAAAGAGAAGTCTTATTTGTTGGCCCCGGGACTCGTTCTCGTCTCAGTCTATTGTTTGTGATTATTTGTCACTGTTTATTTCTTAAATATGTGTAAAAAAACTTTTACAACAAAAAATAATAATATCACAGAGTAGTGATGCTGTGTATTGGTTGGTCTCTGTAGTTTCAGAGAGACGGTGTAGACCTTGTCAGGAGGGATGGAGACTCATCGGGTCCAGCTGCTATCTGTTTGCTGGTCCTCCTGATCTGAAAACCTGGGAAGAAGCTCGAGAAGACTGCAGAGCACAGAGTTCAGATTTGCTTGTTGTACATGAAGATGAACAGGTAATGAGGAAGCTGTGGGAGTTTTTACGACACAATTCTGAAATAAAATGTATTTTCTCTAAGTCTGAACACACTATGAGTCTGTAGATCAGCGTGTTTATTAAAGTATAGTCTTTAAATCTCTGATAAATGTTTCTCTCTTGTCAGGGTGCACTCCGTCATTATATCAGGTACGGATCCTGGTTTGGTCTGAGAGCTGAAGGAGGGAGATGGAAGTGGATCGATGGAAGTGATCTGACTGAACGGTAAGAGACACATTCCTGAACACTTTGAATCTTAAATCTATCAGCCTTGATCTAAACATCATCTTCTTCCCTCAGTGCCAGCAGACGGATACAAGGCAGACCTCCTACTGACGGTCAGTGTGTAATTTATCATCCGTTCAGATGGATATCGATGAGCTGTGCTGAGAGAAGACCATGGATCTGCCAAAAGAAGTCTTTATCTGTTTAACCACTGCAGTCAGACTTGAGAAGGTTACTGGATGCTCTGCATGATAATATCAACTGGCTTCATAAATATCTAACCATGAAAAGCTCTACTTCACAATATAAATGGATTGCTTTTAAAAACGAAATAGGCATTTTATTTAGTTAGCTGTATAAAAAGAGAAAACAAATATTTATGAATAAATTACTTATAAAGCTGTGTATGTGTAAATGTAATGAATAGGGGAATTAGGTATGCTACTAAACTATTAACTATTAATAACCTTTGTTAGAGATGCTTATAATCTGTATATCAGCAGATTGATGAGAGGTGCAGACAGACTGCTCAGCTTCCTGTTTCCTGTGTCACAGCTTATATTGTTGCTGCTCATGAGCCAAAATGGAGGCACAGCATCACGCGTTGTTCTTCAGCATTTACTGTAAAGCATATTAATATGTAGTGTGTTTAATATATCTAGAAGCAACGTCCTGTTTTATTACATTGAATAAAAACCCTGCGACTCATTGTTGTTGTTGTATTATTCTTACATCATGCTGACTCCATGTCAGAACAGACAACATCATTCAGGAAGTTACATCATCATTGGTCAGATGTGTGAGAAGCAGAAGTCGACCAGACGCTGTCACACAGGACTGCATGAGTGGGGTTCGAAAGTTTGGGCCCCCCAGGTAAAAATGTGTATTAATGTGCATAAAGAAGCCAAGAAAAGAAGGAAAAACCTTCAAAAGTCATCAAATGACAGATTAGACATTTGTATAATATGTCACAAAAAGGCCTTTGGAAAGCTGAGACCTGGATTGTTCTCGATCCTCGTCTGGAAAGACCAGGTGATGCCAATCTTAAGGTTTTAAATGCCCAGACTCACCGCTACACTGTGTCCCGTTGTCATGATCCATTTGCTCCGAAAAATTATGCCCTGTGATTCATATATCAGGCTGGATGGTTGGGTCATTAAACACGGCTTTCAAGCCGGGGTTAGGGTTTAGGTTTAGGGTTATAGAGATTGCAATCACCACACTTAGACCTGACATAGTTGTCCCCCTCTCTGAAGAAGGTCTTCATCATCAGACTCAGTGGACGAGGCATACTGTTATGGTTTGGGGTTTTGTTGTATACTTCGTCCTTGTGATTGTGTTATTGTTTTGGTCTTGTCTATGTTTTAGTCCTGGTCTTGTCTAGTTTCTGTCTTGTGGTCTCTTGGGAGTGTCTGTATGTTCTGTTTCCTGCTTTATTTTGATAGTCTGGTTTTCTGTTTCTGGTTTTACTTCCTGTGATTTCCCACTCTTGGGATTCAAGATTCAAGATTTCTTCATTGTCACACCACCACAGTACACTGTAGTACGAAATTACAACTAAAAACACCGTGGGAAAATCGAGTTATTAATTGTATGAATTAAAATAAATAAATGCTTAAATGCTTATATGGGTGTGCAGAGCATGTAGAGTGATAAATATAAATATATAACGTCTAAAAAACTGAAAATATAAATATCCAGATACTTACAGTTGGGAAAGAGTATAAAGTATAAATATCCGTATTTAAATTGAAGTAGTGCGGTAGAGAATACGGTGCATTCAGGTGCATTTCAAACAGATTATATGTAGTATATATAACATAACACGCTCAAGACTGTGGAGATGATCGTGGACTTCAGGAAGAGACCCCCCCACTCTTCCCCCCATCACCATACTCAACAGCCCTGTGTCTTCTTTGGAATCCTTCAGGTTTCTGGGATCCACTATATCCCAGGACCTGAAGTGGGAGCCCAATACAGGCACCATCATCAAAAAGGCCCAGCAGAGGATGTACTTCCTGCGCCAGCTCAGGAAGCTCAACCTGTCTAAGGAGCTGCTGGTCCACTTCTACACAGCCATCATCCAGTCTGTCCTCTGCACGTCCATCACTGTCTGGTTTGGATCTGCCACCAAAAAGGACCAGAGCAGACTACAACGGACAGTTAGGACTGCAGAAAAGATCTTTGGTGCCAACCTGCCCTCCGTTCATGACTTATACACATCCAGAGTCAGGAAACGGGCAGGAACCATCACTGCAGACCCATCTCACCCCGGACACAACCTGTTCCAGCTTCTCCCCTCTGGGGGGCGCTACAGAGCACTGTTAGCCAAAACCAACAGATTCAGGAACAGTTTCTACCCACAAGCCATCTCTCTGATGAACAGCTGACTACTGACCCTCAGTGTCAGGTTCAATTCTGTTCAATAACCCAGTAATCACTGTCTCTACAGCACCTGTTTACTGGTTCCACTTATTATATCACAACAACAGTTATCTCTTGGCGCTTTCCATAAAGAGCAGGTCTAGACCGGACTGATGTTATTTACAAAAACCCAACAGTTCCCACAGAGGCAAGGAAACACTTCCTTTAAGAGACAGAAACCTGGAGCAGAACCATGGCTCGGGGGAGACAGAGAGAGACAGACAGACAGAGAGAGACATGGAGAATTGTAGCAAAGGGTGTGGAGCAGGAACATGGAGGCAGCAGGTGACTCCAACCACAGATCCAGACTCCACAGATCCAGACACCACAGACCCATACGCCACAGTTCCAGACTCCACAGATCCAGAGACAAAAACACCTGCAGGATGCGATAGGAGGAGAGAGGAGAGGGCGAGAGAGCACAAGACTCCGGGAAAGGGAAGAAGTCGAGTTAGTAACATGCATTAATGGGATGAGGTTGCATACAGATGGAGAGATGGAAGAAGAGAGAGGTGCTCAGTGCATCATGGGAAGTCCCCCAGCAGTCTAGGCCTATAGCATTTGAGAGGCATCTTTCCTGGGCCAGCTCCTGAATCACCTGATGTCTTCCAGCTGTGTCCCAGCCCTTGTGTCCCCTGCCTCTTGTTACCTCGTTGTTACCCTCTGGATTTAGTCTTCCCCTTGTCTCTTGTCAGATCATTGTAGTGTTTTCAGTTTGGTTTGTAGTGTTACTGTGTTTCTGGTTCTTGTGAGTACTTGATTGGAGTATCCCTTTTGTCTCTGAATGTTAGTTTTTGGTTTGAGATCCTGTCTGTTGGTTCTGGCATTAGTTTCCTGGTGAAAGTCTTGTGTTTTCTCCTTAACTTCTCCAGGAAATGAACACCTGTTTCCTGGGAAAAGTCTTGTGTTATCTCCTTAACTTCTCCAGGACATGAACACCTGTTTCCTGGTGAAAGTCTTGTGTTTTCACCTTAACTTCTCCAGGACATGAACACCTGTTTCCTGTTGAAAGTCTTGTGTTTTCTCCTTAACTTCTCCAGGACATGAACACCTGTTTCCTGGTGAAAGTCTTGTGTTTTCTCCTTAACTTCTCCAGGACATGAACACCTGTTTCCTGTTGAAAGTCTTGTGTTTTCTCCTTAACTTCTCCAGGACATGAACACCTGTTTCCTGGTGAAAGTCTTGTGTTTTCTCCTTAACTTCTCCAGGACATGAACACCTGTTTCCTGGTGAAAGTCTTGTGTTTTCTCCTTAACTTCTCCAGGACATGAACACCTGTTTCCTGTTGAAAGTCTTGTGTTTTCTCCTTAACTTCTCCAGGACATGAACACCTGTTTCCTGGTGAAAGTCTTGTGTTTTCTCCTTAACTTCTCCAGGACATGAACACCTGTTTCCTGGTGAAAGTCTTGTGTTTTCTCCTTAACTTCTCCAGGACATGAACACCTGTTTCCTGGTGAAAGTCTTGTGTTTTCTCCTTAACTTCTCCAGGACATGAACACCTGTTTCCTGGTGAAAGTCTTGTGTTTTCTCCTTAACCCTTGTGTTGTCCTCCCGGGTCAAAAAGATCAACATTTTATTTTTTTACCCTTTTTCAAAACTTGACATTATTTTTTCTTTTGATTTCACTACCACCACCTTACTAGTTTTACTACTTTTTGGAATCCATGGTCAATAACCCTCATTTATATAGAATTATACCTAATATTTGAGCTAATAAAGCAGAAATTATGAATTATTTTGACTAATAGTTGAGATCAGAGGAGCGTATGTTAAGTAGATGAGTTGGGTCAGGATGCTGATTTGAAACCATTTCAATTTTCACCAAAATTCAATGAAAGTGATTAATTGTATTTGCAAAGAGCGTTGCATGGAATCCATCCTTTCTTGTGGTAATTTGGTTAAAAGAATGCCATGTTTATGATATAGCCATTTTTAAAAGGGGGACAACAGGAGGGTTAACTTCTTCTGGGACATGAACCCCCCAAAACCCACACCACCTCCCTAATGCAGATCTCCGTGCTCTAATACGGCAAATACTCAAGTACGTGGAATTTCTACAGATTACATTCCTTTTCACAGCTATAGGTTCATGAACAGCCTGAATAACAACCATAAAACTAAAAGCCAACACCAAGTCAAATATTAATCCCTGATAGATCCTCATGAATCAGTAATCATCATCATCAAACAATAAATGAATCAAAACAGACATAATACTCCAGATCGCAACCTTGACCCTAAAAACAAGTCAAGCCCTTGAATATAAGAACAGACTGTCCCGAACACACACACACACACACACACACACACACACACACACACACAGGCACACACAGACACACACACACACACACACACACACACAGAGTTTTCGTTTTAAATCATATAAATTTAAAGGTGTGTGTGTGTGTGTGTGTGTGTGTGTGTGTGTACCGGCTGCTGCCACAGGAGGGCAGTATTACTATGTGAAACATAAACAGCTGCATCTGTGTGTGTGTGTGTGTGTGTGTGTGTGTGTGTTGTGTGTGTGTGTGTGTGTGTGTGTGTAGGTTCAGCAACACTGCGTCACATGTCTCCCTTCTTGAGTTTTCCAGCCATGTTTAGAGGAAATGTGAAATGTCCCGTAATTTATCAAGAAATGGACTGTTCTTATATAGCGCTTTTCTAGTCTGAACCATTCAAAATGCGCCACAGAAAGTCCCCCTATGTTAAAATACAGGGGGCATAAGTATACACCCCCCTATGTTAAAATACAGGGGGCATAAGTATACACCCCCATGTTAAAATACAGGGACATAAGTATGCACCCCCCTATGTTAAAATACAGGGGCATAAGTATACACCCCCCCCCCCATGTTAAAATACAGGGACATAAGTATACACCCCCCTATGTTAAAATACAGGGACATAAGTATACACTCCCCTATGTTAAAATACAGGGGCATAAGTATACACCCCCCTATGTTAAAATACAGGGGCATAAGTATACACCCCCATGTTAAAATACAGGGACATAAGTATGCACCCCCCTATGTTAAAATACAGGGGGCATAGGTATACACTCCCCTATGTTAAAATACAGGGGCATAAGTATACACCCCCCTTTGTTAAAATGCAGGGAGCATAAGTATACACCCCCCTATGTTAAAATACATGGGGGCATAAGTATACACCCCCCTATGTTAAAATACAGGGGGCATAAGTATACACCCCCCTATGTTAAAATACAGGGGGCATAAGTATACACCCCCCTATGTTAAAATACAGGGCGTAAGTATACACCCCCCTATGTTAAAATACAGGGGCGTAAGTATACACCCCCTATGTTAAAATACGGGGCATAAGTATACACCCCTATGTTAAAATACAGGGGCATAAGTATACACCCCCTATGTTAAAATACAGGGGCATAAGTATACACCCCTATGTTAAAATACAGGGGCATAAGTATACACCCCCTATGTTAAAATACAGGGCGTAAGTATACACCCCTATGTTAAAATACAGGGCGTAAGTATACACCCCCCTATGTTAAAATACAGGGGGCATAAGTATACACCCCCCTATGTTAAAATACAGGGGGCATAAGTATACACCCCCCTATGTTAAAATATCATAAATGCACATGGCACATTGGTCAATGGCTATTACTCTGCTTCCTCAAGAATGCACCTGAATACACTTACCAGTAAGACTAGCATGCCCAGAATGCACCTGAACACACCTCCCTGTAAGACTACCATGCCCAGAATGCACCTGACACACCTCCCTGTAAGACCAGCACACCCAGAATGCACCTGAACACACCTCCCTGTAAGACTACCATGCCCAGAATGCACCTGACACACCTCCCTGTAAGACCAGCACACGCAGGACTTACCCCTCTGGACTTAAAGAAACAGCAAAAAGAAGAAGTTCATGTTTTGTCAGATGGGTCTTCAGTCTCTCTATGTTGACGTCAGCAGCGTGGGTTAATGCTGCAGACACACACAGTGTGTTTAACACCATTAAAGGAGAAGACTTGCAACGTTAGCTGCTAACCACACAACAACTCGGTCTCATCTTAAAAGCAGAACTAACAACTAAACATATTCTCTGTGAAATTTAAATAAACTTCCTCTTCACAAGGACACTTTATTATTAGCTGACGAATTAAAAGAAAACAGTCACATCCTCAACGTAGAAGTGTAGTAAAGACGGTGGCAGCGGAGCAGACGCCCTCCTAACAGCTCTCATACAGGACTGCAGCAGGACTTCACACATCTGGTCAGGATGATCAGAACTCCACAGGACGAAATCGGTAATTAAAAATACTCTGATGTCTGTATGTAAATCTACTATATGTCTATGTGGCAGGATGTTGTCTACATTTGTGTTTGATGTTAATCTTTCAGAGGAAATGGAGGAAGAAGCAGCAGCTAACTATGTTAATGCTCCAGCACGCACTGGGAAGAAAATGGCAGCTCGTCCAGGTACATTTCACACATTTAATATTGTTAAACAAAGTTTTTGTATTTTTTCTGTAGCACTTTATACATCATACAACAGTAGATGTGACCGGGCAATCTGATTGGTCCAATAGACATTAAGATGCTCCGATCAGCATTACAGCACAGCCAGAACCACGTACTCTTTTTTTTAAATGTATCCAGTTTACTTGGTCTGTGAAATAAAACTCCAAACCACATATGTAGCATGGCAGGACGGACATAAATCTCCATTTTAGCCACACCCTATACCCAACAGGAAGTCCGCCATTTTGAATTGAAAGTTCGGAATTAGTGTGATTTTGGGCATTTCCACATGTTGTACTTTAACGATCTCCTACTAGAGATTTCATCCAATCATCTTCAAACTTGGTGCGTGTCATCTTAACATGTTAACAATGAAAAGTTATTAAAAGAAAAACTTTTCGTCTTAGGGCGTGGCCGTGGCGGGGCGGCCATTTTGTGCATTTCGCCATAGAAACAGGAAGTGGGTGTAACTTGAGCGTACATTGTCCGATTGGCTCGAAACTTTCCAGGATTCATCAGAGTCCGCCCCTGACGACATCTACATGCAGCTATTGACTCAAAGTCATAGCGTCCCCTAGTGGCAACAGGAAGTAGGCCTAAAAGACAAGGTGCTATACTTTAACAAACTCCTTCTAGAGATTTCAACAAATTTGGTCTCAACACCTAAAGATGCAAAGTTATTAAAATCAAGACTGTTTGTTGAACGGTGTGGGCGTGGCATGGCGGCCATTTTGAGTGTTTAGCGATGAAGGAGAAAGTGGCTGTAACTACAGTGTACGTTGTCGTATCTGCTTGAAATTTCCCCAATCACCAAGAGTCCAGGCCTGAGGACATCTACAGGCCAATATGGACTTTTGGAGATAGCGCCACCAACTGGCAACAGGAAATCAGCCTAATATGACAAACATCATCCGATTTAAATACTTTAACCACGCCCACTTACTCAGCCCACGCCTGCTTTCATAACATTTTAACCGTTTAAGGTAGAGCCTTGTGTGAGGTGTCATTGAACTCAGCAGAGTTCCTTCTTTATAGAGCTCAACAGTCCGCCCCTCCTCCAAAAGACCTTGGGTACTGGAAGTAAATTTCCTGTTCATTTCTCCCATTGACGTCTGGAAAAATCTGTATATAAAGACTCTTAGACCAAGCCTTAGGCTAACCAGCTACGGCGTGACTCATAAACATACAGCATATCATTTAAAGAGAATAAAAAAACACTGAATGAAGGAAGATACCATTTGTTTAGCTAACAGAATCAAGCTGTCAGCTAGCGGTTAGCTGTAGCTGTTAGCTAAACTAGCGTTAGCTTCCGGTGGAGGCTAACGGCAGAAGTGTGGGAACAGATGGTGATTTGTGCAGTGTCGTAAATCCTCGTTAAACAGAATTAACATCTTGTGCATGCTAACAGATCGGGTACCAAAAGACCCCCCCCCCCACCTGCATGAGTTCCACCAATCAGAGGCATCACTGTGGGATTGTTCAGGATTGTGGGTAATGAAGTACTTATCCAAGACATTGCAAATAAAAGACATTTATCTCAAAACAAAGTTGGGGCCCCATGAACTTTTGGCATCTTTATGAGCATATACAATCGCTGAGTCATGAGGTAGCTGGTTTTAAGTCTACCATCGACCATTTTATGGTTTATTCCAATTGTCAATGGAGAAATTGCATGTGAGGTATCATTAAACTCAGCAGGGACTTCCTTGTTCATTGCTCACGGTTTGGCCCGCCCCCCTTCACTGCTAATTAACTGTACTACGTAGAGTCTTGTGTGAGGTATCATTGAACTCAGCAGCGAGTTCCCGCGTCATTGGTGACGATTTGCGGTGTCTGAGTGCCGCTCAAATGCAGGGAGCGGCGTCCGCCAGTAACCCAGACGGTCACAGTGGAGGGCCCGTCCAACGCTGCTTGCAGCTTTAATTATTATTACTTCTTTTCCCGCACAATGAATAGTCTTTATGGAGACCTTATACTCAAAAACTCACCACAATGTATGTATTTTAAGGATTTCGAGGATAGGCACACACAAAACTGGCTTGCTAGTGCCCCTTACAAAATCTAAAAAATTGAGCCTTACAATTGACAAGGGTCCAGGCCTGAGGACCTCTATAAGCAAAAACTGGTTATAGCGCCCCCTGCTGGCAACAGGAAATCAGCCTTATATAAAAACATCATCCGATTTACATCGGCCCGCCCCTATACTTCTGCTTTCAGCTTTATTTGTTCTTGTATTCTATCCTACTTATTATTCAGTGTGCCGATGTGCTGCAATAGCAGCAATCAGCGCAATGACTATTATTGCCCATACTTATTATTCCACCAGACTTTTGTCCCGCTACTAGTCCCGGAGCGTTGCCAACACTCGCACTCAAAATACATCGAAATGTGTGTAATGATCTGTAATGGTGTGCTATGACTTTTCAACGAGATTTCCTGCACGGTTTTCACGATATCGGCAAAAAAAGGCAAAAAAATTCTCATAGACTTTGATGGGAAATGTTCGGGAAATCGCTCAACATCGCTCCAAACCCCCCCTTTTTGGGGCCGTGCTGTATCGCCAAACTTTAATGTAGAAACATAATTAAAAGTTTAAACCGAAGACAAGACTTTGGCGTTTATTGGGCTGAATGGGCGTTCAGATATCTTCCTCCATTCACTGCCATGTTAAACATCGTCCACATTTCTGAGCAAAACGCAGAGCAAAGCACTTTTTTAAAATCGCTGATATGCCCACATTTTTAAGTTTATCCACATAAATCGTATATCAATACGTTCACAAAGGCCTTCTGGTGCCCACGAGAACATTATTTTATTGATATCTTGTATCCTTTTGGTAATATGATCATTTGTTTGAGAGCTTGTTCAGTGTCTGAATAGCTGGTGACACAGCTGACAGGTACAGCAGGTGCTCCGGTCGTTAACTGATTACAGATCAAAGAGATGACATCACAGAGATGAAAGGCTTCCTAGCTGTGTTTACAAACATGGCCACTGATAGTTCGTATCCATTAGCAACCATTTCAGTCTCTATGTCTCTGTCAATTGCTTTGCTGTTGTCTCCATGACTCATTTAAAAAAAATTAGCTTTGTGTCCCTGTATGTGTGTGTGTGTTTATTAAGTTTTATTGCTTGTCGGATGTGCACCAAGTAGGAGGCACACTGTTAAAAGTTCTGCTGAATTTTCTAGTTTCTTTTATTTTCTGTATGTGTGCAGAATATATGAACATTTCCCTGATTTGGGATGAACAGAGTCTATTTATCTAATCTCAAATTTCTCTCTCAGGCCAGAGGTCTCGTTGCTTCTTTCAGACTTTTCCACCCATAGCAGTGTGTTGGCTGATACTGTTGGTCATCATGGGCCTCCGTATCTACTGTGAGTACCACTGTCTCAACTTGTTGTTGTTATTTAAAGGACAAGTTCACATTTTATCAAGTCTGTCTGATGGCCAGATGTTCATAGAAACAGTTTTAGCTCTAAGACATATTCCAAAGTTCATCTGAAGCTAATATGAGGCTTCAGCAGTCTGAGTTAGAGAAATCAAGTGTGTAACATCTAAAGTTACAACCTTTATAGGACCAAGTTCCCTCTTTGTGTTTTCCCAGACAGGATTTCTAATATGGGCACTTTAATGTTAATATGAACACCTGCCTTTTGTTTTAAGATACATTTGAAACATGTGAATCCATCCTGTAATGTATTTTATTTAGGGCTGGGCACGTTTAATTACTTAACGCCGACAATTTTTTTTAATCGCGCGTTAATGCAGTTTTTTATTATTTCTTTGTTACTGTAGAAGTTCGTTGCTCACAGGCTTTGTAAATACTGCAAAGTTTAATTTTCTTATCACCGGAGTACTTCCAGTACTGAGAATCGCAACAATGACGGCAGGTATGAGATTCCCTCAAGACGCACCATCACAAGAAAACTACACGAGTTGTATGAAAAGGAGAGGACTGCAAAAGGGACCACGCTACAACATGCACGCGCTGTTGCTCTCACTGGGGACTACTGGACTCACTGGCGACTACTGGACTCACTGGGGACTACTGGACTCACTGGGGACTACTGGACTCACTGGCGACTACTGGACTCACTGGGGACTACTGGACTCACTGGCGACTACTGGACTCACTGGGGACTACTGGACTCACTGGGTAACCAGAATTATCTCGGAGTTACAGTGCATTCTGACAAAAAGTGGGCGCTGTGCATTCACGTGCTCTGACTGGAATGAAAACAGAGGAGAGACATTATGCTGAGACATTATGCTGAGACATTATGCTGAGACATGCGCGGGACACTTTATTGAAGTTTATTGAAGCAGTGGAATGTGTCAAATAAAGTCACCGCAGTTAGAACAGATAGTACGAATAGATAGGAAATCTGATCGTTGCCGCAGCCTTCTGATCATGTCCCCTGCTTTGCGCACGGTCTCCAGCGCTCTGTCTCAGTGTCTCTGCTTTACAGCGACAACAGATGAACGTGGACATAACAAGGAGTCGCTTAGCAACACGTTCCAACCAGATGAATCCAACTCTGGATGATAAATACTTGTTTAAGTTGAGATGTACACTAAATATTTTATTTAACTGCTACTTTATAAACAAAATGCTGGTAAGTTTTTGCAGAACAAATGTTACGGCACTTTTGTTCATATGGCAGAACATTTAAAAAAAAATTGCACTATATACACTACTTTTGAATTCATTATTTCATTTTGCGATTAATCGCGATTAAAAATTTTAAACGTTGCCCAGCTCTAATTTTATTATAATGTAAATGTGTCATAATTGAAAAAAGAAAAGAAATAAGAAGCTCATTTTCATTTTGCAGTTACCAATCGCAACCTCAACAACAGTGTCTTTGAAAACCGATCACAAACCTGACCGCATTAAACCAGGAGCTGGAGACAAAAACCAGGACCTGGAGACACGAAACCAGGACCTGAAGACACGAAACCAAGAGCTGGAGACACAAAACCAGGAGCTGGAGACGGAGAGGAAGAACTTAAAAGGACAGATACAAAACATCCGTCGCGCTCAGTCGATCATCGATGAATACTGCCCCAAAGTACAGAACGGTATGTTAAGATCACAATAATGAGATCCCATAATAACCAATAATAATAATAATATCACAGAGAGTGTCTCACAATCCAGACCATCAGCAGATTCACTATAATTTCATTCATAGGACATATCTCTCCCCTGTGAAAATGCACCTTTGTCCTTTATGCACTTTCTGCCCAATTAAAGCACAAGGCTCATATGTACACATGTTCTGGGAGTCTTCTCCCGTTGGTCAGTTCTGGATCCATATTGCATCCAAAATCTCCGTCTTGTTTAATGTTACTGCGCCTGTTACTGTTCAGGTCTTGATTCTGAATGAGCTGTCAGCCTTTCAGCTCTCTGGGACTCAGAACCGTGCTGTGTTTGCTGGACTTACAGCTGCTCAGAGGATGGTTGTGACCCGTTGGAAAACACCACACGACCTGTCTATCCGCACGTGGACCCTTTCCTACCTGGATGTGGTCTATCTGGAGGCGTCCACGCGCGGATAAATGGTGTCCCAGGGAAGACTCTGGACACATGGCGGTGGATTGCTGACTCTGTGAGGACCTCAGAGTCAGCAATGCACCTCTAACTTGGGCAGGTGTGTGTGTGTGTGTTAGTCTGTGTGTGTGTGTGTGTGTGTGTGTTGTTTTGTCTCCCTACCTTCCACCTTTCCTCTGTTTAATCATTATTTATATTTGTAAAAATGTTATTATATTATATTTCCTTGCGGAAGTCATCCCAAAAGGATTAATAAAGAGAAGTCTTATTTGTTGGCCCCGGGACTCGTTCTCGTCTCAGTCTATTGTTTGTGATTATTTGTCACTGTTTATTTCTTAAATATGTGTAAAAAAACTTTTACAACAAAAAATAATAATATCACAGAGTAGTGATGCTGTGTATTGGTTGGTCTCTGTAGTTTCAGAGAGACGGTGTAGA
Organism: Percina caprodes; assembly: GCA_013375575.1. Taxonomy (NCBI): domain Eukaryota; kingdom Metazoa; phylum Chordata; class Actinopteri; order Perciformes; family Percidae; genus Percina; species Percina caprodes. Next base: position 797,429 of record JABXJD010000244.1, on the reverse strand, counting down.
CCTTGTCAGGAGGGATGGAGACTCATCAGGTCCAGCTGCTATCTGATTAATGACGTTGATCCTTCTGATCAGAAAACCTGGGAAGAAGCTCGAGAAGACTGCAGAGCACGGAGTTCAGATTTGGTTGTTCTACATGATGAAGATGAACAGGTAATGAGGAAGCTGTGGGAGTTTTTACAACACAATTCTGAAATGAAATGTATTTTCTCTAAGTCTGAACACACTGTGAGTCTGTAGATCAGCGTGTTTATTAAAGTATAGTCTTTAAATCTCTGATAAATGTTTCTCTCTTTCAGGGTGCACTCAGTTTTTACGGCAGGTTATGGTATGGATCCTGGATTGGTCTGAGAGCTGAAGGAGGGAGATGGAAGTGGATCGATGGAAGAGATCTGACTGAAAGGTAAGAGACACATTCCTGAACACTTTGAATCTTAAATCTATCAGCCTTGATCTAAACATCATCTTCTTCCCTCAGTGTCAGCAGATGGAGAACTGAATCTACTCCTACTGACGGTCAGTGTGTAGTTTCTTTGGGTATGTTCAGATGGGCATCAGTGAGCTGTGCTTTGAGAAGACAATGGATCTGCCAAAAGAAGTCTTTATCTGTTTAACCACTGCAGTCAGACTTGAGAAGGTTACTGGATGCTCTGCATGATAATATCAACTGGCTTCATAAATATCTAACCATGAAAAGCTCTACTTCACAATATAAATGGATTGCTTTTAAAAAATAAAATAGGCATTTTATTTAGTTTGCTGTATAAAAAGAGAAAACAAATATTTATGAATGAATTACTTTGAAAGCTGTGTGTGTGTAAATGTAATGAATAGGTGAATTAGGTATGCTACTAACCTATTAACTATTAATGACCTTTGTTAGAGATGCTTATAATCTGTATATCAGCAGATTGATGAGGTGCAGACAGACTGCTCAGCTTCCTGTTTCCTGTGTCACAGCTTATATTGTTGCTGCTCATGAGCCAAAATGGAGGCACAGCATCACGCGTTGTTCTTCAGCATTTACTGTAAAGCATATTAATATGTAGTGTGTTTAATATATCTAGAAGCAACGTCCTGTTTTATTACATTGAATAAAAACCCTGCGACTCATTGTTGTTGTTGTATTATTCTTACATCATGCTGACTCCATGTCAGAACAGACAACATCATTCAGGAAGTTACATCATCATTGGTCAGATGTGTGAGAAGCAGAAGTCGACCAGACGCTGTCACACAGGACTGCATGAGTGGGGTTCGAAAGTTTGGGCCCCCCAGGTAAAAATGTGTATTAATGTGCATAAAGAGGCCAAGAAAAGAAAGAAAAACCTTCCAAAGTCATCAAATGACAGATTAGACATTTGTATAATATGTCACAAAAAGGCCTTTGGAAAGCTGAGACCTGGATTGTTCTCGATCCTCGTCTGGAAAGACCAGGTGATGCCAATCTTAAGGTTTTAAATGCCCAGACTCACCGCTACACTGTGTCCCGTTCTCATGATCCATTTGCTCCGAAAAATGATGCCCTGTGATTCATATATCAGGCTGGATGGTTGGGTCATTAAACAGGGCTTTCAAGCCGGGGTTAGGGTTCAGGTTTAGGGTCATAGAGATTGCAATCACCACACTTAGGCCTGACATAGTTGTCCCCTCTCTGAAGAAGGTCTTCATCATCAGACTCAGTGGACGAGGTATACTGTTATGGTTTGGGGTTTTGTTGTATACTTCGTCCTTGTGATTGTGTTATTGTTTTGGTCTTGTCTATGTTTTAGTCCTGGTCTTGTCTAGTTTCTGTCTTGTGGTCTCTTGGGAGTGTCTGTATGTTCTGTTTCCTGCTTTATTTTGATAGTCTGGTTTTCTGTTTCTGGTTTTACTTCCTGTGATTTCCCACTCTTGGGATTCAAGATTCAAGATTTCTTTATTGTCACACCACCACAGTACACTGTAGTACGAAATTACAACTAAAAACACCGTGGGAAAATCGAGTTATTAATTGTATGAATTAAAATAAATAAATGCTTAAATGCTTATATGGGTGTGCAGAGCATGTAGAGTGATAAATATAAATATATAACGTCTAAAAAAACTGAAAATATAAATATCCAGATACTTACAGTTGGGAAAGAGTATAAAGTATAAATATCCGTATTTAAATTGAAGTAGTGCGGTAGAGAATACGGTGCATTCAGGTGCATTTCAAACAGATTATATGTAGTATATATAACATAACACGCTCAAGACTGTGGAGATGATCGTGGACTTCAGGAAGAGACCCCCCCACTCTTCCCCCCATCACCATACTCAACAGCCCTGTGTCTTCTTTGGAATCCTTCAGGTTTCTGGGATCCACTATATCCCAGGACCTGAAGTGGGAGCCCAATACAGGCACCATCATCAAAAAGGCCCAGCAGAGGATGTACTTCCTGCGCCAGCTCAGGAAGCTCAACCTGTCTAAGGAGCTGCTGGTCCACTTCTACACAGCCATCATCCAGTCTGTCCTCTGCACGTCCATCACTGTCTGGTTTGGATCTGCCACCAAAAAGGACCAGAGCAGACTACAACGGACAGTTAGGACTGCAGAAAAGATCTTTGGTGCCAACCTGCCCTCCGTTCATGACTTATACACATCCAGAGTCAGGAAACGGGCAGGAACCATCACTGCAGACCCATCTCACCCCGGTCACAACCTGTTCCAGCTTCTCCCCTCTGGGGGGCGCTACAGAGCACTGTTAGCCAAAACCAACAGATTCAGGAACAGTTTCTACCCACAAGCCATCTCTCTGATGAACAGCTGACTACTGACCCTCAGTGTCAGGTTCAATTCTGTTCAATAACCCAGTAATCACTGTCTCTACAGCACCTGTTTACTGGTTCCACTTATTATATCACAACAACAGTTATCTCTTGGCGCTTTCCATAAAGAGCAGGTCTAGACCGGACTGATGTTATTTACAAAAACCCAACAGTTCCCACAGAGGCAAGGAAACACTTCCTTTAAGAGACAGAAACCTGGAGCAGAACCATGGCTCGGGGGAGACAGAGAGAGAGACAGACAGACAGAGAGAGACATGGAGAATTGTAGCAAAGGGTGTGGAGCAGGAACATGGAGGCAGCAGGTGACTCCAACCACAGATCCAGACTCCACAGATCCAGACACCACAGACCCATACGCCACAGTTCCAGACTCCACAGATCCAGAGACAAAAACACCTGCAGGATGCGATAGGAGGAGAGAGGAGAGGGGCGAGAGAGCACAAGACTCCGGGAAAGGGAAGAAGTCGAGTTAGTAACATGCATTAATGGGATGAGGTTGCATACAGATGGAGAGATGGAAGAAGAGAGAGGTGCTCAGTGCATCATGGGAAGTCCCCCAGCAGTCTAGGCCTATAGCATTTGAGAGGCATCTTTCCTGGGCCAGCTCCTGAATCACCTGATGTCTTCCAGCTGTGTCCCAGCCCTTGTGTCCCCTGCCTCTTGTTACCTCGTTGTTACCCTCTGGATTTAGTCTTCCCTTGTCTCTTGTCAGATCATTGTAGTGTTTTCAGTTTGGTTTGTAGTGTTACTGTGTTTCTGGTTCTTGTGAGTACTTGATTGGAGTATCCCTTTTGTCTCTGAATGTTAGTTTTTGGTTTGAGATCCTGTCTGTTGGTTCTGGCATTAGTTTCCTGGTGAAAGTCTTGTGTTTTCTCCTTAACTTCTCCAGGAAATGAACACCTGTTTCCTGGGAAAAGTCTTGTGTTATCTCCTTAACTTCTCCAGGACATGAACACCTGTTTCCTGGTGAAAGTCTTGTGTTTTCACCTTAACTTCTCCAGGACATGAACACCTGTTTCCTGTTGAAAGTCTTGTGTTTTCTCCTTAACTTCTCCAGGACATGAACACCTGTTTCCTGGTGAAAGTCTTGTGTTTTCTCCTTAACTTCTCCAGGACATGAACACCTGTTTCCTGTTGAAAGTCTTGTGTTTTCTCCTTAACTTCTCCAGGACATGAACACCTGTTTCCTGGTGAAAGTCTTGTGTTTTCTCCTTAACTTCTCCAGGACACGAACACCTGTTTCCTGGTGAAAGCCTTGTGTTTTCTCCTTAACTTCTCCAGGACATGAACACCTGTTTCCTAGTGAAAGTCTTGTGTTTTCTCCTTAACTTCTCCAGGACATGAACACCTGTTTCCTGTTGAAAGTCTTGTGTTTTCTCCTTAACTTCTCCAGGACATGAACACCTGTTTCCTGGTGAAAGTCTTGTGTTTTCTCCTTAACTTCTCCAGGACATGAACACCTGTTTCCTGGTGAAAGTCTTGTGTTTTCTCCTTAACTTCTCCAGGACATGAACACCTGTTTCCTGGTGAAAGTCTTGTGTTTTCTCCTTAACCCTTGTGTTGTCCTCCCGGGTCAAAAAGATCAACATTTTATTTTTTTACCCTTTTTCAAAACTTGACATTATTTTTCTTTTGATTTCACTACCACCACCTTACTAGTTTTACTACTTTTTGGAATCCATGGTCAATAACCCTCATTTATATAGAATTATACCTAATATTTGAGCTAATAAAGCAGAAATTATGAATTATTTTGACTAATAGTTGAGATCAGAGGAGCGTATGTTAAGTAGATGAGTTGGGTCAGGATGCTGATTTGAAACCATTTCAATTTTCACCAAAATTCAATGAAAGTGATTAATTGTATTTGCAAAGAGCGTTGCATGGAATCCATCCTTTCTTGTGGTAATTTGGTTAAAAAGAATGCCATGTTTATGATATAGCCATTTTTAAAGGGGGACAACAGGAGGGTTAACTTCTTCTGGGACATGAACCCCCCAAAACCCACACCACCTCCCTAATGCAGATCTCCGTGCTCTAATACGGCAAATACTCAAGTACGTGGAATTTCTACAGATTACATTCCTTTTCACAGCTATAGGTTCATGAACAGCCTGAATAACAACCATAAAACTAAAAGCCAACACCAAGTCAAATATTAATCCCTGATAGATCCTCATGAATCAGTAATCATCATCATCAAACAATAAATGAATCAAAACAGACATAATACTCCAGATCGCAACCTTGACCCTAAAAACAAGTCAAGCCCTTGAATATAAGAACAGACTGTCCCGAACACACACACACACACACACACACACACACACACACACACACAGACACACAGGCACACACAGACACACACACACACACACACACACACAGAGTTTTCGTTTTAAATCATATAAATTTAAAGGTGTGTGTGTGTGTGTGTGTGTGTGTGTGTGTGTGTGTGTGTGTGTACCGGCTGCCACAGGAGGGCAGTATTACTATGTGAAACATAAACAGCTGCATCTGTGTGTGTGTGTGTGTGTGTGTGTGTGTTTGTGTGTGTGTGTGTGTGTGTGTGTGTGTGTGTAGGTTCAGCAACACTGCGTCACATGTCTCCCTTCTTGAGTTTTCCAGCCATGTTTAGAGGAAATGTGAAATGTCCCGTAATTTATCAAGAAATGGACTGTTCTTATATAGCGCTTTTCTAGTCTGAACCATTCAAAATGCGCCACAGAAAGTCCCCCTATGTTAAAATACAGGGGGCATAAGTATACACCCCCCTATGTTAAAATACAGGGGGCATAAGTATACACCCCCATGTTAAAATACAGGGACATAAGTATGCACCCCCATGTTAAAATACAGGGACATAAGTATGCACCCCCCTATGTTAAAATACAGGGGCATAAGTATACACCCCCATGTTAAAATACAGGGACATAAGTATGCACCCCCCTATGTTAAAATACAGAGGGCATAAGTATACACTCCTATGTTAAAATACAGGGGCATAAGTATACACCCCCATGTTAAAATACAGGGACATAAGTATGCACCCCCTATGTTAAAATACAGGGGCATAGGTATACACTCCCTATGTTAAAATACAGGGGCATAAGTATACACCCCCTTTGTTAAAATGCAGGGAGCATAAGTATACACCCCCTATGTTAAAATACATGGGGCATAAGTATACACCCCTATGTTAAAATACAGGGGCATAAGTATACACCCCCTATGTTAAAATACAGGGGCATAAGTATACACCCCTATGTTAAAATACAGGGCGTAAGTATACACCCCCTATGTTAAAATACAGGGCGTAAGTATACACCCCCTATGTTAAAATACGGGGCATAAGTATACACCCCCTATGTTAAAATACAGGGCGTAAGTATACACCCCCTATGTTAAAATACAGGGCGTAAGTATACACCCCCTATGTTAAAATACAGGGGCATAAGTATACACCCCCCTATGTTAAAATACAGGGGCATAAGTATACACCCCCCTATGTTAAAATACAGGGGCGTAAGTATACACCCCCCTATGTTAAAATACAGGGGCGTAAATATACACCCCCCTATGTTAAAATACAGGGGGCATAAGTATACACCCCCCTATGTTAAAATACAGGGGCATAAGTATACACCCCCCTATGTTAAAATATCATAAATGCACATGGCACATTGGTCAATGGCTATTACTCTGCTTCCTCAAGAATGCACCTGAATACACTTACCAGTAAGACTAGCATGCCCAGAATGCACCTGACACACCTCCCTGTAAGACCAGCACACCCAGAATGCACCTGAACACACCTCCCTGTAAGACTACCATGCCCAGAATGCACCTGACACACCTCCCTGTAAGACCAGCACACGCAGGACTTACCCCTCTGGACTTAAAGAAACAGCAAAAAGAAGAAGTTCATGTTTTGTCAGATGGGTCTTCAGTCTCTCTATGTTGACGTCAGCAGCGTGGGTTAATGCTGCAGACACACACAGTGTGTTTAACACCATTAAAGGAGAAGACTTGCAACGTTAGCTGCTAACCACACAACAACTCGGTCTCATCTTAAAAGCAGAACTAACAACTAAACATATTCTCTGTGAAATTTAAATAAACTTCCTCTTCACAAGGACACTTTATTATTAGCTGACGAATTAAAAGAAAACAGTCACATCCTCAACGTAGAAGTGTAGTAAAGACGGTGGCAGCGGAGCAGACGCCCTCCTAACAGCTCTCATACAGGACTGCAGCAGGACTTCACACATCTGGTCAGGATGATCAGAACTCCACAGGACGAAATCGGTAATTAAAAATACTCTGATGTCTGTATGTAAATCTACTATATGTCTATGTGGCAGGATGTTGTCTACATTTGTGTTTGATGTTAATCTTTCAGAGGAAATGGAGGAAGAAGCAGCAGCTAACTATGTTAATGCTCCAGCACGCACTGGGAAGAAAATGGCAGCTCGTCCAGGTACATTTCACACATTTAATATTGTTAAACAAAGTTTTTGTATTTTTTCTGTAGCACTTTATACATCATACAACAGTAGATGTGACCGGGCAATCTGATTGGTCCAATAGACATTAAGATGCTCCGATCAGCATTACAGCACAGCCAGAACCACGTACTCTTTTTTTTAAATGTATCCAGTTTACTTGGTCTGTGAAATAAAACTCCAAACCACATATGTAGCATGGCAGGACGGACATAAATCTCCATTTTAGCCACACCCTATACCCAACAGGAAGTCCGCCATTTTGAATTGAAAGTTCGGAATTAGTGTGATTTTGGGCATTTCCACATGTTGTACTTTAACGATCTCCTACTAGAGATTTCATCCAATCATCTTCAAACTTGGTGCGTGTCATCTTAACATGTTAACAATGAAAAGTTATTAAAAGAAAAACTTTTCGTCTTAGGGCGTGGCCGTGGCGGGCGGCCATTTTGTGCATTTCGCCATAGAAACAGGAAGTGGGTGTAACTTGAGCGTACATTGTCCGATTGGCTCGAAACTTTCCAGGATTCATCAGAGTCCGCCCCTGACGACATCTACATGCAGCTATTGACTCAAAGTCATAGCGTCCCTAGTGGCAACAGGAAGTAGGCCTAAAAGACAAGGTGCTATACTTTAACAAACTCCTTCTAGAGATTTCAACAAATTTGGTCTCAACACCTAAAGATGCAAAGTTATTAAAATCAAGACTGTTTGTTGAACGGTGTGGGCGTGGCATGGCGGCCATTTTGAGTGTTTAGCGATGAAGGAGAAAGTGGCTGTAACTACAGTGTACGTTGTCGTATCTGCTTGAAATTTCCCCAATCACCAAGAGTCCAGGCCTGAGGACATCTACAGGCCAATATGGACTTTTGGAGATAGCGCCACCAACTGGCAACAGGAAATCAGCCTAATATGACAAACATCATCCGATTTAAATACTTTAACCACGCCCACTTACTCAGCCCACGCCTGCTTTCATAACATTTTAACCGTTTAAGGTAGAGCCTTGTGTGAGGTGTCATTGAACTCAGCAGAGTTCCTTCTTTATAGAGCTCAACAGTCCCGCCCCTCCTCCAAAAGACCTTGGGTACTGGAAGTAAATTTCCTGTTCATTTCTCCCATTGACGTCTGGAAAAATCTGTATATAAAGACTCTTAGACCAAGCCTTAGGCTAACCAGCTACGGCGTGACTCATAAACATACAGCATATCATTTAAAGAGAATAAAAAAACACTGAATGAAGGAAGATACCATTTGTTTAGCTAACAGAATCAAGCTGTCAGCTAGCGGTTAGCTGTAGCTGTTAGCTAAACTAGCGTTAGCTTCCCGGTGGAGGCTAACGGCAGAAGTGTGGGAACAGATGGTGATTTGTGCAGTGTCGTAAATCCTCGTTAAACAGAATTAACATCTTGTGCATGCTAACAGATCGGGTACCAAAAGACCCCCCCCCCCACCTGCATGAGTTCCACCAATCAGAGGCATCACTGTGGGATTGTTCAGGATTGTGGGTAATGAAGTACTTATCCAAGACATTGCAAATAAAAGACATTTATCTCAAAACAAAGTTGGGGCCCCATGAACTTTTGGCATCTTTATGAGCATATACAATCGCTGAGTCATGAGGTAGCTGGTTTTAAGTCTACCATCGACCATTTTATGGTTTATTCCAATTGTCAATGGAGAAATTGCATGTGAGGTATCATTAAACTCAGCAGGGACTTCCTTGTTCATTGCTCACGGTTTGGCCCGCCCCCCTTCACTGCTAATTAACTGTACTACGTAGAGTCTTGTGTGAGGTATCATTGAACTCAGCAGCGAGTTCCCGCGTCATTGGTGACGATTTGCGGTGTCTGAGTGCCGCTCAAATGCAGGGAGCGGCGTCCGCCAGTAACCCAGACGGTCACAGTGGAGGGCCCGTCCAACGCTGCTTGCAGCTTTAATTATTATTACTTCTTTTCCCGCACAATGAATAGTCTTTATGGAGACCTTATACTCAAAAACTCACCACAATGTATGTATTTTAAGGATTTCGAGGATAGGCACACACAAAACTGGCTTGCTAGTGCCCCTTACAAAATCTAAAAAATTGAGCCTTACAATTGACAAGGGTCCAGGCCTGAGGACCTCTATAAGCAAAAACTGGTTATAGCGCCCCCTGCTGGCAACAGGAAATCAGCCTTATATAAAAACATCATCCGATTTACATCGCCCCGCCCCTATACTTCTGCTTTCAGCTTTATTTGTTCTTGTATTCTATCCTACTTATTATTCAGTGTGCCGATGTGCTGCAATAGCAGCAATCAGCGCAATGACTATTATTGCCCATACTTATTATTCCACCAGACTTTTGTCCCGCTACTAGTCCCGGAGCGTTGCCAACACTCGCACTCAAAATACATCGAAATGTGTGTAATGATCTGTAATGGTGTGCTATGACTTTTCAACGAGATTTCCTGCACGGTTTTCACGATATCGGCAAAAAAAGGCAAAAAAATTCTCATAGACTTTGATGGGAAATGTTCGGGAAATCGCTCAACATCGCTCCAAACCCCCCCTTTTTGGGGCCGTGCTGTATCGCCAAACTTTAATGTAGAAACATAATTAAAAGTTTAAACCGAAGACAAGACTTTGGCGTTTATTGGGCTGAATGGGCGTTCAGATATCTTCCTCCATTCACTGCCATGTTAAACATCGTCCACATTTCTGAGCAAAACGCAGAGCAAAGCACTTTTTTAAAATCGCTGATATGCCCACATTTTTAAGTTTATCCACATAAATCGTATATCAATACGTTCACAAAGGCCTTCTGGTGCCCACGAGAACATTATTTTATTGATATCTTGTATCCTTTTGGTAATATGATCATTTGTTTGAGAGCTTGTTCAGTGTCTGAATAGCTGGTGACACAGCTGACAGGTACAGCAGGTGCTCCGGTCGTTAACTGATTACAGATCAAAGAGATGACATCACAGAGATGAAAGGCTTCCTAGCTGTGTTTACAAACATGGCCACTGATAGTTCGTATCCATTAGCAACCATTTCAGTCTCTATGTCTCTGTCAATTGCTTTGCTGTTGTCTCCATGACTCATTTAAAAAAAATTAGCTTTGTGTCCCTGTATGTGTGTGTGTGTTTATTAAGTTTTATTGCTTGTCGGATGTGCACCAAGTAGGAGGCACACTGTTAAAAGTTCTGCTGAATTTTCTAGTTTCTTTTATTTTCTGTATGTGTGCAGAATATATGAACATTTCCCTGATTTGGGATGAACAGAGTCTATTTATCTAATCTCAAATTTCTCTCTCAGGCCAGAGGTCTCGTTGCTTCTTTCAGACTTTTCCACCCATAGCAGTGTGTTGGCTGATACTGTTGGTCATCATGGGCCTCCGTATCTACTGTGAGTACCACTGTCTCAACTTGTTGTTGTTATTTAAAGGACAAGTTCACATTTTATCAAGTCTGTCTGATGGCCAGATGTTCATAGAAACAGTTTTAGCTCTAAGACATATTCCAAAGTTCATCTGAAGCTAATATGAGGCTTCAGCAGTCTGAGTTAGAGAAATCAAGTGTGTAACATCTAAAGTTACAACCTTTATAGGACCAAGTTCCCTCTTTGTGTTTTCCCAGACAGGATTTCTAATATGGGCACTTTAATGTTAATATGAACACCTGCCTTTTGTTTTAAGATACATTTGAAACATGTGAATCCATCCTGTAATGTATTTTATTTAGGGCTGGGCACGTTTAATTACTTAACGCCGACAATTTTTTTTAATCGCGCGTTAATGCAGTTTTTTATTATTTCTTTGTTACTGTAGAAGTTCGTTGCTCACAGGCTTTGTAAATACTGCAAAGTTTAATTTTCTTATCACCGGAGTACTTCCAGTACTGAGAATCGCAACAATGACGGCAGGTATGAGATTCCCTCAAGGCACCATCACAAGAAAACTACACGAGTTGTATGAAAAGGAGAGGACTGCAAAAGGGACCACGCTACAACATGCACGCGCTGTTGCTCTCACTGGGGACTACTGGACTCACTGGCGACTACTGGACTCACTGGGGACTACTGGACTCACTGGGGACTACTGGACTCACTGGCGACTACTGGACTCACTGGGGACTACTGGACTCACTGGCGACTACTGGACTCACTGGGGACTACTGGACTCACTGGGTAACCAGAATTATCTCGGAGTTACAGTGCATTCTGACAAAAGTGGGCGCTGTGCATTCACGTGCTCTGACTGGAATGAAAACAGAGGAGAGACATTATGCTGAGACATTATGCTGAGACATTATGCTGAGACATGCGCGGGACACTTTATTGAAGTTTATTGAAGCAGTGGAATGTGTCAAATAAAGTCACCGCAGTTAGAACAGATAGTACGAATAGATAGGAAATCTGATCGTTGCCGCAGCCTTCTGATCATGTCCCCTGCTTTGCGCACGGTCTCCAGCGCTCTGTCTCAGTGTCTCTGCTTTACAGCGACAACAGATGAACGTGGACATAACAAGGAGTCGCTTAGCAACACGTTCCAACCAGATGAATCCAACTCTGGATGATAAATACTTGTTTAAGTTGAGATGTACACTAAATATTTTATTTAACTGCTACTTTATAAACAAAATGCTGGTAAGTTTTTGCAGAACAAATGTTACGGCACTTTTGTTCATATGGCAGAACATTTAAAAAAAAATTGCACTATATACACTACTTTTGAATTCATTATTTCATTTTGCGATTAATCGCGATTAAAAATTTTAAACGTTGCCCAGCTCTAATTTTATTATAATGTAAATGTGTCATAATTGAAAAAAGAAAAGAAATAAGAAGCTCATTTTCATTTTGCAGTTACCAATCGCAACCTCAACAACAGTGTCTTTGAAAAACCGATCACAAACCTGACCGCATTAAACCAGGAGCTGGAGACAAAAAACCAGGACCTGGAGACACGAAACCAGGACCTGAAGACACGAAACCAAGAGCTGGAGACACAAAACCAGGAGCTGGAGACGGAGAGGAAGAACTTAAAAGGACAGATACAAAACATCCGTCGCGCTCAGTCGATCATCGATGAATACTGCCCCAAAGTACAGAACGGTATGTTAAGATCACAATAATGAGATCCCATAATAACCAATAATAATAATAATATCACAGAGAGTGTCTCACAATCCAGACCATCAGCAGATTCACTATAATTTCATTCATAGGACATATCTCTCCCCTGTGAAAATGCACCTTTGTCCTTTATGCACTTTCTGCCCAATTAAAGCACAAGGCTCATATGTACACATGTTCTGGGAGTCTTCTCCCGTTGGTCAGTTCTGGATCCATATTGCATCCAAAATCTCCGTCTTGTTTAATGTTACTGCGCCTGTTACTGTTCAGGTCTTGATTCTGAATGAGCTGTCAGCCTTTCAGCTCTCTGGGACTCAGAACCGTGCTGTGTTTGCTGGACTTACAGCTGCTCAGAGGATGGTTGTGACCCGTTGGAAAACACCACACGACCTGTCTATCCGCACGTGGACCCTTTCCTACCTGGATGTGGTCTATCTGGAGGCGTCCACGCGCGGATAAATGGTGTCCCAGGGAAGACTCTGGACACATGGCGGTGGATTGCTGACTCTGTGAGGACCTCAGAGTCAGCAATGCACCTCTAACAGGGCAGGTGTGTGTGTGTGTGTTAGTCTGTGTGTGTGTGTGTGTGTGTGTGTGTTGTTTTGTCTCCCTACCTTCCACCTTTCCTCTGTTTAATCATTATTTATATTTGTAAAAATGTTATTATATTATATTTCCTTGCGGAAGTCATCCCAAAAGGATTAATAAAGAGAAGTCTTATTTGTTGGCCCGGGACTCGTTTCGTCTCAGTCTATTGTTTGTGATTATTTGTCACTGTTTATTTCTTAAATATGTGTAAAAACTTTTACAACAAAAAATAATAATATCACAGAGTAGTGATGCTGTGTATTGGTTGGTCTCTGTAGTTTCAGAGAGACGGTGTAGACCTTGTCAGGAGGGATGGAGACTCATCAGGTCCAGCTGCTATCTGATTAATGACGTTGATCCTTCTGATCAGAAAACCTGGGAAGAAGCTCGAGAAGACTGCAGAGCACGGAGTTCAGATTTGGTTGTTCTACATGATGAAGATGAACAGGTAATGAGGAAGCTGTGGGAGTTTTTACAACACAATTCTGAAATGAAATGTATTTTCTCTAAGTCTGAACACACTGTGAGTCTGTAGATCAGCGTGTTTATTAAAGTATAGTCTTTAAATCTCTGATAAATGTTTCTCTCTTTCAGGGTGCACTCAGTTTTTACGGCAGGTTATGGTATGGATCCTGGATTGGTCTGAGAGCTGAAGGAGGGAGATGGAAGTGGATCGATGGAAGAGATCTGACTGAAAGGTAAGAGACACATTCCTGAACACTTTGAATCTTAAATCTATCAGCCTTGATCTAAACATCATCTTCTTCCCTCAGTGTCAGCAGATGGAGAACTGAATCTACTCCTACTGACGGTCAGTGTGTAGTTTCTTTGGGTATGTTCAGATGGGCATCAGTGAGCTGTGCTTTGAGAAGACAATGGATCTGCCAAAAGAAGTCTTTATCTGTTTAACCACTGCAGTCAGACTTGAGAAGGTTACTGGATGCTCTGCATGATAATATCAACTGGCTTCATAAATATCTAACCATGAAAAGCTCTACTTCACAATATAAATGGATTGCTTTTAAAAAATAAAATAGGCATTTTATTTAGTTTGCTGTATAAAAAGAGAAAACAAATATTTATGAATGAATTACTTTGAAAGCTGTGTGTGTGTAAATGTAATGAATAGGTGAATTAGGTATGCTACTAACCTATTAACTATTAATGACCTTTGTTAGAGATGCTTATAATCTGTATATCAGCAGATTGATGAGGTGCAGACAGACTGCTCAGCTTCCTGTTTCCTGTGTCACAGCTTATATTGTTGCTGCTCATGAGCCAAAATGGAGGCACAGCATCACGCGTTGTTCTTCAGCATTTACTGTAAAGCATATTAATATGTAGTGTGTTTAATATATCTAGAAGCAACGTCCTGTTTTATTACATTGAATAAAAACCCTGCGACTCATTGTTGTTGTTGTATTATTCTTACATCATGCTGACTCCATGTCAGAACAGACAACATCATTCAGGAAGTTACATCATCATTGGTCAGATGTGTGAGAAGCAGAAGTCGACCAGACGCTGTCACACAGGACTGCATGAGTGGGGTTCGAAAGTTTGGGCCCCCCAGGTAAAAATGTGTATTAATGTGCATAAAGAGGCCAAGAAAAGAAAGAAAAACCTTCCAAAGTCATCAAATGACAGATTAGACATTTGTATAATATGTCACAAAAAGGCCTTTGGAAAGCTGAGACCTGGATTGTTCTCGATCCTCGTCTGGAAAGACCAGGTGATGCCAATCTTAAGGTTTTAAATGCCCAGACTCACCGCTACACTGTGTCCCGTTCTCATGATCCATTTGCTCCGAAAAATGATGCCCTGTGATTCATATATCAGGCTGGATGGTTGGGTCATTAAACAGGGCTTTCAAGCCGGGTTAGGGTTCAGGTTTAGGGTCATAGAGATTGCAATCACCACACTTAGGCCTGACATAGTTGTCCCCTCTCTGAAGAAGGTCTTCATCATCAGACTCAGTGGACGAGGTATACTGTTATGGTTTGGGGTTTTGTTGTATACTTCGTCCTTGTGATTGTGTTATTGTTTTGGTCTTGTCTATGTTTTAGTCCTGGTCTTGTCTAGTTTCTGTCTTGTGGTCTCTTGGGAGTGTCTGTATGTTCTGTTTCCTGCTTTATTTTGATAGTCTGGTTTTCTGTTTCTGGTTTTACTTCCTGTGATTTCCCACTCTTGGGATTCAAGATTCAAGATTTCTTTATTGTCACACCACCACAGTACACTGTAGTACGAAATTACAACTAAAAACACCGTGGGAAAATCGAGTTATTAATTGTATGAATTAAAATAAATAAATGCTTAAATGCTTATATGGGTGTGCAGAGCATGTAGAGTGATAAATATAAATATATAACGTCTAAAAAAACTGAAAATATAAATATCCAGATACTTACAGTTGGGAAAGAGTATAAAGTATAAATATCCGTATTTAAATTGAAGTAGTGCGGTAGAGAATACGGTGCATTCAGGTGCATTTCAAACAGATTATATGTAGTATATATAACATAACACGCTCAAGACTGTGGAGATGATCGTGGACTTCAGGAAGAGACCCCCCCACTCTTCCCCCCATCACCATACTCAACAGCCCTGTGTCTTCTTTGGAATCCTTCAGGTTTCTGGGATCCACTATATCCCAGGACCTGAAGTGGGAGCCCAATACAGGCACCATCATCAAAAAGGCCCAGCAGAGGATGTACTTCCTGCGCCAGCTCAGGAAGCTCAACCTGTCTAAGGAGCTGCTGGTCCACTTCTACACAGCCATCATCCAGTCTGTCCTCTGCACGTCCATCACTGTCTGGTTTGGATCTGCCACCAAAAAGGACCAGAGCAGACTACAACGGACAGTTAGGACTGCAGAAAAGATCTTTGGTGCCAACCTGCCCTCCGTTCATGACTTATACACATCCAGAGTCAGGAAGCGGGCAGGAACCATCACTGCAGACCCATCTCACCCCGGTCACAACCTGTTCCAGCTTCTCCCCTCTGGGGGGCGCTACAGAGCACTGTTAGCCAAAACCAACAGATTCAGGAACAGTTTCTACCCACAAGCCATCTCTCTGATGAACAGCTGACTACTGACCCTCAGTGTCAGGTTCAATTCTGTTCAATAACCCAGTAATCACTGTCTCTACAGCACCTGTTTACTGGTTCCACTTATTATATCACAACAACAGTTATCTCTTGGCGCTTTCCATAAAGAGCAGGTCTAGACCGGACTGATGTTATTTACAAAAACCCAACAGTTCCCACAGAGGCAAGGAAACACTTCCTTTAAGAGACAGAAACCTGGAGCAGAACCATGGCTCGGGGAGACAGAGAGAGACAGACAGACAGAGAGAGACATGGAGAATTGTAGCAAAGGGTGTGGAGCAGGAACATGGAGGCAGCAGGTGACTCCAACCACAGATCCAGACTCCACAGATCCAGACACCACAGACCCATACGCCACAGTTCCAGACTCCACAGATCCAGAGACAAAAACACCTGCAGGATGCGATAGGAGGAGAGAGGAGAGGGGCGAGAGAGCACAAGACTCCGGGAAAGGGAAGAAGTCGAGTTAGTAACATGCATTAATGGGATGAGGTTGCATACAGATGGAGAGATGGAAGAAGAGAGAGGTGCTCAGTGCATCATGGGAAGTCCCCCAGCAGTCTAGGCCTATAGCATTTGAGAGGCATCTTTCCTGGGCCAGCTCCTGAATCACCTGATGTCTTCCAGCTGTGTCCCAGCCCTTGTGTCCCCTGCCTCTTGTTACCTCGTTGTTACCCTCTGGATTTAGTCTTCCCCTTGTCTCTTGTCAGATCATTGTAGTGTTTTCAGTTTGGTTTGTAGTGTTACTGTGTTTCTGGTTCTTGTGAGTACTTGATTGGAGTATCCCTTTTGTCTCTGAATGTTAGTTTTTGGTTTGAGATCCTGTCTGTTGGTTCTGGCATTAGTTTCCTGGTGAAAGTCTTGTGTTTTCTCCTTAACTTCTCCAGGAAATGAACACCTGTTTCCTGGGAAAAAGTCTTGTGTTATCTCCTTAACTTCTCCAGGACATGAACACCTGTTTCCTGGTGAAAGTCTTGTGTTTTCACCTTAACTTCTCCAGGACATGAACACCTGTTTCCTGTTGAAAGTCTTGTGTTTTCTCCTTAACTTCTCCAGGACATGAACACCTGTTTCCTGGTGAAAGTCTTGTGTTTTCTCCTTAACTTCTCCAGGACATGAACACCTGTTTCCTGTTGAAAGTCTTGTGTTTTCTCCTTAACTTCTCCAGGACATGAACACCTGTTTCCTGGTGAAAGTCTTGTGTTTTCTCCTTAACTTCTCCAGGACACGAACACCTGTTTCCTGGTGAAAGCCTTGTGTTTTCTCCTTAACTTCTCCAGGACATGAACACCTGTTTCCTAGTGAAAGTCTTGTGTTTTCTCCTTAACTTCTCCAGGACATGAACACCTGTTTCCTGTTGAAAGTCTTGTGTTTTCTCCTTAACTTCTCCAGGACATGAACACCTGTTTCCTGGTGAAAGTCTTGTGTTTTCTCCTTAACTTCTCCAGGACATGAACACCTGTTTCCTGGTGAAAGTCTTGTGTTTTCTCCTTAACTTCTCCAGGACATGAACACCTGTTTCCTGGTGAAAGTCTTGTGTTTTCTCCTTAACCCTTGTGTTGTCCTCCCGGGTCAAAAAGATCAACATTTTATTTTTTTTACCCTTTTTTCAAAACTTGACATTATTTTTTCTTTTGATTTCACTACCACCACCTTACTAGTTTTACTACTTTTTGGAATCCATGGTCAATAACCCTCATTTATATAGAATTATACCTAATATTTGAGCTAATAAAGCAGAAATTATGAATTATTTTGACTAATAGTTGAGATCAGAGGAGCGTATGTTAAGTAGATGAGTTGGGTCAGGATGCTGATTTGAAACCATTTCAATTTTCACCAAAATTCAATGAAAGTGATTAATTGTATTTGCAAAGAGCGTTGCATGGAATCCATCCTTTCTTGTGGTAATTTGGTTAAAAAGAATGCCATGTTTATGATATAGCCATTTTTAAAAGGGGGACAACAGGAGGGTTAACTTCTTCTGGGACATGAACCCCCCAAAACCCACACCACCTCCCTAATGCAGATCTCCGTGCTCTAATACGGCAAATACTCAAGTACGTGGAATTTCTACAGATTACATTCCTTTTCACAGCTATAGGTTCATGAACAGCCTGAATAACAACCATAAAACTAAAAGCCAACACCAAGTCAAATATTAATCCCTGATAGATCCTCATGAATCAGTAATCATCATCATCAAACAATAAATGAATCAAAACAGACATAATACTCCAGATCGCAACCTTGACCCTAAAAACAAGTCAAGCCCTTGAATATAAGAACAGACTGTCCCGAACACACACACACACACACACACACACACACACACACACACACAGACACACACAGGCACACACAGACACACACACACACACACACACACACAGAGTTTTCGTTTTAAATCATATAAATTTAAAGGTGTGTGTGTGTGTGTGTGTGTGTGTGTGTGTGTGTGTGTGTGTGTGTACCGGCTGCTGCCACAGGAGGGCAGTATTACTATGTGAAACATAAACAGCTGCATCTGTGTGTGTGTGTGTGTGTGTGTGTGTGTGTGTGTGTGTGTGTGTGTGTGTGTGTGTGTAGGTTCAGCAACACTGCGTCACATGTCTCCCTTCTTGAGTTTTCCAGCCATGTTTAGAGGAAATGTGAAATGTCCCGTAATTTATCAAGAAATGGACTGTTCTTATATAGCGCTTTTCTAGTCTGAACCATTCAAAATGCGCCACAGAAAGTCCCCCTATGTTAAAATACAGGGGGCATAAGTATACACCCCCCTATGTTAAAATACAGGGGGCATAAGTATACACCCCCCCCATGTTAAAATACAGGGACATAAGTATGCACCCCCCCCATGTTAAAATACAGGGACATAAGTATGCACCCCCCTATGTTAAAATACAGGGGCATAAGTATACACCCCCCCCCCATGTTAAAATACAGGGACATAAGTATGCACCCCCCTATGTTAAAATACAGAGGGCATAAGTATACACTCCCCTATGTTAAAATACAGGGGCATAAGTATACACCCCCATGTTAAAATACAGGGACATAAGTATGCACCCCCCTATGTTAAAATACAGGGGGCATAGGTATACACTCCCCTATGTTAAAATACAGGGGCATAAGTATACACCCCCCTTTGTTAAAATGCAGGGAGCATAAGTATACACCCCCCTATGTTAAAATACATGGGGGCATAAGTATACACCCCCCTATGTTAAAATACAGGGGGCATAAGTATACACCCCCCTATGTTAAAATACAGGGGCATAAGTATACACCCCCCTATGTTAAAATACAGGGCGTAAGTATACACCCCCTATGTTAAAATACAGGGCGTAAGTATACACCCTATGTTAAAATACGGGGCATAAGTATACACCCCCTATGTTAAAATACAGGGCGTAAGTATACACCCTATGTTAAAATACAGGGCGTAAGTATACACCCCCTATGTTAAAATACAGGGGGCATAAGTATACACCCCCTATGTTAAAATACAGGGGCATAAGTATACACCCCCCTATGTTAAAATACAGGGGCGTAAGTATACACCCCCCTATGTTAAAATACAGGGGCGTAAATATACACCCCCCTATGTTAAAATACAGGGGGCATAAGTATACACCCCCCTATGTTAAAATACAGGGGGCATAAGTATACACCCCCCTATGTTAAAATATCATAAATGCACATGGCACATTGGTCAATGGCTATTACTCTGCTTCCTCAAGAATGCACCTGAATACACTTACCAGTAAGACTAGCATGCCCAGAATGCACCTGACACACCTCCCTGTAAGACCAGCACACCCAGAATGCACCTGAACACACCTCCCTGTAAGACTACCATGCCCAGAATGCACCTGACACACCTCCCTGTAAGACCAGCACACGCAGGACTTACCCCTCTGGACTTAAAGAAACAGCAAAAAGAAGAAGTTCATGTTTTATCAGATGGGTCTTCAGTCTCTCTATGTTGACGTCAGCAGCGTGGGTTAATGCTGCAGACACACACAGTGTGTTTAACACCATTAAAGGAGAAGACTTGCAACGTTAGCTGCTAACCACACAACAACTCGGTCTCATCTTAAAAGCAGAACTAACAACTAAACATATTCTCTGTGAAATTTAAATAAACTTCCTCTTCACAAGGACACTTTATTATTAGCTGACGAATTAAAAGAAAACAGTCACATCCTCAACGTAGAAGTGTAGTAAAGACGGTGGCAGCGGAGCAGACGCCCTCCTAACAGCTCTCATACAGGACTGCAGCAGGACTTCACACATCTGGTCAGGATGATCAGAACTCCACAGGACGAAATCGGTAATTAAAAATACTCTGATGTCTGTATGTAAATCTACTATATGTCTATGTGGCAGGATGTTGTCTACATTTGTGTTTGATGTTAATCTTTCAGAGGAAATGGAGGAAGAAGCAGCAGCTAACTATGTTAATGCTCCAGCACGCACTGGGAAGAAAATGGCAGCTCGTCCAGGTACATTTCACACATTTAATATTGTTAAACAAAGTTTTTGTATTTTTTCTGTAGCACTTTATACATCATACAACAGTAGATGTGACCGGCCAATCTGATTGGTCCAATAGACATTAAGATGCTCCGATCAGCATTACAGCACAGCCAGAACCACGTACTCTTTTTTTTAAATGTATCCAGTTTACTTGGTCTGTGAAATAAAACTCCAAACCACATATGTAGCCTGGCAGGACGGACATAAATCTCCATTTTAGCCACACCCTATACCCAACAGGAAGTCCGCCATTTTGAATTGAAAGTTCGGAATTAGTGTGATTTTGGCCATTTCCACGTGTTGTACTTTAACGATCTCCTACTAGAGATTTCATCCAATCATCTTCAAACTTGGTGTGTGTCATCTTAACATGTTAACGATGAAAAGTTATTAAAAGAAAAACTTTTTGTCATAGGGCGTGGCCGTGGCAGGGTGGCCATTTTGTGGATTTCGCCATAGAAACAGGAAGTGGGTGTAACTTGAGCGTACATGGTCCGATTGGCTCGAAGCTTTTCAGGATTCATCAGAGTCCGCCCCTGACGACATATACACGCCACTATTGGCTCAAAGTCATAGCGCCCCCTAGTGGCAACAGGAAGTAGGCCTAAAAGACAAGGTGCTATACATTAACAAACTCCTCCTAGAGCTTTCAACAAATTTGGTCTGTACCATCTCAACACCTTAAAGATGCAAAGTTATTAAAATCAAGACTGTTTGTTGAACGGTGTGGGCGTGGCATGGCGGCCATTTTGAGTGTTTAGCAATGAAGGAGAAAGTGGCTGTAACTACAGCGTACGTTGTCGTATCTGCTTGAAATTTCCCCCAATCACCAAGAGTCCAGGCCTGAGGACATCTACAGGCCAATATGGACTTTTGGAAATAGCGCCAACAACTGGCAACAGGAAATCAGCCTAATATGACAAACATCATCTGATTTAAATACTTTAACCACGCCCACTTACTCAGCCCACGCCTTCTTTCATAACATTTTAACATTTAGAGCCTTGTGTGAGGTGTCATTGAACTCAGCAGAGAGTTCCTTCTTTATAGAGCTCAACAGTCCTGCCCCTCCTCCGAGAGACCTTGGGTACTGGAAGTAAATTTCCCATTAATTTCTCCCATTGACATCTGGAAAAATCTGTATATAAAGACTTTTAGACCAAGCCTTAGGCTAACCAGCTACGGCGTGACTCATAAACATACAGCATATCATTTTAAGAGAAAAAAAACCTGAAAATTTAAAATAAACACAGAATGAAGGAAGCTACCATTTGTTTAGCTAACAGTTAAATAAGCTAAACGCTAGCTGAGACAGCATGTAGTAACTTTAAAGGAGCCTCAAAATCTGAAAATAACCGTTAACATATATAACAGCTGTATATGTTAATGCTATAGCCAGCTTTTCCCAGTGTTTAGCTTGAGTTAACGTTATTTTAGATTGAATCAAGCTGTCAGCTAGCGGTTAGCTGTAGCTGTTTGCTAAACTAACTACTTATTTCATCTCTAAACAAAGTTGGGGCCCCATGAACTTTTGGCATCTATATGAGCATATACAATCGCTGAGTCATGTGGTAGCTGGTTTTAAGTCCACCATCGACCATTTTATGGTTTATTCCAATTGTCAATGGAGAAATTGCATGTGAGGTATCATTAAACTCAGCAGAGACTTCCTTTTTCATTGCTCACGGTTTGGCCCGCCCCCCTTTCACAGCTAATTAACTGTACTACGTAGAGTCTTGTGTGAGGTATCATTGAACTCATCAGCGAGTTCCCGTGTCATTGGTGACGATTTGCGGTGTCTGAGTGCCGCTCAAATGCAGGGAGCGGCGTCCGCCAGTAACCCAGACGCTCACAGTGGAGGGCCCGTCCAGCGCTGCTTGCAGCTTTAATTATTATTACTTCTTTTCCCGCACAATGAATAGCCTTTTTGGAGACCTTATACTCAAAAACTCACCAAAATTTGAGGTTGCATCAAGCCTGGTGAAAATGCATGTATTTTAAGGATTTCGAGAATAGACACACACAAAAATGGCTTGCTACAAAATAAAAAAAATGAAAACATCATCCGATTTACATGAAACTTATGTGATACTGAACCGCCCCTATACTTCTGCTTTCAGCTTTATTTGTTGTTGTATTCTATCTTATTTATTATTAAGTGTGCCGATGTGCTGCAATAGCAGCAATCGGCGCAATGACTATTATTGCCCATACTTATTATTATTATTCCACCAGACTTTTGTCCTGCTACTAGTCCCGGAGCGTTGCCAACACTCGCATTCAAAATACATCAATACATGTGTAATGATCTGGAATGGTGTGCTATGACTTTTAAACGAGATTTGCCGCGCGGCTTTCACGATATCGACAAAAAAAGGCAAAAAAATTCTCGTAGACTTTAATGGGAAATGTTCGGGAAATTGCTCAACATCGCTCCAAACCCCCCCTCTTTGGGGCCATGCTCTATCGCCAAACTTTAATGTAGAAACATAATTAAAAGGTTAAACCGAAGACAAGACTTTGGCGTTTATTGGGCTGAATGGGCGTTCAGATATCCAGCACGGTTTCTCCAAAATCACAGTTTACGTATTGTCCCGTTTTCAGACAGCTTCCGATTTTCCAATGTGTGTGTATGTGGTGGATGGTGAGAGCTAGAGTGGAGGACAGAGTGGGGAGATTTAAAAAAATCATCTTGGTTCTTTCTCTATAACTTGCTCCCACGTCAACAATTCTAAGTTGGCATGGACAATTTATACATCAAAACGTAGGTATTCTTGTTTAGATTCAGCTAATGTGCTCATGTCTGCGATTTGAATTATACTTTTAGCTCAGCGACCTTTCAAATGCCAAGAATTCCAAATCTTCCTCCATTCACTGCCATGTTAAACATCGTCCACATTTCTGAGCAAAACGCAGAGCAAAGCACTTTTTAAAATTGCTGATATGCCCACATTTTTAAGTTTATCCACATACATTTTATATCAATACGTTCACAAAGGCTTTGGTGCTTCAGAGAACATTATTTTATTGATTTCTTGTATCCTTTTGGTGATATGATCATTTGTTTGAGAGCTTGTTCAGTGTCTGAATAGCTGGTGACACAGCTGACAGGTACAGCAGGTGCTCCGGTCGTTAACTGATTACAGATCAAAGAGATGACATCACAGAGATGAAAGGCTTCCTAGCTTAACAAGCATAGTGTGTGTGTAACAAGCATAGTGTGTGTCCCTGTGTGTGTGTGTGTGTGTGTGTGTGTGTGTTTATTACATTTTATTGCTAGTTGGAAGTGCACCAAGTAGGAGGCACACTGTTAAAATTTCTGCGGAATTTTCTAGTTTCTTTTATATTCTGTATGTGTGCAGAATATATGAACATTTCCCTGATTTGGGATGAACAGAGTCTATTCATCTAATCTCAAATTTCTCTCTCAGGCCAGAGGTCTCGCTGCTTCTCTCAGTCTTTTCTACCCATAGCAGTGTGTTGGCTGATACTGTTGGTCATCATGGGCCTCCGTATCTACTGTGAGTACCACTGTCTCAACTTGTTGTTATTAGTCTTTATTTAAAGGAAAAGTTCAGATTTTATCAAGTCTGTCTGATGGCCAGATGTTCATAGAAACAGTTTTAGCTCGGTGTAATCCTTCCTCCTCTTCATACTGGCTCTGCTCAAAGACATATTCCAAAGTTCATCTGAAGCTAATATGAGGCTTCAGCAGTCTGAGTTAGAGATCAAGTGTGTAACATCTAAAGTTACAACCTTTATAGTACCAAGTTCCCTCTTTGTGTTTTCCCATACAGGATTTCTAATATGGGCACTTTAATGTTAATATGAACACCTGCCTATTGTTTTAAGATACATTTGCAACATGTGAATCCATCCTGTAATGTATTTTATTATAATGTAAATGTGTCATAATTGAAAAAAGAAAAGAAATAAGAAGCTCATTTTAATTTTGCAGTTACCAATCGCAGCCTCAACAACAGTGTCTTCGAAAAACTGATCACAAACCTGACCGCATTAAACCAGGAGCTGGAGACACGGAACCAGGAGCTGGAGACACGAAACCAGGAGCTGGAGACGGAGAAGAAGAATTTAACAGGACCGGCAGAAAACATCAGTCGAGCTCAGTGGAGCATCGATGAATACTGCCCCAAAGAAAATAACGGTATGTTAAGATCACAATAATGAGATCCAATAATAACGAATAATAATAATAATATCACAGAGAGTGTCTCACAATCCAGACCATCAGCAGATTCACTATAATTTCATTCATAGGACATATCTCTCCCCTGTGAAAATGCACCTTTGTCCTTTATGCACTTTCTGCCCAATTAAAGCACAAGGCCCATATGTACACATGTTCTGGGAGTCTTCTCCCGTTGGTCAGTTCTGGATCCATATTGCATCCAAAATCTCCGCCTTGTTTAATGTTACTGCGCCTGTTACTGTTCAGGTCTTGATTCTGAATGAGCTGTCAGCCTTTCAGCTCTCTGGGACTCAGAACCGTGCTGTGTTTGCTGGACTTACAGCTGCTCAGAGGATGGTTGTGACCCGTTGGAAAACACCACACGACCTGTCTATCCGCACGTGGACCCTTTCCTACCTGGATGTGGTCTATCTGGAGTCACGCGCGGATAAATGGTGTCCAGGAAGACTCTGGACACATGGCGGTCATTGCTGACTCTGTGAGGACCTCAGAGTCAGCAATGCACCTCTAACTTGGGCAGGTGTAGGTGTAGGTGTGTGTGTGTGTGTGTGTGTGTGTGTGTGTGTGTGTGTGTTGTTTTATCTCCCTCCCTCCCATTTTTCCTCTGTTTAATCATTATTTGTATTTTTAAAAATGTTATATATTTTTCTCAGTGTATTGTTTGTGATTGTCACTGTCTATTTCTTAAATATGTTATTATATATATATATATATATATATATATATATATATATATATATATATATATATATATATATATATATATATTAGGAGCTAGGCGCGTTAGCGTTATTATTAACGTTAACTATTTAATTAATTAACGCCGACAATTTTTTTATCGCGCGTTAACGCAGTTTTTATTATTTCTTTTATTATTGTAAAAGTCTGTTGCTCACAGGCTTTTATTGTGTAAAAGTCTGTTGCTGACAGGCTTTTATTGTGTAAAGTCTGTTGCTGACTGCTACCGCGCTTACAGGAACTGGAAAAGAAAAGAATTGGCGGATAAACCACGGGAGAAATAAACCAACTAACAGGCAGAAGGCTACGGAACCTTTACACGGTCATTTTCATTTTAAAGACCGCGCCGTCGACAGAATGAACGGGATTTGTAAATACTGTGAAGGTACTTCCAGTCTTAAATATCACCTCAATGCAGTACACACAGTTGATACCAGAGTACTTCCAGTCTTAAATATCACCTCAATGCAGTACACACAGTTGATACCAGAGTACTTCCAGTCTTAAATATCACCTCAATGCAATACACACAGTTGATACCAGCAAACCATTTAACGAAACAGGCAGCGGCACAAGGCTTCGGACCACGTTAGATGCAGCGTGTCGGAAGAGTAGAGATAAACAAACGCAAGAGAAGCTAACAGATGCCATAGCAACGTGGACCGCTACAGACTGCAGGCCCAGTAGGGGGGTGGAGGACGTGGACCGCTACAGACTGCAGGCAGTAACAACAATGACGGCAGGTATGAGATTCCCTCAAGACGCACCATTTAAGTTGAGATGGACACTAAATATTTTATTTAACTGCTACTTTATGGACAAAATGCTGGTAAGTTTTTGCAGAACAAATGTTACAGCACTTTCGTTCATATGGCAGAACAATTCAAATAAAATTGCACTATATACACAACTTTTGAATTTATTATTGCATTTTGCGTATAACAATGCGATTAATCGGGGAAATTATGCGATTAATCGCGATTAAAATTTTTAATCGTTGCCCAGCTCTAATATATATATATATGTCTATATCACAGAGTAGTGATGCTGAGTATTGGTTGGTCTCTGTAGTTTCAGAGAGACGGTGTAGACCTTGTCAGGAGGGATGGGGACTCATCAGGTCCAGCTGCTATCTGTTTGCTGACGTTGATCCTTCTGATCTGAAAACCTGGGAAGAAGCTCGAGAAGACTGCAGAGCACGGAGTTCAGATTTGCTTGTTCTACATGATGAAGATGAACGGGTAATGAGGAAGCTGTGGGAGTTTTTACGACACAAGTCTGAAATAAAATGTATTTTCTCTAAGTCTGAACACACTGTGAGTCTGTAGATCAGCGTGTTTATTAAAGTATAGTCTTTAAATCTCTGATAAATGTTTCTCTCTTGTCAGGTTGCACTCAGTTTTTACAGATGGTACAGGTCCAGACCCTGGATTGGTCTGAGAGCTGAAGGAGGGAGATGGAAGTGGATCGATGGAAGTGATCTGACTGAAAGGTAAGAGACACATTCTTGAACACTTTGAATCTTAAATCTATCAGCCTTGATCTAAACATCATCTTCTTCCCTCAGTGCCAGAAGATGGATACAAGACCATCCTCCTACTGACGGTCAGTGTGTATTTTATTTCATGTTCAGCTGGGTATCAGTGAGCTGTGCTGCCAGAAGACCATGGATCTGCCAAAAGAAGTCTTTATCTGTTTAACCACTGCAGTCAGACTTGAGAAGGTTACTGGATGCTCTGCATGACAATATCAAC
The DNA here is from genome assembly GCA_013375575.1 of Percina caprodes. NCBI lineage: Eukaryota > Metazoa > Chordata > Actinopteri > Perciformes > Percidae > Percina > Percina caprodes. The sequence continues at coordinate 770,052 of JABXJD010000244.1, read as the reverse complement.
TGGCTTCATGAATATCTAACTATAAAAACCTCAAGGCAAGGCAAGGCAAGGCAAGGCAGCTTTATTTATAGAGCACATTTAAGCAACAGGGCAATTCAAAGTGCTTTACACAAAATCAGTTAAAAACAATAAAAACAGTTAAAAGAAAATAAAACCCATAAAAAAACAGAAGAAACATTTCAAAAATAAAAACAGATAAAACACAGGAATAAAAGTTACAGTGCAGTATATAAAAGAATAAACAGTAAAGAAATGAACATCATTTAAAGGAAGGCAACATCGAAAAGAAAGGTCTTCAGCATTGATTTAAACTCTACTTCACAATATAAATGGATTGCTTTTAAAAAAGAAATAGGCATTTTATTTAGTTAGCTGTATAAAAAGAGAAAACAAATATTTATGAATAAATTACTTATAAAGCTGTGTATGTGTAAATGTAATGAATAGGGGAATTAGGTATGCTACTAAACTATTAACTATTAATAACCTTTGTTAGAGATGCTTATAATCTGTATATCAGCAGATTGATGAGGTGCAGACAGACTGCTCAGCTTCCTGTTTCCTGTGTCACAGCTTATATTGTTGCTGCTCATGAGCCAAAATGGAGGCACAGCATCACGCGTTGTTCTTCAGCATTTACTGTAAAGCATATTAATATGTAGTGTGTTTAATATATCTAGAAGCAACGTCCTGTTTTATTACATTGAATAAAACCCTGCGACTCATTGTTGTTGTTGTATTATTCTTACATCATGCTGACTCCATGTCAGAACAGACAACATCATTCAGGAAGTTACATCATCATTGGTCAGATGTGTGAGAAGCAGAAGTCGACCAGACGCTGTCACACAGGACTGCATGAGTGGGGTTCGAAAGTTTGGGCCCCCCAGGTAAAAATGTGTATTAATGTGCATAAAGAAGCCAAGAAAAGAAAGAAAAACCTTCAAAAGTCATCAAATGACAGATGAGACATTTGTATAATATGTCACAAAAAGTTAGATTTTATTTCCATCATTTACACTTTTAAAATAACAGAAAACAACAAAATGGCGTCTGCAAAGGTTTGCATAAGTATACACCCCCCTATGTTAAAATACAGGGGGCATAAGTATACACCCCCCTATGTTAAAATACAGGGGGCATAAGTATACACCCCCCTATGTTAAAATACAGGGGCATAAGTATACACCCCCCTATGTTAAAATACAGGGGCATAAGTATACACCCCCTATGTTAAAATACAGGGGCATAAGTATACACCCCCCTATGTTAAAATACAGGGGCATAAGTATACACCCCCCTATGTTAAAATACAGGGGCATAAGTATACACCCCCTATGTTAAAATACAGGGGGCATAAGTATACACCCCTATGTTAAAATACAGGGGCATAAGAATACACCCCCTATGTTAAAATACAGGGGCATAAGTACACCCCCCCACCTATGTTAAAATACAGGGGGCATAAGTACACCCCTATGTTAAAATACAGGGGCATAAGTACACCCCCACCTATGTTAAAATACAGGGGCATAAGTACACCCCCCCACCTATGTTAAAATACAGGGGCATAAGTATACACCCCCCTATGTTAAAACCTCCATGTAAGACCAGCACACCCAGAATGCACCTGAACCCTAAAAGCTAAAAGTGGAAAGTCTGATTGGCTCGTAACTTTAACAATCTGCTAGCCGTGTTGGTTGGTGATTAAAAAAGTTCATTTAATACTACGATCACGTTATTGATCACGTCTGGACTTAAAGAAACAGCAAAAAGAAGAAGCTCATGTTCTGTCAGATGGGTCTTCAGTCTCAGCAATAGAAGTGATTGAATTTGATTATGATAGAAGTGACTGTCGGTTGGTGATATGTTGACGGCAGCAGCGTGGGTTAATGCTGCAGACACACACAGTGTGGTTAACACCTTTTAAAGGAAAAGACTGTCTCATCTTAAAAGCAGATCTGATAACTAACCACCTTATCTGTGAAATGTAACTAAACCTCCTCTTCACAAGAACACGTTATCATTAGCTGACGAATTAAAAGAAAACATCCTCAACGTAGAAGTGTAGTAAAGACGGTGGCAGCGGAGCAGACGCCCTCCTAACAGCTCTCATACAGGACTGCAGCAGGACTTCACACATCTGGTCAGGATGATCAGAACTCCACAGGACCAAATCGGTAATTAAAAATACTCTGATGTCTGTATGTAAATCTACTATATGTCTATGTGGCAGGATGTTGTCTACATTTGTGTTTGATGTTAATCTTTCAGAGGAAATGGAGGAAGAAGCAGCAGCTAACTATGTTAATGCTCCAGCACGCACTGGGAAGAAAATGGCAGCTCGTCCAGGTACATTTCACACATTTAATATTGTTAAACAAAGTTTTTATATTTTTTCTGTAGCACTTTATACATCATACAACAAGTAGATGTGACCGGCCAATCTGATTGGTCCAATAGACATTAAGATGCTCCGATCAGCATTACAGCACAGCCAGAACCACGTACTCTCTCTTTGGGACATGTGTCCAGTTCTCATGATCCATTTGTACATAAATATATATATATATATATATATATATATATATATATATATATATACACACACACAGTATAAATATACACAGTATATGAACCCAACGTCCAATTATTCTAGACGTTATCTGACATTAAGGGCTCTATCTTGCACCCGACGCAGCGCCGTGCAAAGACCGACACAAGTGTCTTTGCTATTTTAACCCTTGTGTTGTCTTCCCGTTAAAATTAAAAATCAACACTTTTTCTTATGTTTTTGTCCCTTTTTTTGGTGCTTTTTTGAATGTTTTCCACACTACGTAACTAACTTATTAACTTTAGTTTTAGTTATTTTTGGAATTTATGGTCAATAAACCTCATTTATAGGAAATTATACCTAATGTTTGAGTTAGAAAAGCAGAAATTAGGAATTATTGAGACTAAAATTAAAGGAATGGATGTTGATGATAATCACAGACTGGAATATGTCAACTTTTACTCTCAATACTATTTCAAAAACACTTCAATTTGGTTTCAAATGCTATAAAATTGAATAAGACGCCCCAAAATTAATGAAAGTAGAGATTTGTACTTGGCAAAGAGCGTTGTGTGGAATCAATCATGTTATTTTGGGGAATTAAAAAGAACATTAATATAGGATAAATGGATAAATCTCCATTGTAGCCACACCCTAAACCCAACAGGAAGTCCGCCATTTTGTATGGAAAGTTTGGAATTAGTGTGATTTTGGCCATTTCCACATGCCGTACTTTAACAAACTCCTCCTAGAGATTTCATCCGATCAACTTCAAACTTGGTCTGTGTCATCTTAACATGTTAACGATGAAAAGTTATTAAAAGAAACTTGGCTCGAAACTTTCCAGGATTCATTAGAGTCCGCCCCTGACGACATATACACGCCGCTATTGGCTCAAAGTCATAGCGTCCCCTAGTGGCAACAGGAAGTAGGCCTAAAAGACAAGGTGCTATACTTTAACAAACTCCTCCTAGAGATTTCAACAAATTTGGTCTGTACCATCTCAACACCTTAAAGATGCAAAGTTATTAAAATCAAGACTGTTTGTTGAACGGTGTGGGCGTGGCATGGCGGCCATTTTGAGTGTTTAGCGATGAAGGAGAAAGTGGCTGTAACTACAGCGTACGTTGTTCTATCTGCTTGAAATTTCCCCCAATCACCAAGAGTCCAGGCCTGAGGACATCTACAGGCCAATATGGACTTTTGGAGATAGCGCCAACAACTGGCAGCAGGAAATCAGCCTAATATGACAAACATCATCCGATTTAAATACTTTAACCACGCCCACTTACTCAGCCCACGCCTGCTTTCATAACATTTTAACCGTTTAAGGTAGAGCCTTGTGTGAGGTGTCATTGAACTCAGCAAAGAGTTCCTTCTTTATAGAGCTCAACAGTCCCGCCCCTCCTCCGAGAGACCTTGGGTACTGGAAGTAAAGTTCCCGTTCATTTCTCCCATTGACGCCTGGAAAAATCTGTATAAAAAGACTCTTAGACCAAGCCTTAGGCTAATCAGCTATGGCGTGACTCATAAACATACAGCATATCATTTTGAGAGAAAAAAAACTGAAAATTAAAAAAATAATAATAATTGAAGGAAGCTACCATTTGTTTAGCTAACAGCTAATTCAGCTAACCGCTAGCTGAGACAGCATGTAGTAACTTTAAAGGAGCCTCAAAATAAAACCTGAAAATAACCGTTAACATATATAACAGCTGTATATGTTAATGCTATAGGCAGCTTTTCCCAGTGTTTAGCTTGAGTTATTTTAGAGTGAATAAAGCTGTCAGCTAGCGGTTAGCTGTAGCTTTTAGCTAAACTAGTGTTAGCTTCCCGATGGAGGCTAACGGCAGAAGCGTGGGAACAGATGGTGATTCGTGCAGTGTCGTAAATCCTCGTTAAACAGAATTAACATCTTGTGCATGCTAACAGATCGGGTACCGACAGCCCCCCCCCTCCCACCCCCCCACAAGCATGAGTTCCACCAATCAGAGGCATCACTGTGGGATTGTTCAGGATTGTGGGTAATGAAGTACTTATCCAAGACATTGCGAATAAAAGACATTTATCTCAAAACAAAGTTGGGGCCCCATGAACTTTTGGCATCTATATGAGCATATACAATCGCTGAGTCATGTGGTAGCTGGTTTTAAGTCTACCATCGACCATTTTATGGTTTATTCCAATTGTCAATGGAGAAATTTCATGTGAGGTATCATTGAATTCAGCAGAGACTTCCTTTTTCATTGCTCAAGGTTTGGCCCGCCCCCCTTTCACAGCTAATTAACTGTACTACGTAGAGTCTTGTGTGGGGTATCATTGAACTCAGCAGCGGGTTCCCGCGTCATTGGTGACGATTTGCGGTGTCTGAGTGCCGCTCAAATGCAGGGAGTGGCGTCCGCCAGGAACCCAGACGGTCACAGTGGAGGGCCCGTCCAGCGCTGCTTGCAACTTTAATTATTATTACTTCCTTTCCCGCACAATGAATAAATTTATGTATTTGAAGGATTTTGAGAATAGGCACACACAAAAATGGCTTGCTAGCGCCCCCTAAAAAATGTAAAAAATTGAGCCTTACGATTGACATGGTCCAGGCCTGAGGACCTCTATAAGCAAAAAGTGGTTATAGCGCCCCCTGCTGGCAACAGGGAATCAGCCTTATATGACAAACGTCACCCCTATACTTCTGCTTTCAGCTTTATTTGTTCTTGTGTTCTATCCTATTTATTATTTCTTTTATTTTCTGTATGTGTGCAGAATATATGAACATTTCCCTGATTTGGGATGAAGAGAGTCTATTCATCTAATCTCAAATTTCTCTCTCAGGCCAGAAGTTTCGCTGCTTCTCTCAGTCTTTTCCACCCATAGCAGTGTGTTGGCTGATACTGTTGGTCATCATGGGCCTCCGTATCTACTGTGAGTACCACTGTCTCAACTTGTTGTTGTTATTTAAAGGACAAGTTCACGTTTTATCAAGTCTGTCTGATGGCCAGATGTTCATAGAAACAGTTCTTGCTCTAAGACATATTCCAAAGTTCATCGGAAGCTAATATGAGGCTTCAGCAGTCTGAGTTAGAGAAATCAAGTGTGTAACATCTAAAGTTACAACCTTTATAGGACCAAGTTCCCTCTTTGTGTTTTCCCAGACAGGATTTCTGAAGCAGAGTGATAGAAACACCAAGATATTTAAAGATAAAACCATATTTTGACAAACTTAGACTACTGAAGTAGGGTGTCACGGTGTCACGATAGTGAGGGGCCTGGGCTGCTACTTGTTTGGTTTCTGATCCATTATTTTAAGTGCCGTATCTCACTCAAGACACCATGGATGTTGTAGTTTTTTCAAGTTTATATGCGTGTAGAAGAACCAGAGACACAAAATAACACTCCAAATACCAGAAAAAGTGATAATATGGGCCCTTTAATGTTAATATGAACACTTGCCTATAGTTTTAAGATACATTTGAAACATGTGAATCCATCCTGTAATGTATTTTATTATAATGTAAATGTGTCATAATTGAAAAAAGAAAAGAAATAAGAAGCTCATTTTCATTTTGCAGTTACCAATCGCAACCTTCACAACAGTGTCTTCGAAAAACTGATCACAAACCTGACCGCATTAAACCAGGAGCTGGAGACACGAAACCAGGAGCTGGAGACACAAAACCAGGAGCTGGAGACACAAAACCAGGAGCTGGAGACACGAAACCAGGACCTGGAGGCACGAAACCAGGAGCTGGAGACGGAGAGGAAGAACTTAAAAGGACAGATACAAAACATCAGTCGAGCTCAGTGGAGCATCGATGAATACTGCCCCAAAGTACAGAACGGTATGTTAAGATCACAATAATGAGATCCAATAATAACCAATAATAATAATAATATCACAGAGAGTCTCACAATCCAGACCATCAGCAGATTCACTATAATTTCATTCATAGGACATATCTCTCCCCTGTGAAAATGCACCTTTGCCCTTTATGCACTTTCTGCCCAATTAAAGCACAAGGCCCATATGTACACATGTTCTGGGAGTCTTCTCCCGTTGGTCAGGTCTGGATCCATATTGCATCCAAAACCTCCGCGGATAAATGGTGTCCCAGGGAAGACTCTGGACACATGGCGGTGCATTGCTGACTCTGTGAGGACCTCACAGAGTGACTGTGTGTGTGTGTGTGTCTGTGTGTGTGTGTGTCTGTGTCTGTTTCCGCGTGTGTTGTTTTGTCTCCCTTTCATATTTCCTCTGTTGTTATATATTTTTATCAGTGTATTGTTTGTGTTTGTTTGTCACTGTCTATTTCTTAAATATGTTATATTAAAAAAACTGTGTAATGCTGTTTATTGTTTGATGAGAAGATGTGAACTGTTTTCTGCATTTTAATGCACACATTGTTTTCCCACCATTTATTTTCATGCTTAATATAAATAAATAATAATATCACAGAGGAGTGATGCTGTGTATTGGTTGGTCTCTGTAGTTTCAGAGAGACGGTGTAGTCCTTGTCAGGAGGGATGGGAACAATTCGGGTCCAGCTGCTATCTGATTAATGACGCTGATCCTCTTGATCTGAAAACCTGGGAAGAAGCTCGAGAAGACTGCAGAGCACGGAGTTCAGATTTGCTCGATCTTCATCTTTACAACAAGTTTGCACCCTGGATTGGTCTGAGAGCTGAAGGAGGGAGATGGAAGTGGATCGATGGAAGAGATCTGCCTGGACGGTAAGAGACACATTCCTGAACACTTTGAATCTTAAATCTATCAGCCTTGATCTAAACATCATCTTCTTCCCTCAGTGACTTCACACGGATACGAGGCGGACCTCCCAATGACGGTCAGTGTGTAGTTGTTACGTTCGACTGGGCATCAGTGAGCTGTGCTGAGAGAAGACCATGGATCTGCCAAAATAAGTCTTTATCTGTTTAACCACTGCAGTCAGACTTGAGAAGGTTACTGGATGCTCTGCATGATAATATCAACTGGCTTCATAAATATCTAACTATGAAAAGCTCTACTTCACATCTTAAATCGTTTGTTTTAATAAATAAACATGTATAAGGGTTTTATTTTTGTTAGAAGAGAAAAGAAAAAGTTTGAAGATGTTTGTGTGTCTGAAAAAAACTCAGTTTGTGTGTTTTTGTTCTGCTTTGTTAGAGATGAGATGCTTATAATCTGTATATCAGCAGATTGATGAGGTGCAGACAGACTGCTCAGCTTCCTGTTTCCTGTGTCACAGCTTATATTGTTGCTGCTCATGAGCCAAAATGGAGGCACAGCATCACGCGTTGTTCTTCAGCATTTACTGTAAAGCATATTAATATGTAGTGTGTTTAATATATCTAGAAGCAACGTCCTGTTTTATTACATTGAATAAAATCCCTGCGACTCATTGTTGTTGTTGTATTATTCTTACATCATGCTGACTCCATGTCAGAACAGACAACATCATTCAGGAAGTTACATCATCATTGGTCAGATGTGTGAGAAGCAGAAGTCGACCAGACGCTGTCACACAGGACTGCATGAGTGGGGTTCGAAAGTTTGGGCCCCCCACGTAATAATGTGTATTAATGTGCATAAAGAAGCCAAGAAAAGATGGAAAAATCTCCAAAAGGTGAAAGATGACAGATTAGACATTCGTATAATATGTCACAAAAAGTTAGAGTTTATTTCCATCATTTACACTTTCTAAATAGCAGAAAACAACAAAATGGCGTCTGGGGTGTCTGGCGTTTGGGTCCCCTGCAGAGTTTCTAGCATGCACCCCCCCCCTGACAGCGTCATAGATTGTTCCCGATCCTCGTCTGGAAAGACCAGGTGATGCCAATCTTAAGGTTTTAAATGCCCAGACTCACCGCTACACTGTGTCCCGTTCTCATGATCCATTTGCTCCGAAAAATGATGCCCTGTGATTCATATATCAGGCTGGATGGTTGGGTCATAAAACACGGCTATCCTTGATGATGCTCTTTTCATTTCAATTCAATTCAATTTTATTTTTATAGCGCTAAATCACAACAACAGTTATCTTATTGCGCTTTCCATAAAGAGCAGGTCTAGACCGGACTCTGGGATGTTATTTATCTCCCAGGTCTTTCCATAAAGAGCAGGTCTAGACCGGACTCTGGGATGTTATTTACAGAAACCCAGCAGTTCCCACCAAGAGCAAGCACTAGGCGACAGAGGCAAGGAAAAACTTCCTTTAAGAGGCAGAAACCTGGAGCAGAACCATGGCTCAGGGTGGGGGGAAGGGGGGCATCTGCCTCGACCGTTTGGGGGCTAGCAGCACCTCACCGCCACACTCCCAGAGCGACCTGCTAGCAACAGACCACCAGGCAGCACCAAGGCAACCACGGAGGGAACCTAAACAACGTCAACTCAGTGCTGCAGCCTCGGGGTCACACTGTTCCTGGTAGACGTTTAGGAGATGAGGATTTTTTGTGCTATGACTGCAACACAAGGTAAGACTGCTGGTTTATTATTATGCTGCCGCCGTGCAGTAAGTCGGCATCAACTGTTCAGTAATAGTTCAACTGAAAGTTTATACGAGATATTGGAGATCTTTTTTTTTTACATGCGTGTAAAGCCTTCTTATTGGAAAATCAGAATGAGGTTGCACCTATATTTAATTATCCTACCGTATTGTTATAAAATGATTAGGCCCTGTGAAGAACTGTTAATATATGGCCTAATATCTTTATGCCTTAAATTTGCTATTGCTGTGCTACAAAAACTTAAGGCTGCATTCCTCTATTTCAATGTTTGTGTCAGGACATGGTTTGCTTTACTTTCATTTGATTTAATATAATTCAGTGATGTGTTTAGTGACTATGTTTTTTAACTTGTAGTAGGTTATATAGGTTATAGGTTATATAATTTATATTTGCTTGAATAGCGATAACGGTGTATTATTTTCTGGTGTTTCCCGGTCAGTAGCCTATGGAAGGCTAACTATTGTCTTGGATCGGCTATTTATAATGAATTGAATCTCTATACAGTGAAATAAATTGTGATGGATGCAGTTAGGTGTGTGCTGGTTTACTTTGGCTGAAAACTTCACTGGAAATTTGACAGCACCCGCAATTCAAAATATGTTCCCGCGGCTCTGACATGAACCCCCCCAAAACCCACACCACCTCCCTAATACAGATCTTCGTGCTCTAATACAGCAAATACTCAAGTACGTGGAATTTCTACAAATTACATTACTTTTCCCAGCTATAGGTTCATGAACAGCCTGAATAACAACCATAAAACTAAAAGCCAACACAACGTCAAATATTAATCCCTGATAGATCCTCATGAATCAGTAATCACCATCATCAAACAATAAATGAATAAAAACAGACATAATACTCCAGATCGCAACCTTGACCCTAAAAACAAGTCAAGCCCTTGAATATAAGAACAGACTGTCCCGAACACACACACACACACACACACACACACACATACACACACACACACACACACACACACACACACACACACACACACACACACACACAGTTTTAAATCATATAAAGGGTCATTGCTGCTGTTTGAAAACTTTAAGTGTAGGTTAGTATATTTAAAAAAATTAATTACAATACAGCAAATCAAACTGATGATAATGATCATAAAGTGACAAAGCAGTAACGGTCGCCTCCAAAGGAGGAGAGCATGGTGTGTGTGTGTGTGTGTGTGTGTGTGTGCATGAGTGTGTGCTTGTGTGTGTACCGGTTTCTGCCACAGGATGGCAGCATGGCTGTGAAATATAAAAGTGTGTGTGTGTGTGTGTGTGTGTGCGTCAGTGTGTCTCTGTGTGTGTGTACCGGCTGCTGCCACAGGAGGGCAGCATGACTATGTGAAATATAAAGAGCTGCATCTGTGTGTGTGTGTGTGTGTGTGTGTGTGTGTGTGTGTGTATGTGTATGTGTGTGTGTAGGTTCAGTAACACTGTGTCACATGTCTCTCTTCTTTAGTTTTTCAGCCATTTTTAGGGGAAATGTGAAATGTCCCGTAATTTATCACAATATGCAATAAATTAATTAATCACATGATAAATGAAGATGAGCCCGATCATTTTTAAATGCAAATTGAATTACTTATTTATGGCTTTTGATCATGTTTTGGGTTTTTATTCCAGTGCATTATTATGTCATTTCTATCAGGAAAGACAGATATGCAAATGAGGTATATTGTTTATTATTGTACAGCTCAATAAAATGTACAAAGTCTCAGATTAGACTCCATCGCTGTACAAATATTTCCTATATCTACATATAGAGGTAGAGAACCATCAGTCTTACATTTTGTCCCTTTTTTCAACACTTTTGATGCTTTTTTCCAATGATTGACACTTTTTGACGTTTTCAACACTACGTATCACTAACTCATTAACTTTAGTTTTACATCATTATCATTGAATATGATGAGTGAAAGTGTGTCTCTGTCTTCACCTGGAAGTGTCTCCGTGTCTCTGTATTTACCTGGAAGTGTCTCTGTCTTCACCTGGAAGTGTCTCTGTGTCTCTGTCTTCACCTGGAAGTGTCTCTGTGTCTCTGTCTTTACCTGGAAGTGTCTCTGTGTCTCTGTCTTCACCTGGAAGTGTCTCTGTGTCTCTGTCTTCACCTGGAAGTGTCTCTATGTCTATGTCTTCACCTGGAAGTGTCTCTGTGTCTATGTATTTACCTGCAAGTGTCTCCGTGTCTCTGTATTTACCTGGAAGTGTCTCTGTGTCTCTGTCTTCACCTGGAAGTGTCTCTGTGTCTCTGTCTTCACCTGGAAGTGTCTCTGTGTCTCTGTCTTCACCTGGAAGTGTCTCTGTGTCTCTGTCTTTACCTGGAAGTGTCTCTGTGTCTCTGTCTTCACCTGGAAGTGTCTCTGTGTCTCTGTCTTCACCTGGAAGTGTCTCTATGTCTATGTCTTCACCTGGAAGTGTCTCTGTGTCTGTGTCTTCACCTGGAAGTGTCTCTGTGTCTATGTCTTTACCTGGAAGTGTCTCTGTGTCTCTGTCTTTACCTGGAAGTGTCTCTATGTCTATGTCTTCACCTGGAAGTGTCTCTGTGTCTATGTCTTTACCTGGAAGTGTCTCTGTGTCTCTGTCTTTACCTGGAAGTGTCTCTGTGTCTATATCTTCACCTGGAAGTGTCTCTGTGTCTCTGTCTTTACCTGGAAGTGTCTCTGTGTCTATGTCTTCACCTGGAAGTGTCTCTGTGTCTCTGTCTTCACTTGGAAGTGTCTCTGTGTCTCTGTCTTCACCTGGAACTGTCTCTGTGTCTATGTATTTACCTGGAAGTGTCTCTATGTTTATGTCTTTACCTGGAAGTGTCTCTGTGTCTATTTGAAACCACTTGCCAGGACACTCTTGTAAAAGATATTTTTAATCTCAAGGAGTTTTTTATCCTGGTTACATAAAGATTTGAATGAATGGAATTCAACTATAAGCTTATTTTTTTGTAAAAAGGGTGTGAGAAAGGTAAAATGTAAAGTCCAACGACGTAAACTCAACAGGGTGTGAAGATGGAGACATGTCTCACCATGTGTTAAACAAGCAGGACGGACGTTGTGTTTAGCTGATATGAAGTGAAAGTGTCTGATGTCTTCCGTCTCATGTCCTACATCTCTAACCCGTCTCCTCTTTTTATTCCCCTCCTTCTGTCTCTCCGGTCTGGATGGTTTTTCTAGTAGCTTTTAAAAAAAACATTGGATTCATTTCTTTTAAAGCAGCGGCTCGCTCTCTCGTCCGTCACGTTGCATCATCTTCAAAAGCTGCGTTCAACAAGGCCGCGCTCACTCTCGCTCGGCTGTGTAGCCCTCGCCGGGTAATAGGGCTGATGGGTAATGTAGGGGTGAAACAAAGCAGAGGGACGTGAGACACACACACACACACACACACACACACACACACACACACACACACACACACACACACACACACACACACACACACACACACACACTGCTTTCCCTTGTTTTCAGATTTTGGTTCTCACTAGAAAAAGTCAAACTGTGAATAATTGAAAGGGATTTTCATTTAGATGACACGTTAGCAGGAAAATAGAAGTTGTCCTTCTCTCGCTGTTCAGCTCAGTTTACAGTAAACACGTTACTGTGGTGCAGAAGACAACACGGGACAAGAAAGTCAAATAAAAAAAGTGTCTCATCGACCAACGTTTCTCTAAGTCAGTAAATACAGAAAAAAAAAAAAAACTGTATGCCGGCCCAAACCTGGAGGATATAAATAGCGTGTATTTCAATGTGCATTGTATCATTATTGTTCATCACACAGACACGCACACTCACACATACACATATGCACGTATGCAGGCAGACACACACACACACACACACACACACACACACAAATACACACAGCTGATTTGACAAATTTCTCTCTGATTTGGCTCTGTCTGCTGAACGTGTCACATCGGAGTTTGTCTAAAAAAAACATACACAGACACACACACGGATAAGCAATCATGCGTGTCTTTCAGAGGCCTGATGTGACACGTGTGTGTGTTTGCGTGCGTGCGTGTGTCACTTCAGTGTGTGTTTGTGTGAGCCGCTTGCTGGCCGTCTGTCTCTTCTCATCGTACCGATGCGTATTTTTGCTCTCAGATTCATGTCTGTCTGTTTCGAACATCTGGCTTCAGGTGAATGGGGGGAGGGATATTGTGTTATATGTGTATAACATGTGTATGTGTGTGTGTGTGTGGGGGTGTTTGAAGCACTTTATGCCACATTTACATGTATGAAAAGTGCCATATAAATAAAGTCTGATTGACTGATTGTCAGTATGAACTGTGTTGAAACTGTAGACATTTTATCCCCTTAAGGTGAAGCATTTGGTCTTCGAGGGGTCCTCGAGACATAAGACAAAGACAATACAGCACATGTACATGCACACTCGCTAAAGCTCTCCCTTATTTAACCTCCCCCCCCCCCAACTCCTTATTGGAAACAAATCCATGTAGAAAACATATTGCAGCATTAAGAGGCATGACAACATTTAGCCCATATATAATATAATATACATACATACATACAGTACATACAAAAAATACATACATACATAATGTACATACATATACATGCATACAGTACATACATACTGTACATACATACACATACATACAGTACATACATACATACATACATCCACACACCTACAGCCATGCATGTATACACATGAATTAAAGGAAAGGACAAAAAGTATCCAGAATAATTGTGTGTATAAAACAAAAGTCTGACAGTTTGCATGCAAATAAGTAAAGAGCGATGTTTTGAAGAAGTGGAAATAAGTGACAGAGCTTAGAGACCCAGGCAGGCTATTCCAGTCTGAAGGGGCTTTAAATTTAAAGGTATGTCTACCACTCTCTCTGTTGATGTTTGGCACAGTGAAGAAGGGATATTCAGTGTGTCTCAATCTATAGCTGGTCCATATGGAATGAAATATTCCCTCAGGTAAGGAGGATAGTCAGAGTACACACATTAATTAATTAATATTGGTGATAATAAGTTCAGTGAGTCATACATTACACAGTGGTGAGGAGTAAAAGCACATCTCAGCAGATATCTGCATGTATTATTGAAAACATTTAAGGCTTTCAGATTTGATTCTGATGTGTTTTGATGGACAAAATCCGCAGAGTCTAATATAGGAAATATGAACTGTGACACAATTCTTATCCTAATCAGTTGAGTGAAAGAGTTTATAGAGCAATACAATATTCGTAAACTAGAGAATTCCACAGAAATTGTAACAGTGTGCCTCCTACTTGGTGCACATCTGAATAGCAATAAAATGTAATAAAAAAATAATAAAAGTGTCCTATACTTTCAGAGATATAACTTTTTAAAACCTATTTAAGACGTTTCTGTTTCCCAGAAACAGCTATGACGTAGCTAGCGCTAAACCAACTCACACTTCTTCTTCTCCTTCCTCTCCTCCTCCTCTCCAAGTCTGTCTTAGATGAAACTGGTGTTGAAGTCAGTTAGGAGTTGAGTCAGTTGGTCAGTTAGTCCGTGTGTGTGTGTGTGTGTGTGTGTGTGTGTCTTTGTCTCTGTGTGTATGTGTGTGTGTGTGTGTGTGTGTCTGAGAGAGAGAGACAGATAAATGTCAACAGACAGACATAGAGTATGGTTGCCTTGGTTAATAAGACCAATAGGTCAATCTCTGTGATGTCATTGCTTTGATCTGTAATCAGTTAACGACCGGATCACCTGCTGTACCTGTCAGCTGTGTCACCAGTTATTCAGACACTGAACAAGCTCTCAAACAAATGATCATATTACCAAAAGGATACAAGATATCAATAAAATAACCACTAAAGCACCAGAAGGCCTTTGTGAACGTATTGATATAGAATTTATGCGGATAAAGTTAAAAATGTGGGCATATCAGCGATTTAAAAAAGTGCTTCGCTCTGCGTTTTGCTCAGAAATGTGGAGGATGTTTAACATGGCAAAGTATAATTCATATCGCATAAATCAGATGACTAGCTGACACTAGACAAAAATATCTACGTTTTGATGTATGAATTGTCCATGACAAGTTAGAATTGTTGGCGTGGGAGCAAGTTATAGAGAAAGAACCAAGATGATTTTTTTGAATCTCCCCACTCTGTCCTCCACTCTAGCTCTCACCATCCACCACATACACACACATTGGAAAATCTGAGACGGTCTGAAAACGGGACGATACGTAAACTGTAATTTTGGAGAAACCGTGCTTGATATCTGAACGCCCATTCAGCCCAATAAACGCCAAAGTCTTGTCTTCGGTTTAAACTTTTAATTATGTTTCTAGGTTAAAGTATGGCGATACAGCACGGCCCCAAAGAGGGGGCGTTTGGAGCGATGTTGAGGGATTTCCCAAACATTTCCCATTCAAGTCAATGAGACATTTTTGCCGTTTTTTTGGCGATTTCGTGAAAACCGCGCGGCAAATCTCGTTGAAAAGTCATAGCACACCATTCCCGATCCTTACACACGTTTCGATGTATTTTGTGTGCGCGTGTTGGCAACGCTTCGAGACTAGTAGCAGGACAAAAAACAGGCGGAATAATAACTAGAAAATTCCGCAGAAATTTTAACAGTGTGCCTACTACTTGGTGCACATCAAACGCACACACACACACACACACACACACACACACACACACACACACACACACACGCACACACACACACGCACACAGGGACCACACTATGCTTGTTACACACACAGGGAAACACAGCTAAAATTTCTTTTTTCATTCTGTCTGTTTTAAAATGATCATATCACCAAAAGGATACAAGATATCAATAGAATAACCTCCTCATGAGCACCAGAAGGCCATTGTGAACGTATTGGTATAAAATCCATGTGGATAAACTTAAAAATGTGGGCATATCAGCGATTTAAAAAAAGTGCTTCGCTCTGCATTTTGCTCAGAAATGTGGACAATGTTTAACAGGCAAAGTATAATTCATATCGCATAAATAAGATGACTAGCTGACACTAGACAAGAATACCTACATTTTGATGTATGAATTGTCCTTGACAAGTTAGAATTGTTGGCGTGGGAGCAAGTTATAGAGAAAGAACCAAGATGATTTTTTTTAATCTCCCCACTCTGTCCTCCACTCTAGCTCTCACCATCCACCACATACACACACATTGGAAAATCTGAGACGGTCTGAAAACGGGACGATACGTAGACTGTAATTTTGGAGAAACCGTGCTTGATATCTGAACGCCCATTCAGGCCAATAAACGCCAAAGTCTTGTCTTTGGTTTAAACTTTTAATTATGTTTCTAGGTTAAAGTATGGCCATACGGCATGGCCCCAAAGAGGGGGCGTTTTGAGTGATGTTGAGGGATTTCCCAAACATTTCCCATTCAAGTCTATGACACATTTCCGCCGTTTTTTTGAGATTTCGTGAAAACCGTGCGGCAAATCTCGTTGAAAAGTCATAGCACACCCTTCCCGATCCTTACACACGTTTTGATGTATTTTGTGTGCGCGTGTTGGCAACTCTCCGGGACTAGTAGTGGGACAAAAAACAGGCGGAATAATAATAATAAGTATGGGCAATAATAGTCATTGCGCCGATTGCTGCTATTGCAACACACAAGAGAGTGTTTAGAAAAGCCTATCACATGTAATTCGTCAAGAAGCATATAACGATTGACCATATCTAAGGCTTTAGTGACATCTATAAAGATTGAACTAGTCGATGCAAGTTGCGTGAAAAAAAGGCGTCTGCCCTATTAATAGCATGCCCTGTAAAGCATTTATGTGGGCTCTTATTTGAGGTGCTGTTAATTCGCAGTTTCTGAGGCTTGTAACTCTAATGAATTTATCCTCTGCAGCACAGGTAACTCTTGATCTTCCTCTCCTGAGAGCAGTTTCATCATAGCTTTTGATGGTTATCGCGACTGCACTTTGACATGTGTAAAGGAATGATAGATTTTTTCTTTTCTCTTTACTTAGTTTAGTATTTCTTGCCATAATCTGAATTAAAACAGTAGTTGAATAGGGCTTTTTACTGGTCCTCGCTGTGTATCAACCCTAGCTCTGCACAACACAACTGATGGTCTCAAACACATTAAAAAGTCAAGAAACTCCACTAATTAACTCTGACAATGCACAGCTGTTAACTGAAAACCATTCGTGGTGACTACCTCATGAAGCTGAGTGAGCGAAGAGTGCAAAGCTGTCATCAAAGCAATAGGTGGCTACATTGAAGAATCTAAAATATAAAACATATTGTGGTTTGTGGTTGACTTTTTCCTTTACTACATAACTCCATTGGAGTTTTTTCTTAGTTTGATGTATTACATATTAATCCACAATGTAGAAAATAATAACAAAATAAAAAACACTGACTCAAAAGGGGGGTGTCCAAACTTTTGACTGGTACTATATATATATATATATATATATATATATATATATATATATATATATTGAAGTATATATATACTGATGTAATGTGTCACATTTTAGAGTGTACCTCAAAACTGTTCTTAAGTTAATGCATGTCACATGCAACCACTGCTAGTGAGCCAGACTGACAGAGAACACCTGTGTGAACTAATTAACCTCACCTGGGTCAATGATTAAAGTAAAGCAGCAGCTCTCTCTGACTCAGGTGTGTGTGTGTGTGTGTATGTGTGTATAACTATATTTGTGGGGTCCAAAAACCATGAGTTCAGTATACTTGGGGGTCCTAAGCTGGTTTAATAACAGGTTTTACACTTATTCTTGGATTTCATGGTCAATAAACCTCATTTATATCAAATTATACATATGTTTTTAGTTAAAAAAGCAGAAATTATGAATTATTTTGACTAATAGTTAAGATCGGAGGATGTTGAGTGGATCTCAGAAGAGGAGATGTCAAAGTTTAGTCCCAATACTGTTTTGAAACCATTAAAAAAAATAATTCAAATGCTATAAGATTAAATAAAACACCCAAAAAATTCAGTGAAAGTAATCATTAATGTTACCTGAAGAACGTTGTATGAAATCATCCATGTTATTTTTGTGCAGTTTGGTTGAAAGAAATCCATATTTCTGAAATAAAACAATTTGAAACGGGTCAGTTTGACCCGAGGATGACACAAGGGTTAAAATCACTCAGTAGTCCTTGCAACCTTAACCCTCGTGTTGTCTTCACGTTCGGGACCCTCTCGTATCCCTCGGGTCACTCTGACCCGTGACTTATTTGGAGTTTTAAAATCAGTTCTAAAATAAACTTCATTATCTACCATCCATGTTATTTTTGGGCCATTTGGTTGAAAGAAATCCATATTTCTGATATAAAACACTTAGAAAACGGGTCAGTTTGACCCGAGGAAAACACAAGGGTTAACCTTTCTGAACATAAATGTGCCAGAAAACTTCAAGTCATAGTACAAGTGGCCCAAACAGAGACGGGTATGGCGGCAGCCTGGAGCGTCCCATGTCGAGACGGCATGAGACGGGTTGGAATAACATGGGACGCTCCAGGCTGCAGCCATACACTCTTGCCCAAACAGGAAAGCCGTGCCAGTCTATTTGATTATGATAGACGTTTGAGTGGGTTGGTGATATGTTGACGGCAGCAGCGTGGGTTAATGCTGCAGACACACACAGTGTGGTTAACACCATTAAAGGAGAAGACTTGCAACATCAGCCGCTAACCACACAATATCTGTCTCATCTTAAAAGCAGAACCAACAACTAAAGATATTTTCTGGGGAATTTAAGTTGGTTCATATGATTTTTCATAATGCATGATGCTTTTTAACCCTTGTGTTGTCTTCCCATCAAAATGAAAATCTACACTTTTAGTTCTTTTTATCAATGTTTTTATCTTTTTCTCATGTTTTTGTCCCTTTTTCCAATGTTTGTCAATTTTGACGTTTTCAACACTACGTAACACTAACTTATTAACTTTAGTTTAACAGTTATTTTTGGAATTTATGGTCAAAAAAGCTAATTTATAGGAAATTATACCTAATGTTTGAGTTAGAAAAGCAGAAATGAGGAATTATTGAGACTAAAATTAAAGGAATGGATGTTGATGATAATCACAGACTGGAATATGTCAACTTTTACTCTCAATACTATTTCAAAAACACTTATATTTGGTTTCAAATGCTATAAAATTGAATAAGACACCCCAAAATTAATGAAAGTAGAGATTTGTACTTGGCAAAGAGCATTGTGTGGAATCAATCATGTTATTTTGGGGAATTAAAAAGAACATTGACATTGGAAAACAGGTCAATTTGACCCGAGGACAACATGAGGGCAACATGAAGACAACATGAGGACAACATGAGGACAACATGAGGACAACATGAGGGTTAAATATGACAACACATTGGCAGCAAAAGCCAAATTTACAGCCGTGTTATAATCAAACATTTTTGTAATCAGTGTAATTATTTAGGCAGCCTGTATATTCTGTATAGTCTGTATATTTCTGACTTTCTGTGGACACTATGACACTGACTTTCTTCCACTTGTGGTTTTATGTATTAACACACTTTGGAAAGTAAGGCACACTCTATAATCCTACTTCCTCTTCACAAGAACACGTTATTATTGGCTGCTGAATTAGAAGAAAACAGTCTCATCCTCAACGTAGAAGTGCAGTAAAGACGGTGGCAGCGGAGCAGACGCCCTCCTAACAGCTCTCATACAGGACTGCAGCAGGACTTCACACATCTGGTCAGGATGATCAGAACTCCACAGGACCAAATCGGTAATTAAAAATACTCTGATGTCTGTATGTAAATCTACTATATGTCTATGTGGCAGGATGTTGTCTACATTTGTGTTTGATGTTAATCTTTCAGAGGAAATGGAGGAAACAGCAGCAGCACCTGACTATGTTAATGCTCCAGCACGCACTGGGAAGAAAATGGCAGCTCGTCCAGGTACATTTCACACATTTAATATTGTTAAACATGAGATTTACTGTATTTATCGATCATATTTTGACCCTGGTGTTGTCCTCCCGAGTCAAAAACTGAGAAAATTTGACATTTTTGTCCCTTTTTCTGACTTTTTTTTAGTTTTCACTACCACCACCTTACTAGTTTTACTACATTTTGGAATTCATGGTCAATAACCCTCATTTATATATAATTGTACCTAATATTTGAATTAACAAAGCAGAAATTATGAATTATTTTGACTAATAGTCAAGATCAGTTGAATGAAAGGGATCAGTTGTATTTACAAACGTCTGACTTCTTCTTTCTCTCTCAGGCCAGAGGTCTCGCTGCTTCTCTCAGTCTTTTCTACCCATAGCAGTGTGTTGGCTGATACTGTTGGTCATCATGGGCCTCCGTATCTACTGTGAGTACCACTGTCTCAACTTGTTGTTGTTATTTAAAGGACAAGTTCACATTTTATCAAGTCTGTCTGATGGCCAGATGTTCATAGAAACAGTTTTAGCTCGGTGTAATCCTTCCTCCTCTTCATACTGGCTCTGCTCAAAGACATATTCCAAAGTTCATCTGAAGCTAATATGAGGCTTCAGCAGTCTGAGTTAGAGATATCAAGTGTGTATCAATTCAATTCAATTTTATTTATATAAAATATATATATAAATCACAACAACAGTTACATCATTGCGCTTTCCATAAAGAGCAGGTCTAGACCGGAATCTGGGATGTTATTTATCTCCCAGGTCTTTCCATAAAGAGCAGGTCTAGACCAGACTCTGGGATGTTATTTATCTCCCAGGTCTTTCCATAAAGAGCAGGTCTAGACCGGAATCTGGGATGTTATTTATCTCCCAGGTCTTTCCATAAAGAGCCGGTCTAGACCGGACTCTGGGATGTTATTTATCTCCCAGGTCTTTCCATAAAGAGCAGGTCTAGACCAGACTCTGGGATGTTATTTATCTCCCAGGTCTTTCCATAAAGTGCAGGTCTAGACCGGACTCTGGGATGTTATTTATCTCCCAGGTCTTTCCATAAAGAGCAGGTCTAGACCGGAATCTGGGATGTTATTTATCTCCCAGGTCTTTCCATAAAGAGCCGGTCTAGACCGGACTCTGGGATGTTATTTATCTCCCAGGTCTTTCCATAAAGAGCAGGTCTAGACCAGACTCTGGGATGTTATTTATCTCCCAGGTCTTTCCATAAAGTGCAGGTCTAGACCGGACTCTGGGGTGTTATTTATCTCCCAGGTCTTTCCATAAAGAGCAGGTCTAGACCGGACTCTGGGATGTTATTTATCTCCCAGGTCTTTTCATAAAGAGCTGGTCTAGACCGGACTCTGGGATGTTATTTATCTCCCAGGTCTTTCCATAAAGAGCAGGTCTAGACCGGACTCTGGGATGTTATTTATCTCCCAAGTCTTTCCATAAAGAGCTGGTCTAGACCGGACTCTGGGATGTTATTTATCTCCCAGGTCTTTCCATAAAGAGCTGGTCTAGACCGGACTCTGGGATGTTATTTATCTCCCAGGTCTTTCCATAAAGAGTGAGAGAGAAGGAGACAGAGAAAGACAGACAGAGAAGAGACAGACAGAGAGAGACATGGAGAATTGTAGTAGAGGGTGTCGAGCAGGAACATGGAGGCAGCAGGTTACTCCAACCACAGATCCAGACTCCACAGATCCAGACTCCACAGATCCAGACACCACAGATCCAGACTCCACAAATCCAGACTCCACAGATCCAGACCCCACAGATCCAGACTTTACAGGTCCAGACTCCAATGATCAAGAGCCAAAAACACCTGCAGGAAGCGATAGTATTAGAGAGGAGGGGGGCGAGAGAGCACAAGACTTCGGGAAAGGGAAGAAGTCGAGTTAGTAACATGCATTAATGGAATGAGGTTGCATACAGATGGAGAGAAGGAGGAGGAAGAAAGAAAACTCAGTTTTGATGTTCATATGAACACCTGACTATAGTTTTAAGATATATTTAAAAAAAATTAAATCCATTCTATTATGATTATTATAATGTGAAACCCTAAAGT
Source organism: Percina caprodes (assembly GCA_013375575.1). NCBI lineage: Eukaryota > Metazoa > Chordata > Actinopteri > Perciformes > Percidae > Percina > Percina caprodes. The sequence continues at coordinate 748,038 of JABXJD010000244.1, read as the reverse complement.
AATAATAATAATTTACTGGATTAATTACCACTTTGATCTTTATTTTTGCAGTTTCCAATCGCATCAACAACAAAGTCAGTGTCTTAGAAAACCAGATCACAAACCTGACATCCGTCAACCAGGACCTGGAGACATGGAGGGACACCGTGATAGGACAAACAAAAAACATGGAGACAACCTGGAACCAACTCAACGTCAGTCAAGTTAAGTGGACTCTTGATGTCTACTGCCACAAAGAAAACAAAGGTATGTTCAGGAGATCTCACAGTAATAATAACCCATTCTACTGCTTATTATATTCATATCCCAGAGCAGTGATGTGTATTGGTTGGTCTCTGTGGGTCCAGAGAGACGGTGTAGAGCGTGTCAGCAGGGCTGGGAACTCTTCGGGTCCGGCTGCTATCTGATTCATCCGTCTAACGGGAAAACCTGGGAGGAAGCTCGAGAAGACTGCAGAGGACAGAGTTCAGATTTGGTTGTTGTACACAATGAAGATGACCAGGTAATAAGAAAACTGGGGGATCCATATCCATATCACAATAAAAACACACAAAAATACAAAATACAGAGCCGTCCACAATGTTCAGGGACTAATATATAGAGACATGTTCGCCAATGGTTCCACAGTCTGGAAGAAAATCTGCGTACAGGGTTAAATCTATACACATACATCTATACACATTCATCTATACACATATATCTATACACATACATCTATACACATGCATCTATACACATACATCTATACACATACATCTATACACATATCTATACACATGCATCTATACACATACATCTATACACATACATCTATACACATATCTATACACATGCATCTATACACATACATTTATACACATGCATCTATACACATACATCTATACACATACATCTATACACATACATCTATACACATATATCTACACACATGCATCTATACACATGAATCTATACACATACATCTAGTACATCTATACACATACATCTATACACATACATCTATACACATGCATCTATACACATAAAATATATATGTTTGTGGGTCTGAACACACTGAATCTGTTTATTTCAACATCTGAAGTGTTTCTCTGTTGGCAGAACGTACTGAGTTCTGTCCGAAGGTACATCTACGGGTCCTGGGTCGGTCTGAGAGCTGAAGGAGGGACCTGGAAGTGGATCGATGGAAGAGATCTGACTGAAAGGTGAGAGACCCTCTGAATCAGAAAAAGAGGCTTAAGACACGTCTGATTAACCCAACTTTATTATTATTATTTCCATTTTTATTTAACCTTTGTGTCGTCTTCCCGTCAAAATAGAAAATCAACACTTTGTTGATGTTTTTAACTTTTTCTCACATTTTTATACCTTTTTCAACACTTTTGATGCTTTTTTCCAGTGTTTGTCCCTTTTTTGACGTTTTCAACTCTACGTAACACTAACTTATTACCTTTAGTTTTACAGTTATTTTTGGGAATTTTTTCTAAGTTATTGTAATTTATTTTTATTTATTTTTAATTCAGTTGCTTTTTGTTTAGGACACTTGTTCATTATCTATATTATTCCTCTCTTCCTTAGATGAGTCTCCTTCTATAAGCCCCGAGCGGTTTTCTTAATCTCACCTGCAATTCAATTAAATTAAATTTTATTTATAGTATCAATTCATAACAAGAGTTATCTGGAGACACTTTACAGATAGAGCAGGTCTAGACCAGATAGAGTAGGTCTAGACCAGATAGAGCAGGTCTAGACCACACTCCATAATTTACAAGGACCCAACAGTTCTAGTAGTTCCCTCCAGAGCAAGCAACAGTGCGACAGTGGAGAGGAAAAACTTCCTTTTAGGCAGAAACCTGGGACAGACCCAGACCCAGACCCAGACCCAGACCCAGACCCAAACCCAGGCTCTTGGTAGGCGGTGTCTGACCACCGGTTGGGGTAAGAATGAAGAGTGGCAATAACAGTCACAAAACTAGTAGTTTGTAGTAGTTCTTTGTAGTTCATGCACAATCTATATTTTGTATTATTTCCCTTTTATTTGTGTTGTTGTCGTCTTGATATCATACGATCTATCAGCCTTGACCTGAGCTCCATGTTCTTCCCTCAGCGACAGGATCCAACACCAACTCCCCCCCCCTGCCCCCCCCGGTCAGTGTGCCGTTTATGTCCAGTACAAATATGCATCAGAGAGCTGTGGCGAGAGAAAAGGATGGATCTGCAAAAAGAAGGCGTTATCTTTTTAACCCTGCAGTCAGACTGGAGAAGGTCACTGGATGCTCGGCATGAGAATATCAAACCGGGAACACTTCTACTTCACACTTTAAAGGGTTTTCATGAAGAAAATGCAAATTAATTACTCATTTTTTGGTGTCTCTGAAAAAACAGACACTCAGATGTGTTGTATAGATGAGTTAGATAATGGTTAATATGAGTAGGCTACTGACAATCTGAGAGAAAGACAATGTGGGGCCAGAAGGGGAACTAACCTGTTCATTATTATTATTATTATTATTATTATTATTATTATTATTATTATTATTATTATTATTATTATTATTATTATTAACCCTCCTGGTGTCCTCGGGGCAGATTCGATCCATTTTCAACAGTTTCTATATCAGAAATCTGGGTTTCTTTCAAACAAATTGTCCAAAAAAATAACATGAATGGTTCTTCACGAGTAAATAATAAATTCATTTGGGTGTTAAAAAAAGAAATCTTCAAATGCCATGAAATTAAAAAAGAAATTTATGGCATTTGAAGATTTTTTTTCATAAAAGAGTGTTGAAAAAAGTGACAAAAATGTCCAAAAAAACATCAAATAAACATCCCAAAAAAGCGCAGAAAATAATCAGAAAAATCCAAAATATTGACAAAGAACTTTTGGAAAAGTGACACAATCACCGGGGAAAACAGTAAAAGTGTCTTTAGGTTTTAATTTTAAATTTGGACCCAGAAAAGCTAAAAGTGGCATTTCGACGGGGAGACAACACGAGGGTTAATGACTCTGAATGTGTTGTTGTTCTGCTTCGTTAGAGATGAGATACTTATAATCTGTATATCAGCAGATTGATGAGGTGCAGACAGACTGCTCAGCTTCCTGTTTCCTGTGTCACAGCTTATATTGTTGCTGCTCATGAGCCAAAATGGAGGCACAGCATCACGCGTTGTTCTTCAGCATTTACTGTAAAGCATATTAATATGTAGAGTTTTATCTACTCTAGCTAGAAGAAAAGTCCTGTTTTATTACATTGAATAAAAACTAAAGAGGAAGAGAAAGGAGGAAGTGAGGAGAAGACAGGAAGTGAGGAGAAGACAGGAAGTGAGGAGAAGACAGGAAGTGAGGAGAAGAGAGAAAGTGAGCAGTAGGAAGAGGAAGTGAGCAGAAGAGAGAGGAAGTGGGGAGGAGAGAAAGTGAGGAGAAGAGAGAGGAAGTGGGGAGGAGAGAAAGTGAGGAGAAGAGAGAGGAAGTGGCGGCTGCAATCACTTATCACTTCCTGTTCAGCCTGAAGGCGGCTGGAATCACTTCCTGTTCAGCCTGAAGGCGGCTGGAATCACTTCCTGTTCAGCCTGAAGGCGGCTGGAATCACTTCCTGTTCAGCCTGAAGGCGGCTGGAATCACTTCCTGTTCAGCCTGAAGGTGGTTGGAATCACTTCCTGTTTGGCCTATGTATAGTGTTAATAATATGTAGAGTGTTTTCTATTCATCTATCTAGAAAAAAGTGATGTTGTATCACATCGAATAAAAACTCTGAGAGACATTGTTGTTATCGTCTTTTTCTTACATCGTGACGAACAACATCATTCAGGAAGTTACATCATCGTTAATCAGGATGTGTGAGTAGCAGATAGAAAAAAAAACAACAGACACAAAAACAAGAGAATAAAACCGGGTGCAACCTTAAAGGTGAAACCATCACAGTGGAAAGACTTCCAACAAAAGGTGTCCTGAGGCAGCGGTGGAATGTAACTAAGTACATTTACTCTAAGTACTGCACTCACGTCCAATGTCCCCCTCAGAAAATATGAAAGACATCCCACTCCCCAAAAAAGGTAAAAATAACAGTTCAGGGGGCTGGAAATCAACACTTTTGATGCTTTTTTTCACTTTGACGTTTTCAACACTACGTAACACTAACTTATTAACTTTAGTTTTACAGTTATTTTTGAAATTTATGGTCAAACCTCATTTATAGGAAATTTACCTAATGTTTGAGTTAGAAAAGCAGAAATTAGGAATTATTGAGACTAAAATTAAAGGAATGGATGTTGATGATAATCACAGACTGGAATATGTCAACTTTTACTCTCAATACTATTTCAAAAACACTTCAATTTGGTTTCAAATGCTATAAAATTGAATAAGACGCCCCAAAATTAATGAAAGTAGAGATTTGTACTTGGCAAAGAGTGTTGTGTGGAATCAATCATGTTATTTTGGGGAATTAATAAGGACATTGATATAGGACAACATGAGGACAACATGAGGACAACATGAGGACAACATGAGGACAACATGGGGACAACATGAGGAAAACATGAGGACAACATGGGGACAACATGAGGACAACATGAAGACAACATGGGGACAACATGAAGACAACATGAAGACAACATGAGGACAACATGAGGGCAACATGAAGACAACATGAAGACAACATGAAGACAACATGAGGACAACATGAGGGCGACATGAAGACAACATGAAGACAACATGAGGACAACATGAGGACAACATGAGGACAACATGAAGACAACATGAAGACAACATGAAGACAACATGAGGACAACATGAGGACAACATGAAGACAACATGAGGACAACATGAGGACAACATGTGGGTTAAAGTAAAGATATGATTTCTTGTTTTTTATGTAGATTTCAACTTTGGAGCTTTAACAAGGTCTCATTCTTGAATAAATTTGTACATAATTCATAAAAACCATCCAGAAACACTTTGGTTGGAAGGTTTGGATCAATACAGAATAATACAAATGCCCTTTACCCAATAAAAGACATACGCAACTTATATTGTTGCCCCAGAATTGTAATGTTGAAACCAAACCTACGTCTTTGGGCAGCGGTGATCTAAGAATAACTTGTGAAGGGGAAGTTTAGTGTGTGTTGGATTTGTTGTTCTGCTTTTAAGATATTTTTGAGTCATTAGCTGCTAATGTCTCAAGTCTTCTCCTTTTAAAGGTGTTAATTCCCACTGTGTGTGTGTGTGTGTGTGTGTGTGTGTGTGTGTCTGCAGCTCAGAGGATACAGGGGCTCCTTGGGTGATATTAGAAGCTCTTTGTCTTATATAACTTAAAGAAAGATACACACTGTAAATAATGACTGTGAAATCTCCAGTTATTCCCTTTAGATTTCACAGTAACACTACTGTATATGATTTTACAGTAGAATGCTGTGAAGTTACATTACAACCTTGTCACCATGACAACATCACAGTAGTCTAAGTATTACAGTAGAAATCACAGTAGTTTAGGTATAGGAAAGTTAAGGTCTGAGATATCCCGGGCGCCCTCGTTCCTCAAGTCCTGTTCATTTGTTAGAACGTGTTCATCGTCTGCAGGATCTGTGGTAAAGGAGGCCAGGAAACGACTCGTCTTCCTCCGACGGCATGGACGCAAGGATGCTCTCCAGCTTCTATAGATGCAGTGTTGAGAGGATCCAGACCGGATGTGTCACCGCGTGGTACGCCGGCTGTACCGCCCTAGACCGTAGGACACTACGGGTGGGGGGGGTGGGGGTAAGACAGCAGAGCGCATCATAGGGACTAACCTGCCGTCCCTGCAGGATCTCCACAGTTACGACATAACATGGTTGAAAAGTTGAGAAGATAATAGTTTTATATTTAGCTTTTTTTTTTATAATAAGAAACATCCAATCGCAGAGATTTAAGGGATTTGCACTCATGTCCTGGCTGCCAGCGAACTCCCCTGTAGTCTAAAACTCTTGGGTTTTTTGAGTTATTTATACACTTTTTTCCCTTTTGAAGAACAGTTTCCCTCCAGATTCCTTGGTGCTAAGTTAACATAACAGTCCTGCTTGGTCACACGGAGACAAACTGATATATATATATATATATATATATATATATATATATATATATATATATATATATATATATATATATATATATATATATATATATATAGCCTACTGTATATATTTTTTTCTCATCGGACTCTGGGGAATAACACGAGTTCAGAAAATGTCAGACTGTTGCTTTGAGGAAAATTTTAAAGAGTGTTAAGTGATTGGTACCAGAATACCTGACAGAGGGTGTGTGTGTGTGTGTGTGTGTGTGTGTGTGTGTGTGTAGGAGTCAGATGAAGTGAGAAAGGGGAGGAAGATGATGCTGTAAATCCTTGTCTGCTGCTGCTTTAGCGTCTCTGCCTGCTCCCCTTTTCCTGAGATTATAGCCACTACACACAGTGTGTGTGTGTGTGTGTGTGTGTGTGTGTGTGTGTGTGTATGTGTAAGTCACTTTGTGCCTTTGTGTGTGCCAGTGTGTGTTTGATATGTGCACTTGTGAGTTAAAAAATCGGTTTTAAGCATCCTGCATATATGTGTGTGTGTGTGTGTGTGTGTGTGTGTGTGTGTGTAATAATAATAATCCGTATGTAAGTGTGTGTGTGTGTGTGTGTGTGTGTGTTAGCATATTAAGGTTCCTCTCTTACAGGCACATTTTTAAGGAGAAAAATCCAGAGTATCACATTAACCCTTGATATGCGTGTAAATATATGGCCATATAAATGGTGTGTGTGTGTGTGTGTGTGGGTGTGTGTGTGTGTGTGTGTCAACAGGAATCTGAGCCGGAAAATCCTGACGCTCCGACACCAAAATCCAAAATCCAGGTTAATGATGACGAGAGGCGGCAGACACACCGTACCATAATCTCATCAGGAGGAGGAAGAGGAAGAAGAGGAGGAGGAGAGAGAGGAGGAGAGAGGAGGAGGAGGAGGGAAGAGGAAGAGGAGAAGAGAGGAGGAGAAGGACGAGGAGGAAGAGGGAGGAAGAGGACGAGGAGTAGGAGAAGAGAGGAGGAGGAGGAGAGAGGAGGAGAAAGAGGAGGAGGGAGGAAGAGAAGAGAGGAGGAGGAGGAGGAGGAGAGAGGAGGAGAAAGAGGAGGAGAAGAGAGGAGGAGGAGGAGATAGAAGGAGGAGGAGGAAGACGGAGGAAGAGGACGAGGAGGAGGAGAAGAGAGGAGGAGGAGGAGAAGAGAGGAGGAGGAGGAGAGAGGAGGAGGAGGAGGGAGGAAAAGGAGAAGAGAGGAGGAGGAGGAGGAGGAAGAGGGAGGAAGAGGACAAGGAGGAGGGAAAGGAGGAGGAGAAGAGAGGAGGAGGAGGAGGGAAAGGAGGAGGAGAAGAGAGGAGGAAGAGGGAGGAAGAGGAGAGAGGAGGAGAGAGGAAATGTGTGCAAAGCGGTACAAATGTGACCTGCATTACTGTAGGAACACCATTAAATAACAGGAAATGTTCTGTTATCACGGTAGAAAGTCCCGGTGATGAGCTGCCGGTACGTCTTCTGTTATTTTCCCGGTTTTCTGTGTAGTTTTACGTTGCTGCTAATAAAGTCTTTATTGAACAGGACATAAAATGCTAAATGTGACTTCCTGCTTCCACGTGGTGCCGCCAAAAACAGCCGGTACATGACTGAAGCTCAGCGGAGATCGCTGGATGTTTTAAGGGGTTGACAAACTGCAGCGTGCAGGGAGTGTGTGTGTGTGTGGGGGAGGAAGAGAAGAGGAGGAAGAAGAGGAGGAAGAAGAAGATGAGCTTGCTACGGTTTCTGACAGAGATCTGACAGCTGCTGCAGGTTCACATCCAGCCTCGGTTCTGCCGAGTTAGCAAACCCCCGTCACATCAAGTCAGCTTTTTACCCACAGATCCCACAAGTTCAGGACAGGGCTGTGTGTGTGTGTGTGTGTGTGTGTGTGTGTGTGTGTGTGTGTGTGTGTGTGTGTGTGTGTGTGTGAGTGTGTGTGTGTGTGTGTGTGTGTGCCAGAGAGAGATTGTGCATGCCCATTTGCAAAAGTAACATACACAAGCAGTAGAGTGTGTGTGCGTGTGAGAGAAAGTTAAAGACAGATTGAGAGCTTGTGTGTGTGTGTGTGTGTGTGTGTGTGTGTGTGTGTGTGTGTGTGTGTGTGTGTGTTTGAGGTATTATTTTATACAGTCTCAGGAGTGTGTGTATGTCTGGAATGAGAAGAAAGAAATTGAAAGAAAGAAATCGAGTGTGTGTCTGTGTGTGTGTGTGTGTGTCTGTGTGTGCGTGTGTGTGTGTGTGTGTGTGTGTCTGTGTGAGAGCTGTCGTCCAGGATTTACCCTCAGTGAGTTAATCTGAGTGTCGGCAGGATTCTCTAAAGGTTAGAGAAAGAAAGAGGGGAGTGTGTTGGAAACACAACATCTGACCTCATTTTACACACACACACACACACACAAACACACACACCTACACACACACACACACACACCTCCGTCACTTGCCTTGACGCTGTGTGTGACTGGTTGTTTGCGTTGTTGGTGTGCCTCTGTGAGCAGAACCCTTGACCTGTTGTTATTTGTTTCTATGAGGGTTGTGTGTCTCTATGAGGGTTGTGTGTCTCTGTGAGGGTTGTGTGTCTCTGTGTCTCTGTGAGGGTTGTGTGTCTCTGTGAGGGTTGTGTGTCTCTGTGAGGGTTGTGTGTCTCTGTGTCTCTGTGAGGGTTGTGTGTCTCTGTGAGGGTTGTGTGTCTCTGTGAGGGTTGTGTGTCTCTGTGAGTGTCTCTGTGAGGGTTGTGTGTCTCTGTGAGGGTTGTGTGAGTCTATGATGGTTGTGTGTCTCTGTGAGGGTTGTGTGTCTCTGTGAGGGTTGTGTGTCTCTGTGAGGGTTGTGTGTCTCTGTGAGTGTTGTGTGTCTCTGTGAGGGTTGTGTGTCTCTGTGAGGGTTGTGTGTCTCTGTGAGGGTTGTGTGTCTCTGTGAGGGTTGTGTGTTTCTGTGAGGGTTGTGTGTCTCTATGAGGGTTGTGTGTCTCTGTGAGGGTTGTGTGTCTCTCTGAGGGTTGTGTGTCTCTGTGAGGGTTGTGTGTCTCTGTGAGGGTTGTGTGTCTCTGTGAGGGTTGTGTGTGTTTGCAGCCTCTCCACCTGCAACACAGGGAGTTACAGTGAGGAAAATAAGTATTTGAACACGCTGCTATTTAGCAAGTTCTCCCACTTAGAGATCCTGGAGGGTCTGATGTCCTCGTAGGTGCACGTCCACTGTGAGGGACATCATCTAAAAAATAAAATCCAGAAATCACAATATATGATTTTTTAACTATTTATTTGTATGATACAGCTGCAAATAAGTATTTGAACACCTGAGAAAATCAATGTTAATATTTGGTACAGTAGCCTTTGTTTGCAATTATTCCCTTATGTTGTCCTCATGTTGTCCTCATGTTGTCTTCATGTTGTCCTCATGTTGTCTTCATGTTGTCCTCATGTTGTCTTCATGTTGTCCTCATGTTGTCTTCATGTTGTCCTCATGTTGTCCTCATGTTGCCCTCATGTTGTCCTCATGTTGTCCTCATATTGCCCTAATGTTGTCTTCATGTTGTCCTTATGTTGCCCTCATGTTGCCCTCATGTTGTCCTCATGTTGTCCTCATATTGCCCTCATGTTGTCTTCATGTTGTCCTTATGTTGTCCTCATGTTATCTTCATGTTGTCCCCATGTTGTCTACATGTTGTCCTCATGTTTTCCTCATGTTGCCCTCATGTTGTCTTCATGTTGTCCTCATGTTTTCCCCATGTTGTCCTCATATTGCCCTAATGTTGTCTTCATGTTGTCCTTATGTTGCCCTCATGTTGTCTTCATGTTGTCCCCATGTTGTCTTCATGTTGCCCTCATGTTGCCCTCATGTTGTCCTCATGTTGTCCTCATATTGCCCTCATGTTGCCCTCATGTTGCCTTCATGTTGTCCTAATGTTGTCACCATGTTGTCCCCATGTTGTCTTCATGTTGCCCTCATGTTGTCCTCATATTGCCCTCATGTTGTCTTCATGTTGTCCTCATATTGCCCTCATGTTGTCTTCATGTTGTCCTCATGTTGCCCTCATGTTGTCTTCATGTTGTCTTCATGTTGTCCCCATGTTGTCCTCATATTGCCCTCATGTTGTCTTCATGTTGTCTTCATGTTGCCCTCATGTTGTCCTCATGTTGCCCTCATGTTGTCTTCATGTTGTCCTCATGTTGCCCTCATGTTGTCTTCATGTTGTCTTCATGTTGTCCCCATGTTGTCCTCATATTGCCCTCATGTTGTCTTCATGTTGCCCTCATGTTGCCCTCATGTTGTCTTCATGTTGTCCTCATGTTGCCCTCATGTTGTCTTCATGTTGTCCTCATGTTGCCCTCATGTTGTCTTCATGTTGTCTTCATGTTGTCCCCATGTTGTCCTCATATTGCCCTCATGTTGTCTTCATGTTGCCCTCATGTTGTCCCCATGTTGTCCTCATGTTGTCCTATATCAATGTTCTTTTTAATTCCCCAAAATAACATGATTGATTCCACACAACGCTCTTTGTAAGTACAAATCTCTACTTTCATTAATTAAGTGAGAAACATTGAAAAAAATGTTGAAAAAAAGGGACAAAAACGTAAGAAAAAGTTAAAAACATTGAATAAAAAGCGTTTGTAGTCCTCTGAAGTAATTAAATGAAATGATGACGTATTAACCGAGCTGAAGCCGAGGTTTCATCTGCGAACCAAAGAGCTGCTCCGCCCCGTATAAACCGAGCGGCTTGACACCCTTCATGCGTCCGTTGCTTTGAAGGGAAGCCAAATGGCTCGGCTCCACGCCGCTGATCTCATCCACTCTGCAAAGGCTGAATATTAAAACACATAATGCATGCAGTGCCCCCTCTCTTGCATTTTCCCTGTAGTTCTTTGTCGTGCACCGGTGCACTACGTGCTGATTTAGATGTGGGGTGTCAGCCAAGCTGCCCTCAGGCGGTTTTACCCTCTGCGACCCATTTTTATGGAGGCTCCCGCTTCTCCCCCCCCCCCCCCCACCCTGTCAGCCCAATGCTGCCGGGCCAACCACACAGCAGTCAGTCAGGTGATTTGTGGTGCTGGACCCCCTAATCACTCGCCTCCGAAGTGGTCTTCTGCTACATGAAAGAGTCCCAAGTGGGATTTTTTTTTGTCACACTATTTTCTTCAGTCCTCAGGAGAATAGCATTATTGATTTGGTTGCAAGACAGAAACGGATGCAACAGTTGCGCAAACTCAATTCCAGTTATTGTTTAAAGAGTTGCAGACTTACATGCAGACACAGCCATGTGGCAGCAATGGAGGCACTAACACTAACTTATTAACTTTAGTTTTACAGTTATTTTTGGAATTTATGCTAAATAAAGCTAATTTATAGGAAATTCTACCTAATGTTTGAGTTAGAAAAGCAGAAATTAGGAATTATTGAGACTAAAATTAAAGGAATGGATGTTGATGATAATCACAGACTGGAATATGTCAACTTTTACTCTCAATACTATTTCAAAAACACTTCAATTTGGTTTCAAATGCTATAAAATTGAATAAGACGCCCCAAAATTAATGAAAGTAGAGATTTGTACTTGGCAAAGAGCGTTGTGTGGAATCAATCATCTTATTTTGGGGAATTAAAAAGAACATTGATATAGGACAACATGAGGACAACATGAGGACAACATGAGGACAACATGAGGACAACATGAGGACAACATGGGGACAACATGAGGACAACATGAGGGCAACATGAGGACAACATGAGGACAACGTGAAGACAATGTGAGGACAACGTGAGGGCAACATGAAGACAACATGAGGACAACATGAAGACAACATGAAGACAACGTGAGGACAACGTGAGGACAACGTGAGGGCAACATGAAGACAACATGGGGACAACATGAGGACAACAGGAGGACAACATGAAGACAACGTGAGGGCAACATGAAGACAACATGGGGACAACATGAGGACAACATGAGGACAACATGAAGACAACATGAGGACAACATGAGGACAACATGAGGACAACATGAAGACAACATGAGGACAACATGAGGACACCATGAAGACAACATGAGGACAACATGAGGACAACATGAGGGCAACATGAAGACAACATGAGGACAACATGAGGACAACATGAAGACAACATGGGGACAACATGAGGACAACATGAGGACAACATGAAGACAACATGAGGACAACATGAGGGCAACATGAAGACAACATGAGGACAACATGAGGACAACATGAGGACAACATGAGGGCAACATGAAGACAACATGAAGACAACATGAGGACAACATGAGGACAACATGAAGACAACATGAGGACAACATGAAGACAACATGAGGACAACATGAGGACAACATGAGGACAACATGAGGGCAACATGAAGACAACATGAAGACAACATGAGGACAACATGAAGACAACATGAGGACAACATGAGGACAACATGAGGACAACATGAAGACAACTTGAGGACAACATGAGGACAACATAAGGACAACATGAGGACAACATGAAGACAACTTGAGGACAACATGAGGGTTAAGGGGAAAACACAAGACTTTCACCCAGGAAATGGGTGATCATATCCTGATTACTTAAAATTAACTTAAATTAAAATCATAATCTTTTTTTCTAATCTTATCTAATCGTTTTGGTGCCTAAACTTAACTGAAAACCTTTAACCAGGGAAAGATGACTGTGAGCCGGGTGCAGACGACAGTTAAGTTTAGACACCAAGACGACTAGTTCATTTCAGGAAAATGATTATGATTCCCCTCCTTTCCTGTTTTAATCTGTCCTATCAATAAAGGCAATAAAAGCCATACAAATAATCTCAAAATAAAAAAACAGACTGGGTGAAAGTCTTTCCCCAGTTTTCCCCAGGATGTGAACTCCGCTCCCCAGCTTGAATAATAAATACCTGGAATACATACAAATTACATTACATGTCATTTAGCTGACGCGTTTGTCCAAAGTGACTTCCAATTAAATGCTTTCAACCTTGAGAAAGCAAGTAGTAAGTGCAAGTACATTAGCTTCACACATATATATATATATATATATATATATATATATATATATATATATATATATATATATGTGATTATAGCCTGCGTAGGCTTTCGGTCATCCTGATGTCAATAGGGCGTTCATTCCACCATTTAGGAGCCATTAAGGAGGACTTCCATGTGAAGGGGCAGCAAGCAGGTTGGTTGATGCACAGCAGAGTGGGGGGGCTGGGGTGTAGGGTTTGATGTCCTGGTTGTAATCTGGGGCTGAGCCGTTCGTGGCCCTGTATGCAGGTACTAGTGTCTTGAATTTGATGCAGAACGCAACTGGTAACCAGTGAAGGAAGCGAAGGAGCAGTGTAGAGCGAGAGAACTCGGGGAGGTTGAAGACCAGTCAAAGTGTTAAGTTCTGAATGAGTTGCAGGGGCTGTAGGGCACATGCAGGCAGGAGGTAGCTGCAGTAGTCTATAGACGAGAGATGGGTAGCGCCTGAACCAGAACCTGAGCCAGAACCTGAGCCAGAACCTGAGCCAGAACCTGAGCCAGAACCTGAGCCAGAACCTGAGCCAGAACCTGAGCCGCCTTCTGCGTTAAAAGGGGACGTACTTCTGTTTTTAGGCTGCATGTATCCACACAGTTGGACAGTTGCAGCATAGTTGGCAGAGCACACATAAGTTTTTGTAGCTATATGTACGAATGGTTCATTAGAAAGCTTTGTGTGTGTGTGTGTGTGTGTGTGTGTGTGTGTGTGTGTGAGAGAGACAATCAGCCAGTCTCTTTTAGAGCTCAGTCTTTCATCTCTGCAGCAGGCATGAACACAGCAGGCAGACTGGGGGACACTTACACCCATGGGTCCCTGAACACACCAGCGCCCATCCCCCACACTTCAGCCCAAAAACCTTGAAATCAGATACTTCCACCACATAATCAGAATCAGCAAAGCGTTTATTCCCACAGTAAGTTACACTCAGGTAGGATTTGCATAAACAAACAGACACACAGACATATTAAACATGAATAAGAATAAGAGACAGAAACAAATATATACACCACCACGTCTACACACACACCTAAAAACGACCTCACTTTTTCTGGTTAAAACCCTGTCCTCAGTATGTAGCAAGTACAAGCACACACACACACACACACACACACACACACACACACATACACACGTACAAGCTGTTGATTTCTTTATCTCGTGTAGATACACACACACACTCTTGAAACTGCATAACGTAATACTTCCAACACACACACAAGCTCTCAAACTGCCTCTAACTCTCTTGTGAATGTACACACACTCTCTACTGCTCTGTTCTTTGCAAATACAAAAATCTCTCTGTTTCACACACACACACACATACACACACACACACACACACACACACACACACACACACACACCCGCTATGCTGGCCACAGACCTCCATCACAGCTCGGTCTTATCAGCGTCAGTTAGTAGTTTTTAGCCAAAAGCAGGCTCATTTTGACCGATATTACGGTTAATACAAGCATTTTGCATTAGGCTCCAAAACAACTAGTTAAGTTTATGAAAAAGATCGAGGTCGGGATTAAAACGCAATTAATGTAATTGAGTCTTTCCTTTGTTTGCTTTGACTTTTTAAAGTAGTTAACCCTCGTGTTGTCTTCCCGTCAAAATTCCCGTGAAAAATCAACACTTTTTATCGACATATTTGAACTTTTTCTTGCTATAAAATTGAATAAGACGCCCCAAAATTAATGAAAGTAGAGATTTGTACTTGGCAAAGAGCGTTGGTGGAATCAATCATGTTATTTTGGGGAATTAAAAAGAACATTGATATAGGACAACATGAGGACACCATGGGGACAACATGAGGACAACATGAAGACAACATGAGGACAACATGAGGGCAACATGAGGGCAACATGAGGACAACATGAAGACAACATGAAGACAACATGAGGACGACATGAGGACAACATGAGGACAACATGAGGACAACATGGGGACAACATGAGGACAACATGAAGACAACATGAGGACAACATGAGGGCAACATGAGGGCAACATGAGGACAACATGAAGACAACATGAGGACCACATGAGGACAACATGAGGACAACATGAAGACAACATGAGGACAACATGAGGACAACATGGGGACAACATGGGGACAACATGAAGACAACATGAGGCCAGCATGATGACAACACGAGGACAACATGAGGACAACACGAAGACAACATGAGGACAACATGAGGACAACATGAGGACAACATGAGGACAACATGAAGGCAACATGAGGACAACATGAGGACAACATGAGGGTTAAAATCTGTAATTTTACTTTCACTTATGTTTTGTTTTAGGTATTTTACTTTGCTTTTACTTCTACTGAAAGGCAAGGTTTTGTTAGCATCACATGCGGAACCTGCAGGGAGAGAAGTAACATCTGATTTAAACCTAAACCATCTTTTTCTAAACTTAACTAAGTAGTTTTTGTGTCTAAACTTCACCAAACTGCCCTTTCACAACATTTCCGTGTTAAAAACCCTGACATTTACATTCAAAGCTGTGGGCGCTGTGTGCTCTGGTTAAGATCTAACGTTGTGTTTCCTGCTACTGCTAATTTATGAAATTGTCTTGTGGGTTGCATTAAAGGAAAGGAACAAATGATATCGTTGTATGGTTTGGAGAACTTGTTGGTTCATGTTGACGCAGACACTTGACGGTGGATGGTTCATGTTCAAGATCTACTCGGATTATATTTTATTGCTCAGAGCTTTCAGGCTTTTCTGAGCTTCATCCACGCGTACAGATAATGTGTAAATGTATGTGTTTGTGTGTTTAAGAGCTGCGGGGCGGTAACACTGATTCCTGTAACGTGTACATCTGTGGACGTATTTGTTTTTAAGCCCCCAGTGGCCCGGATAAATGCTCACAGTCCCGTGCATGGCCGTGACAACAGGTATTAGGGGATAATTTGAGCATGAAGCTTAATGGAGCTCGAGTAACGAGGCCCAGAGCCCGTGTCCTGCCTGTCTCTCCCATCACGTCAGGCGGGCCGGTGGCCTGGTGGCTCCATCACCCTCCGACACCTCCAGCGTCTTCGTAATGTGGAAGAAAGTCCGCTGCTTTTCCACCTGGCTGCCTCAGAACAATAGGGCACGTTTAAGCCCCATGCACATTATGGAAACAACACCGCAGAGGGCGAGTTCTTTAATGCGATTATGCTCGTGGGATGAGGATGAAGCAGTAAAGTCGCTATAATCCAAATTCAAGAACGTCCGAGCTGGTTTATGGTTCAATATTAAAGAGAAACTTACGGACAGAACAATCTGTAAAGTAGTGTGCAGCATTTAATTTACCAAGGATAGGTGTTAGGTTTATTAAAAAGAAAAGGCTGAATGGAGAAGATTTAAGAGGAAGATTAACTACTGAGAGGAATCAAGCAGAGTAGAAACAGCTGCAAGCAATCATCAAAACCAGACCGTCCTCCAGAAAAATGACCCTATAAGGGCGTGTTCACACCAACACAGGTAGACTTTGTATTTCACAGTTGCTGCTTCCCATCAGATTGTTGATGGAAAGCATCCGAGATTTCCGAGCACACTTGTAATGCAGCACAGTGTCCTGCTACGCCATGAACTACTACAAAGAACTACTACAAACTACTAGTTTTTGTGACTGTTATTGCCGCTCTTCATTCTAACCCCAACCGGTCGTCAGACACCGCCTACCAAGAGCCTGGGTCTGGGTCTGGGTCTGGCTCTGGGTCTGTCCCAGGTTTCTGCCTAAAAGGAAGTTTTTCCTCGCCACTGTCCCACTGTTGCTTGCTCTGGATGGAACTACTAGAACTGTTGGGTCCTTGTAAATTCTGGAGTGTGGTCTAGACCTGCTCCATCTGGTCTAGACCTACTCTATCTGTAAAGTGTCTCGAGATAACTGAATTATGAATTGATACTATAAATAAAATTGAAATTAAAAATTGAAATTGAAACTTGAAGGTCCAATGCGTGGGAATTTCTCCCGTCTAGTGTTGAGATCGTACACTGCAAACAGCTCTCTCACCACGCAGTTCAAAGTACGTATCACAGCTACGGTAGCCTGAAAAAAAAGCCATGATGTCATCAACGTCTTCATCCATCTTCACCTCCGGCGATCAGGTGTGTTCCTTCAACCCTCCCAGTGTCCTCGGGTCAAATCTGACCCCGTTAAAAAATGTCTATATCTGAAATATGAGGTTGTTTTTACCCAAATTACCACAAAAACAATGGATTGGATTCCTTCCAATGCTCTTTGCAAATACAACTGATCACTTTCATTCCTCTGATCTTAACTATTAGTCAAAATAATTCATAATTTCTGCTTTTTTAACTCCAATATTAGGTATAATTCTATATAAATGAGGGTTATTGACCATGAATTCCAAATGTTGTTATGGTTTGGGGTTTTTGATGGGATTATTTTTCCTTTTTTTTTGGCCTCCTTGTGTTTTTGTCCTAGTTTGTCCCTGGTTTTGTGTGGCTGGTCCTGTCTCGTGTTCCCTGGTGAGTGTCTGTTTCCTGTTTTATGTTGATAGTCTGATTTCCTGTTCTGTCTCGTCTTGTCCAGCTTTACGTTTGTCCGTCTGATTGTCCTGCTCCGCCCTAATGTGATTCACCTGATGTCTCACCTGTTCCCTGTTATGTCGTCACCTCTCGTACTTAACCTCTGTGTTCCTTTTGTCTAGCGCTTGATCGTTTTGTGCCGTTGCTGTCCGACGTCGAGTTCCTCCTTCGTGTGAGTTTCCCCAGTCTGCGTTTTATTGCCCGTGTTCTTGCCTTTCCTGTGAAGTTTTCCCTGTTTTATTATCGCCTTCCCTTGTGCCTGTTTTTGGTTTGTGGAACTATTGGATTTTTTGTCTTTTGCGCTCCGTTTTTGTTATCAATAAAAGTCGTTCTGTAGTTCCCTGCTGCTTTCTGCACCTCACCCCCCACTGTAACAAATGTAGTGTAAAACTAGTAAGGTGGTGTTACTGAAAACTAAAAAAAATCTGAAAAAGGGACAAAAAAATGTCAAATTTTTGTCAGTTTTTGATCCGGGAGGACAACATAAGGGTTTTGAAATAGTATTGAGTAAAAGTTGACAAATTCCAGTCTGTGATTGTATTAAGAAGTACTCAGTACTCCCAGGACATGAACACCTGTTTCCTGGTCAAGTCTTGTTTTCTCCTTAACTTCTCTCTCCCTCTCTCTCCTTCCCACTCCCTCTCTCTCTCTCTCCTTCCCACTCCCTCTCTCTCTCTCTCCTTCCCACTCCCTCTCTCTCTCTCTCCTTCCCACTCCCTCTCTCTCCCTCTCCTTCCCACTCCCTCTTTCTCCCTCCCTTTCCCTTTCTCCCTCTCTCCGTCCCTGTCTCTCTCTCCGTCCCTGTCTCTCTCTCCCTCCCTCTCTCTCTCTCTCTCTCCGTCTCCCTCTGTCTCTCCCTCTCTCTCTCCCTCCGTCTCTCTCTCCGTCTCTCTCTCTCTCTCTCCTTCCCACTCCCTCTCTCTCCCTCTCTTTCTCCCTCTCTCTCTCTCTCTCTCTCTCTCTCTCCCTTTCCCTCTCTCCGTCCCTGTCTCTCTCTCCCTCCCTCTCTCTCTCCGTCTCCCTCTGTCTCTCCCTCTCTCTCTCCCTCCGTCTCTCTCTCCCTCCCTCCCTCCCTCCCTCTCTCTCCCTCCGTCTCTCTCTCTCTCTTCATCCCAGCAGACTTTATGCTGGCAAGTATTTCTTTTAAATCATTAAATTCAGCCGTCCATCACGTTGCATCATCATCAAACGCTGCGTTCAGCGAGGCCGCGTCTCGTTGAACATGTTGCAGCATATAAGGAGGCGGGGTGCGTTCGCTGGTGGGAGCTTCTGTGAAGTGACGGCGGATCAGACGCTGTGATTTTACATTTAGAGACGAGCGTGTGTTAATGATCTCTTGTGTTTGATCCGTGCTTCTACGGTTAGTCCTCTGGATTCAACACTTGACTTCCTGTCCGTCTGCTGGGTGTCTTCATCAGAGAAAAAAAGATGCAACACCCAATCAGAAACCTCTCACACGTTGCAAAACACCCAGACTGTTTTAAGAGTCTCCATTGTTTCTTCTCTTTATCCTGAACACGTTTAATATCCATGCTGCAGGGGGCGCCCTCTGGCTCACCCGGTAAGGGCGTGCGCCCCATGCAGACTGGGTCCTTTGCAACGGCCAGGGTTCGGGTCCAACCTGCGGCCCTTTTGCTACGGGTCATCCCCCGTCTCTCTACCACCTTTCCTGTCTATCACTGTCAAACAAAGGGAAAAGCCCACAAAAATGATCTTTAAAATCCTGCTCCAGTCCTGTATGGGAGTCCTGATGTCGTTCCTTCAATATATAAGAAAAAGACAATAAAGACAATGTGTCGCGTTTTTATTCAATATGTAATAAAACATCACGTTTTTTTCTAAACACATAAATAGAAGAAAACTCTACATATTAATATTATTTCAATCAAATGCTAAAGAAAATAGCTCTGGGGCCATTTTGTGAAAAACAAGGGATGCTGTGCCTCCATTTTGGCTCTTGAGTTTTTACAGGAGTTGAACCTGCAGCCGCTGCTTTGAGGAGTAATCCTGTATAAATGTGCACCTGCACCCTGCTCATGTGTAAATGATCACAAACTGTTACCAGCGCACTACGTGGTGGTGGCACATACTATACCGTGGAAAAGCACGGAAAACACTGCAAAGTCAATGAGAAGATAGCGTAGCATTAAGAGTGGCAAGTAGTGTGAAGGCCCGAAAATCCGCATATAGAGGTTGGTTGGGGGGGGGGTCAAACAACACAGGACGTTCACCCAAGAGACCGGGATTGTTTCCCGCATGTCACGATTCCTAAACCCAACCGTCCCGTTCTTCTTCTCCCAAACCCAACCGTCCTGTTCTTCTTCTCCTAAACCCAACTGTCCTGTTCTTCTTCTCCTAAACCTAACCGTCCCGTTCTTCTTCTCTTAAACCCAACCGTCCCGTTCTTCTTCTCCTAAACCCAACCGTCCCGTTCTTCTTCTCTTAAACCCAACCGTCCCGTTCTTCTTCTCCTAAACCCAACCGTCCTGTTCTTCTTCTCCTAAACCCAACCGTCCTGTTCTTCTTCTCCTAAACCTAACCGTCCCGTTCTTCTTCTCCTAAACCTAACCGTCCCGTTCTTCTTCTCCTAAACCCAACCGTCCCGTTCTTCTTCTCCTAAACCCAACCGTCCTGTTCTTCTTCTCCTAAACCCAACCGTCCTGTTCTTCTTCTCCTAAACCTAACCGTCCCGTTCTTCTTCTCTTAAACCCAACCGTCCTGTTCTTCTTCTCCTAAACCCAACCGTCCCGTTCTTCTTCTCTTAAACCCAACCGTCCGTTCTTCTTCTCCTAAACCCAACCGTCCTGTTCTTCTTCTCCTAAACCTAACCGTCCCGTTCTTCTTCTCTTAAACCCAACCGTCCTGTTCTTCTTCTCCTAAACCCAACCGTCCCGTTCTTCTTCTCTTAAACCCAACCGTCCCGTTCTTCTTCTCCTAAACCCAACCGTCCTGTTCTTCTTCTCCTAAACCTAACCGTCCCGTTCTTCTTCTCTTAAACCCAACCGTCCCGTTCTTCTTCTCCTAAACCTAACCGTCCCGTTCTTCTTCTCCTAAACCTAACCGTCCCGTTCTTCTTCTCCTAAACCTAACCGTCCCGTTCTTCTTCTCTTAAACCCAACCGTCCTGTTCTTCTTCTCCTAAACCCAACCGTCCCGTTCTTCTTCTCTTAAACCCAACCGTCCCGTTCTTCTTCTCCTAAACCCAACCGTCCCGTTCTTCTTCTCCTAAACCCAACCGTCCCGTTCTTCTTCTCCTAAACCCAACCGTTCTCCTAAACCCAACCATCCCGTTCTTCTTCTCCTAAACCCGACCGTCACTTTCTTCTTCTCCTAAACCCGACCGTCCCTTTCTTCTTCTTCTCCTAAACCCGACCGTCCCTTTCTTCTTCTTCTCCTAAACCCAACAGTCCCGTTCTTCTTTATCTAAACCCAACCCTTCCGCTGTATACGGCTGTCCGGTTCTTCTTTTCCTAAACCCAACCCATTGACCTTTTCCTTAACTTAAGGGTCCGTATTTTGTTCATGGAAATCTTCCGTGGTACCATCACGGGATGTTCGGCGATTCTGTGAAACTGCCACATATTTTGAGTTTGTTCATTTCATGGATTTCTGTGAGATCAGGTTGTATATCATCCATTATCTAATTCACCTATACATTACATCTGAGCATCATTTTTTCCAGACACACAAACAACGTGGAACTTTTTCTTTTCTCTTCTAACAAAATAGAACCCTTATACATATATACAAAACATTTATTTTGTGAAGTAGAGGTCTTCTCAGTTAGATATTTATGAAGCCAGTTGATATTATCATGCAGAGCATCCAGTAACCTTCTCAAGTCTGACTGCAGTGGTTAAACAGATAAAGACTTCTTTTGGCAGATCCATGGTCTTCTGGCAGCACAGCTCACTGATACCCATCTACCCACATAACCTACACACCGACCGTCAGTGGGAGGATGTGGTTCATGTATCCATCTGTTGACACTGAGGGAAGAAGATGATGTTTAGATCAAGGCTGATAGATTTAAGATTCAAAGTGTTCAGGAATGTCTCTCTTACCGTTCAGTCAGATCTCTTCCATCGATCCACTTCCATCTCCCTCCTTCAGCTCTCAGACCAATCCAGGATCCGTACTTGTACCTGCTGTCAAAACGGAGTTCATCCTGACAAGAGAGAAACATTTATCAGAGATTTAAAGACTATACTTTAATAAACACGCTGATCTACAGACTCACAGTGTGTTCAGACTTAGAGAAAATACATTTTATTTCAGAATTGTGTCGTTAAAACTCCCACAGCTTCCTCATTACCAGTTCATCTTCATCATGTACAACAAGCAAATCTGAACTCCATGCTCTGCAGTCTTCTCGAGCTTCTTCCCAGGTTTTCAGATTAGGAGGACCAACGTCATTATACAGATAGCAGCTGGACCTGATGAGTCCCCATCCCTCCTGACAAGGTCTACACCGTCTCTCTGAAACTACAGAGACCAACCAATACACATTACTGCACTACTGATATTATTATTATTATTATTATTGGTTATTATTGGATCTCATTATTGTGATCTTAACATACCGTTCTGTACTTTGGGGCAGTATTCATCGATGCTCCACTGAGCTCGACTGATGTTTTGTATCGGTCCTGTTAAGTTCTTCCTCTCTGTCTCCAGCTCCTGGTTTCGTGTCTCCAGCTCCTGGTTTCCTGTCTCCAGCTCCTGGTTTCGTGTCTCCAGCTCCTGGTTTCCTGTCTCCAGCTCCTGGTTTCGTGTCTCCAGCTCCTGGTTTAATGCGGTCAGGTCTGTGATCGTTTTTTCGGAGACATTGTTGTTGAGGTTGTGATTGGTAACTGCAAAATAGAAAAATGAGCTTCATAGTCATAGTGATGGTGACACACATAATGATAGAAATTACATGTTTCAGATCTATCTGAAAACAA
This sequence comes from Percina caprodes, assembly GCA_013375575.1. Classification (NCBI taxonomy): domain Eukaryota; kingdom Metazoa; phylum Chordata; class Actinopteri; order Perciformes; family Percidae; genus Percina; species Percina caprodes. The sequence continues at coordinate 725,458 of JABXJD010000244.1, read as the reverse complement.
TAGTCAGAACTGAGTTTTATTGCCCTGATCATTCCTCCTGTTCATACTAATTCTTATATTAAAAGATGTTTTATCATTTCTATCAAGGCTATTTTAAGATATATCAATCTCTTATATCATATCTGCGTGCCTTTCTCTTCATTTTCTCCAATAAACAATGTTCACATAGTATTTCCTAGGGTGACGTTGTCAGTTCCTTTATTCTAATTTCCTCCTTATTGGGGAGCCTTGCCACATTTGCACAGAGCCAGTATGAAGAGGAGGAAGGATTACACCGAGCAAAAACTGTTTCTATGAACATCTGGCCATCAGACAGACTTGATAAAATGTGAACTTGTCCTTTAAATAACAACAAGTTGAGACAGTGGTACTCACAGTAGATACGGAGGCCCATGATGACCAACAGTATCAGCCAACACACTGCTATGGGTGGAAAAGACTGAGAGAAGCAGCGAGACCTCTGGCCTGAGAGAGAAATAAGAAGTCAGTTAGACTATCATTATTAATAAACCTCATGTTTAACAATATTAAATGTGTGAAATGTACCTGGACGAGCTGCCATTTTCTTCCCAGTGCGTGCTGGAGCATTAACATAGTTAGCTGCTGCTTCTTCCTCCATTTCCTCTGAAAGATTAACATCAAACACAAATGTAGACAACATCCTGCCACATAGACATATAGTAGATTTACATACAGACATCAGAGTATTTTTAATTACCGATTTGGTCCTGTGGAGTTCTGATCATCCTGACCAGATGTGTGAAGTCCTGCTGCAGTCCTGTATGAGAGCTGTTAGGAGGGCGTCTGCTCCGCCTTGACACTCTTAGTGAACTTCTGCTTCTCGCCCATCGTGATCAATGATGATGTAACTTCCTGAATGAGGTGACATGGAGTCAGCATGATGTATAGTATGCTGACATCATAGTTTGAGCATATGAATGGGAATTCATTCGGTTCCACACTCTGCATTTAGTTAACACAAGTGTGCAAACAGAACTGTTTTTATTAGAATAGATTAGATTCAACTTTATTGTCATTACACAGGTACAGGTACAAGGCAACGAAATGCAGTTTATGGCTAACCAGAAGTGCAATAGCAGTAAGTGCAGGATATACAATAGTTTTATGTTATTACACTTACTGATTTGTGTTTTCATATGCTGATGTAACCTTGTGGGAGACAACATTTCTCTTTTGGAATATGTACCAGTCTAATTGTTTGACATAAATATACAAATGCAGTATTTATGTTAGGAGTGGGGGAAAAATCAATCTCAGTGGCAATAGCAGATGTTGATTAAGTTTCCTTTTGGGGACGTCATTTGAAATTGGGAAATATCAGAAGTTGGAGAAAAGGTTATAAATTGTAATATATGGCAAAATATTGCAATATGGTTAAAATCGCAATAATATCGTATCGTGGCATAAGTATCGTGATGATATTGTATCAGGAGGGGTCTGGTGACCCCCCCCCCCCTTAATTTATCTGTGGACTAATTAAGCAGTAGCATGGTTTTATTTCAGTTAGCTTGATAGATGGTTTGATTTGCATTGAGAGATGATTTTATGGAAAGTTCCCCATGTCGATGTATGGTATGGTGAAGGGTATGTTATGATGGGGGAAGGGGGGGGGGGGTTATTCCAAAAGGCCAAAAAAGTGACATTCATTCAGAAAAGCGTCAAAAGTGTTGAAAAAAGGGACAAAAAGATAAGAAAAAAGTGATTTTCAATTTTGACAGGGAAGACAACACAAGGGTTAAATAGAAAAAAAGGAAGTATACGAATTAGAAACTATAATTCCAACAGTTACACAGTAGCTCTCCACGGGAATACAGCTACAGTGGCTTCCATTGGTATCTTCACCAAGTGGCCCAGTCTCTCTGATCCACAGCTCTTTAGGTTTAATCCGTGTCAGGCCAGAGAAAAAGACCTTTCAGCAGATGTGCTTGTAACGGGTTTGGTGAGCATCAGCCTCAGTATCTTGCAGACCTCATCCAAGGCAGTGGTCAGCTCATCTGTTCCGAGCATATCCAGCAGCTCAGCTGGTGGCTTGGAAAAGAGGACATCTGCATAGATGACCTGCAGTTAATTTCTCTCCAGCCAGTCTCAACCAGCTGAGTGATCTCAGCTGGGATCACAAGACGTAGATGATGGTCTGGGATCATCTGGACAAAGGACTACGGTTCAAAATTAGCCGGCTGGCTAACACTGGCACATTTAGAGAAACGTTGATTAATGTGTGTTGTCCTTTATAAAAAGAAAAAGACAAATACGTACTGGGAGTACATCTTGAGCAACACTTTATCCAGGACATGAAAAAAACTCTTGTCTTGGAATCATTATGTCACAGTTACAGTGGCTTCCATTGGTATCTTCACCATGTGGCCCAGTCTCTCTTATCCACGCACCCATATATATATATATATATATATATATATATATATATATATATATATTACTCCTCAAAGCTGCAGGTTCAACTCCAACCTGCGGCCCTTTGCTACATGTCATTCCCCCTCTCTGTCCTGTTAAAAATAGAAGGCCTGAAATGCCTATTTTATTTATATATATATATATATATATATATATATATATATATATATATATATATATATATATATGCAATATGTATACAGTATGTATATAGATGCTCTCAGGACTGTGCACCCTCTTTATTTTCTGCATGACCTATAGTTTATATTTTTATTTGAATTGTTTTATATTTTCTATTGACACTGTAAAGGTTTTGCTTCAGTCTTGTTGCACAGGTACTGCACTTGTGTATAATGACAATAAAGGCGTTCTATTCTTATTTTAGGCCATCAGAGTCTGTATATTACTGACTTCCTGTGATCTCACCTTATAATACACTTCGGACTGTGATGCCCACGTAGATTTCCTGTTCACTAGAACACGTTATTATTAGCTGCCGAATTAAAAGAAAACAGCTACATCCTCAACGTAGAAGTGGAGTAAAGACGGTGGCAGCGGAGCAGACGCCCTCCTAACAGCTCTCATACAGGACTGCAGCAGGACTTCACACATCTGGTCAGGATGATCAGAACTCCACAGGACGAAATCGGTAATTAAAAATACTCTGATGTCTGTATGTAAATCTACTATATGTCTATGTGGCAGGATGTTGTCTACATTTGTGTTTGATGTTAATCTTTCAGAGGAAATGGAGGAAGAAGCAGCAGCTAACTATGTTAATGCTCCAGCACGCACTGGGAAGAAAATGGCAGCTCGTCCAGGTACATTTCACACATTTAATATTGTTAAACATGAGATTTATTAATAATGATAGTCTAACTGACTTTTTATTTCTCTCTCAGGCCAGAGGTCTCGCTGCTTCTCTCAGTCTTTTCTACCCATAGCAGTGTGTTGGCTGATACTGTTGGTCATCATGGGCCTCCGTATCTACTGTGAGTACCACTGTCTCAACTTGTTGTTGTTATTTAAAGGACAAGTTCACATTTTATCAAGTCTGTCTGATGGCCAGATGTTCATAGAAACAGTTTTTGCTCGGTGTAATCCTTCCTCCTCTTCATACTGGCTCTGTGCAAATGTGGCAAGGCTCCCCAATAAGGAGGAAATTAGAATAAAGGAACTGACAACGTCATCCTAGAAAATACTATGTGAACATTGTTTATTGGAGAAAATGGAGAGAAAGGCACGCAGATAAGATATAAGAGGTCGATATAGCTTACTGCAGCCTTAATAGAAATGTTAAAACATGTTTTAATATAAGATTTCAGCCCAAAATAACCAAGCAGAGACCACTTGTGGAGAGGCAGACTCCACTAAAGAGTGTTCAGGGGTAACCTGATACCTAACAGACACTAGAAGACTTTGAAAAGTCTGACACTGTCTAACATCTGAAGACAGTTGTCTCATATCCAACGTTAGAGACCGTCATTATATGCAAAGACTGGAGATCTTGCAGAGTCAGACAATGCAAGACTACAACTAGACTTTGTGTTTTCCAAGACAAGTTTAATGCTGCAGAGTTATAGAAACACAAAGAAGATATTTAAAGAAGTAGAACGTTGTCCTCCATCTCTTAGTGCATTAGAAAGATTATTCTCCAGTATGAACAAGAGGAATGATCAGGGCAATAAAACTCAGTTTTAATGTTCATATGGACACCTGACTATTGTTTTCAGATAGATCTGAAACATGTGATTTCTATCATTATAATGTGCGTCACCATCATTATGACTATGAAGCTAATTTTTCTATTTTGCAGTTACCAATCACAACCTCAACAACAGAGTCTCCAAAAAACCGATCACAAACCTGACCGCATTAAACCAGGAGCCGGAGACACGAAACCAGGAGCTGGAGACACGAAACCAGGAGCTGGAGACACGAAACCAGGAGCTGGAGACACGAAACCAGGAGCTGGAGACACGAAACCAGGAGCTTGAGATGGAGAGGAAGAACTTAACAGGACCGATACAAAATGGTATGTTAAGATCATAATAATGAGATCCAATAATAACCAATAATAATAATATCAGTAGTGCAGTAATGTGCATTGATTTGTCTCTATAGTTTCAGAGAGACGGTATAGAGCTTGTCAGGAGGGATGGAGACTCTTCAGGTCCAGCTGCTATCTGTTTGCTGACCCTCCTGATCAGAAAACCTGGGAAGAAGCTCGAGAAAACTGCAGAGCACGGAGTTCAGATTTGCTTGTTGTACATGATGAAGATGAACTGGTAATGAGGAAGCTGTGGGAGTTTTTACGACACAATTCTGAAATAAAATGTATTTTCTCTAAGTCTGAACACACTGTGAGTCTGTAGATCAGCGTGTTTATTAAAGTATAGTCTTTAAATCTCTGATAAATGTTTCTCTCTTGTCAGGATGCACTCCGTCATTACAGAAGGTACTGGTATGGATCCTGGGTCGGTCTGAGAGCTGAAGGAGGGAGATGGAAGTGGATCGATGGAAGAGATCTGACTGAAAGGTAAGAGACACATTCCTGAACACTTTGAATCTTAAATCTATCAGCCTTCATCTAAACATCATCTTCTTCCCTCAGTGTCAGCGACTTGTTACAAGACCATCCTCCTACTGACGGTCAGTGTGTATTTTATTTCATGTTCAGCTGGGTATCAGTGAGCTGTGCTGCCAGAAGACCATGGATCTGCCAAAAGAAGTCTTTATCTGTTTAACCACTGCAGTCAGACTTGAGAAGGTTACTGGATGCTCTGCATGATAATATCAACTGGCTTCATAAATATAACTATGATAAGCTCTACTTGGTTAATGTAAATGGTTCCTTATAATTTGTATATCAGCAGATTGATGAGAGGTGCAGACAGACTGCTCAGCTTCCTGTTTCCTGTGTCACAGCTTATATTGTTGCTGCTCATGAGCCAAAATGGAGGCACAGCATCACGCGTTTTCACAAAATGTCCCCAGAGCTCTTTTCTTTGGCATTTGATTGAAATAATATTAATATGTAGAGTGTTTTCTATTCATCTATCTAGAAAAAAATGGTTTTATTACATTGAATAAAAACGCTGACACATTGTTTTTATCGTCTTTTTCTTTCATAGTAACAAACAACTTCATTCAGGAAGTTACATCATCATTAATCAGGAGGTCAATTTGTCCCCCTCAAAAAATATTAAAGACATCCCACTCTCAAAAGAGCTGAACTAAGTGTTTGATTGGTAGTTTTCCTTTAAGATGTCACAGCTGCTGATTGGTTAGCCGCTGAGGTCTCAAGTCTTCTCCTTTAAAGGTGTACATTCACACTGTGTGTGTGCAATGTTTGTGTCCGGTTGCATCTCTGGATGACAAATAGATTACAAGGACATAGGCTTTGTTCCAACATTAGGTGTGATTACAACCTGGGGGGGTCAGGAGGTTCTCCTACATGACATTTTTGACGTCAAACACTTAAAGGTGCCCTATGAGTTCCTGTATGACGTCACCTCTGTTGATGTTCCAAGTAAATTCGAAACAAAACATTGTAGATTGGCTAGAACTGGTTTGTTGTATTTTGGTGCACAGCCTGTGCCTCTAGTGTTTGTTTGGCGTTTACAACCCCTTTGACCGGGCTGCATTCAAGGGGTGGGGGCGGGTGTCAAGGAGAGATGTCTACGATTTGAGACACAACTGAAATTGTGCTGAAACCATGCAGGAACTCATAGTGCACCTTTAATTTCCTGGAATCTGGTGAATTTTTCATGCAAAAATATATGTTGCAGAAGTCTTTATTTATGTAGAGGATATTATTTTTTATTATTATTGTTATTCTGTTTTGTTCAAAATGAGAGCTGTTAGGAGGGCGTCTGCCCTGCTGTGACGGTCTTTACTACACTTCTGCTTTTAGGATGTGACTGCGGTTTCTTTTAATTCTGCAGCTAATAATAACGTGTTGTTGTGAAGGGAAGTTTTGTGTGCATCACTGTTCGAAGTGTCTTCAAAGATGAGATCACAGTCAGAAATGTACAGACTCTGATGGCCTAAAATAAGTATATGTTAATAAAGAAATGTTTGATTATAACATGGCTGTAAATGTTGCCATTTCTACGCATTTCATGCCAATGTGTTGTCATGCTACAAACACATTATGCATTATGAAAATAATAATAAAGCCAGTGATGGACTGGTAATCTGGAATTTGGGCAGATGCCAGAGGGGCCTCGGGCCTCGTGGGCCAAACTACGGCCCATAAGTGTCTTCCCGCCAACCTTGAATTATTTTATTTTTTTATCAACGTTTTGGTTGTCTTTTTTTAGCCTTTTGACATTTTTGTGGCTTTTTCCGAACATTTTTCAAAAGATTTTTTACATTTGTGACTTTTTTTTACATTTTTGTTACTTTATTTGACATTTTTCTCTTTTTTTTACACTTTTTTGAAAGTTCTTTTACCAAGTGTTTTTTCTCCAAATGCTAAGAAATTGTCCAAAAAAACACCGTTATTCAATGAAAGTAGTGAATTGATTATTTATCTTGTGAAGAGCGTTGTTGGGAACCATCCACGTTACTTTTTTGGACAATTTGACAAATTTCTGATATAGAAACCTTTTGGAAAGTGGTCTAAATTTGACCCAAAGACACCACGAGGGTTATAGGTGTTAATTCACACTGTGTGTGTGTGTGTGTGTGTGTGTGTGTGTGTGTGTGTGTGTGTGTGTGTGTGTGTAACATCTTCAAACAACTTTGTGTTCTCTTCTCAAAATCTTTAATGACATCCACCTTAACACAGATATTGGCAACATTTCAGTCTTAGTATTACTTGATCTCAGAGCTGCATTTGATACGGTCGACCACGACATATTACTAGACCGATTGGAAAACTGGGTTGGCCTTTCTGGCTCAATAATAAACTGGTTTGAATCCTACTTAAAGAATAGGGGCTACTTTGTGTCTATAGGTAATTATACATCTGAACTTACAAATATGACATGCGGAGTTCCCCAAGGCTCCATTCTGGGGCCTCTTCTGTTTAACATCTACATGCTTCCACTGGCCCAGATTATGTAAGACAACAAAATAAGTTACAAATTTACATAACCTTATCGCCAGAGGACTAAAGTCCAATACAAAAACTAAGTCCATTGAACAAATTAACGGCTGGATGTGCCAGAACTTTCTGAAATTAAATGAAGAAAAAACTGAGGTGGTTATTTTCGGAGCATAAAAAAACAATTAAAAGTCTGCGCTTAGCTTCAAACAACAACGTTAAAAACAACAGACTAAGCCAGAAATCTTGGTGTAGTCATGGACTCTGACCTGAAATTTAACAGCCACATTAAGACCATTACAAAGTCAGCCTGTTAACACACCTCAAAATCCACGGTGGATTACATCAAGAGGCGTAAACTGAAGGTTTTGCCATGGCCTTCACAATCTCCTGACCTCAAGGTATTAACTCTGCAGGGGGCCCAAACTTTTGCAGACACAATTTTTTTGTTTTCTGTTATATTGAAAGTGTAAATGATGGAAATAAAATCAAACTTTTTGTGACATATTATACGAATGTCTAATCTGTCATTTGATGCCTTTGGAGATTTTGCCAAGATCTTTTCTTGGCTTCTTTATGCACATTAATACACATTTTTACCTGGGGGGCCCAAACTTTCGAGCCCCAATGTTGTTACAATCCACCTCTGCCTGAAGTACATCCTGATCAACAATGTTGTAACTTCCTGAATGATGTTCTTTGTCACTATGTAAGAAAAAGACGATAACAACAATATGTCGCAGAGTTTTTATTCAATGTAATGAAACCATTTTTTTTTCTAGATAGATGAATAGAAAACACTCTACATATTAATATTATTTAAATCCAATGCTAAAGAAAAGAGCTCTGGGGACATTTTGTGAAAACGCGTGATGCTGTGCCTCCATTTTGGCTCATGAGCAGCAACAATATAAGCTGTGACACAGGAAACAGGAAGCTGAGCAGTCTGTCTGCACCTCTCATCAATCTGCTGATATACAGATTATAAGCATCTCATCTCTAACAAAGCAGAACAAAAACACATTCAGAGTCATTCCCCCTTCAGGCCCATCATTGTATTTTTCTCAGATTGACAGTAGCCATACCTATAGAATCCATTATATAAAATACATATACACTCAGATGTCATACATTACATCTGAGTTTTTTTCAGACATACAAAAAGCTTCAAACTTTGTCTTTTCTCTTCTAACAAAAATAAAACCCTTATACATGTTTATTTATTAAAACAAACCATTTAAGGTGTGAAGTAGAGCGTTTCATAGCCAGTTGATATTATCATGCAGAGCATCCAGTAACCTTCTCAAGTCTGACTGCAGTGGTTAAACAGATAAAGACTTCTTTTACAGATCCATGGTCTTCTCTCAGCACAGCTCATTGAGGTCCAGATGAACGGGTGAAAAACTGCACACCAACCGTCAGTAGGAGGATGGTCTTGTACCCATCCGCTGACACTGAGGGAAGAAGATGATGTTTAGATCAAGGCTGATAGATTTAAGATTCAAAGTGTTCAGGAATGTGTCTCTTACATTTTAGTCAGATCACTTCCATCAATCCACTTCCATCTCCCTCCTTCAGCTCTCAGACCAACCCAGGATCCATACCAGTACCTTCTGTAATGATGGAGTGCATCCTGACAAGAGAGAAACATTTATCAGAGATTTAAAGACTATACTTTAATAAACACGCTGATCTACAGACTCACAGTGTGTTCAGACTTAGAGAAAATACATTTTATTTCAGAATTGAATCGTAAAAACTCCCACAGCTTCCTCATTACCTCATCCTCATGTACAACAAGTAAATCTGAACTCCGTGCTCTGCAGTTTTCTCGAGCTTCTTCCCAGGTTTTCTGATCAGGAGGGTCAGCAAATAGATAGCAGCTGGACCTGAAGAGTCTCCATCCCTCCTGACAAGCTCTACACCGTCTCTCTGAAACTACAGAGACCAACCAATACACAACATTGCTGCACTACTGATATTATTATTATTATTGGTTATTATTGGATCTCATTATTGTGATCTTAACATACCGTTCTGTACTTTGGGGCAGTATTCATCAATGCTCCACTGAGCTCGACTGATGTTTTGTATCGGTCCTTTAAGTTCTTCCTCTCTGTCTCCAGCTCCTGGTTTCGTGTCTCCAGCTCCTGGTTTCGTGTCTCCAGCTCCTGGTTTAATGCGGTCAGGTTTGTGATCGGTTTTTCGGAGACATTGTTGTTGAGGTTGTGATTGGTAACTGCAAAATAGAAAAATTAGCTTTGTCGTCATAGTGATGGTGACACACATAATGATAGAAATCACATGTTTCAGATCTATCTGAAAACAATAGTCAGGTGTCCATATGAACATTAAAACTGAGTTTTATTGCCCTGATCATTCCTCCTGTTCATACTGGAGAATAATCTTTCTAATGCACTAAGAGATGGAGGACAACGTTCTACTTCTTTAAATATCTTCTTTGTGTTTCTATAACTCTGCAGCATTAAACTTGTCTTGGAAAACACAAAGTCTAGTTGTAGTCTTGCGTTGTCTGACTCTGCAAGATCTCCAGTCTTTGCATATAATGACGGTCTCTAACGTTGGATATGAGACGACTGTCTTCAGATGTTAGACGGTGTCAGACTTTTCAAAGTCTTCTAGTGTATGTTAGGTATCAGGTTACCCCTGAACACTCTTTAGTGGAGTAGTGTAGTGGTACTCACAGTAGATACGGAGGCCCATGATGACCAACAGTATCAGCCAACACACTGCTATGGGTAGAAAAGACAGAGAGAAGCAGCGAGACCTCTGGCCTGAGAGAGAAATAAGAAGTCAGTTAGACAATCATTATTAATAAATCTCATGTTTAACAATATTAAATGTGTGAAATGTACCTGGACAAGCTGCCATTTTCTTCCCAGTGCGTGCTGGAGCATTAACATAGTCAGGTTCTGCTGCTTCTTCCTCCATTTCCTCTGAAAGATTAACATCAAACACAAATGTAGACAACATCCTGCCACATAGACATATAGTAGATTTACATACAGACATCAGAGTATTTTTAATTACCGATTTGGTCCTGTGGAGTTCTGATCATCCTGACCAGATGTGTGAAGTCCTGCTGCAGTCCTGTATGAGAGCTGTTAGGAGGGCGTCTGCTCCGCTGCCACCGTCTTTACTGCACTTCTGCTTTGAGGATGAGACTGTTTTCTTTTAATCCGGCAGCTAATGAGTGTTGTAACAGTGTTCTTTTTAACAGGAACTCTACGTGGACAGCACTGTCCAAAGTGTCTTATAAGATGAGATCACAGGAAGTCAGTAATATACAGACTCTGATGGCCTAAATTAATAATAGAAAGCCTTTATTGTCATTATACACAAGTGCAGTACCTGTGCAACGAGATTGAAGCAAAACCTTTACAGTGTCAATAGAAAATATAAAAAATATAAAATATAAAAATATAAAGTATAGGTGGTGCAGAAAAAAGATGGGAGGGGGGACCTGGTGCACAGTTCTAAGAGCATCTATATACATATATAAAATAGTTTTGCATACACATTATGCAAAAATATAGTTTGGTGCATCAAAAGTCCTGAGTAGTATATATATATATATATATATATATATATATATATATATATATATATATATATATATATATATATATATATATATATATATATATATAGTACAGGCCAAAAGTTTGGTTACACCTTCTCATTCAATGCATTTTCTTTATTTTTATGACTATTTACATTGTAGATTATTACTGAAAGCATCAAAACTATGAATGAACACATGTGGAATTATGTACTTAACAACAAAGTGTGAAATAACTAAAAACATGTCTTATATTCTAGTTTCTTCAAAGTACCCCCCCCCCCTTTGCTCTGATTACTTCTTTGCACACTTTTGGTATTCTCTTGATGAGCTTCAAGAGATTGTCACCTGAAATGGTTTCCCAACAGTCTTGAAGGAGTTCCCAGAATGCTCAGCACTTGTTGGCCCTGTTGCCTTCACTCTACAGTCCAGCTCTCCCCAAACCATCTGGATTGGGTTCATGTCCGGTGATTGTGGAGATGCTCCATCACTCTCCTTCTTGGAGAAATAGCCCTTCCACAGCCTGGAGGTGTGTTTGGGGTCATTGTCCTGTTGAAAAATAAATGATGGTCCAACTCAACGCAAACCGGATGGGATGGCATGCCGCTGCAGGATGCTGCGGTAGCCATGCTGCTTCAGTATGCCTTCAATTTGGAATAAATCCCCAACAGTGTCACCAGCAAAGCCCCCCCACACCATCACACCTCCTTCTCCATGCTCCACACGGCACGGCGGTTGGAACCAAAGATCTCAAACTTGGACTCATCAGACCAAAGCCCAGATTTTCACTGGTCTAATGTCCATTCCTTGTGTTTCTTGGCCAAAATAAGTCTCTTCTGCTTGTTTCCTCTCCTTAGCAGTGGTTTCCTAGCTGCTATCTGACCATGAAGGCCTAATTTGTCTCCTCTTAACACTTGTTCTAGAGATGTGTCTGATGGTCCCAAGTCCATTAATAAGGAAGAAAGTCCACTAATGTACAAGGCACACTTGTGAAGGAAAAAAACCATTTCAGGTGACGACCTCATGAAGCTCATTGAGAGAACACCAAGGGTTTGCAGTGCTATCAAAAAAGCAAAGGGGGGGGAGTACTTTGAAGAAACTAGAACATAAGACCTATTTAAGAGTTATTTCACACTTTTTTATTAAGTACATAATTCCACATGTGTTCATTCATAGTTTTGATGCCTTCAGTGAGAATCTACAATGTAAATAGTCACTAAAATGAAGCAAACCCATTGAATGAGAAGGTGTGTCCAAAGTTTTGGATTGTACAGTATATATATATATATATATATATATATATATATATATATATATATATATATATATATATATATATATATCCTGGACTGAAGGACAGCACAGAGGCTCTAATCATGGCAGCACAAGAACAGGCACTCAGTACAAGATCAATAGAGGCTGGGATCTACCACACCAGGCAGGACCCCAGGTGCAGGCTGTGCAAGGATGCCCCTGAGACAGTACAGCACATAACAGCAGGGTGTAAGATGCAGGCAGGAAGAGCGTACATGGAACGCCATAACCAGGTAGCTGTCATAGTGTACAGGAACATCTGCCACAGTATGGGCTGGAAGTCCCAAGGTCAAAATGGAAGACACCTCCTAAGGTAGTCGAGAACAATCGAGCTAAGATCCTGTGGGACTTCAAGATCCAGACTGACAAACTGGTGATGGCTAACCAACCAGACATCGTGTTGATCGACAAACAGCAGAAGAAGGCAGTAGTGATAGATGTGGCGATCCAAGCGACAGCAACATCAAGAAGAAGGAACACGAGAAGCTTGAGAAATACCAAGGGCTGAAAGAGGAGCTAGAAAAGATGTGGAAAGTAAGAGCAACAGTGGTGCCGGTGGTAATCGGAGCACTGGGGGCTGTGACCCCAAACTGGGAGAGTGGCTCCAGCAGATTCCAGGTAAAACATCAGAGGTCTCTGTCCAGAAGAGTGCAGTCCTAGGAACAGCTAAGATACTGCGCAGAACCCTCAAACTCCCAGGCCTCTGGTAGAGGACCCGAGCTTGAGGATGACACATACCACCCCACAAGGGGTGAGAAGGATTTTTTTTTTTATATATATATATATATATATATATATATATATATATATATATATATATATATATGTGTATATATATATATATGTGTATATGTATATATATATATATATATATATATATGTGTATGTGTATATGTATATGTGTATATATATGTATATGTATATGTGTATATATATATGTGTATATGTGTATATATATATATATATATGTATATATGTGTATATATATATATATATATATGTGTATATATATATGTATGTATATATATATATATATATATATATATATATATATATATATATATATATATATATATATATATATGGGGGCAGCTAGCTGAAGGAGAGATGCCTACGATTTAAGATACCGCTGAAATTGTGCTGAAACCATGCAGGAACTCACTGTGCACCTTGTGTGACCTGTGACAGTCTTTACTACACTTCTGCTTTTAGGACATGACTCGCGTTTTTTTTTTATTTGGCAGATATAACGTGTTGTGTGAAGGGGAAGTTTTGTGTGCATCACTGTCCAAATTGTCTTCAAAGATGAGATCACAGTTAGAAATGTACATACTCTGATGGCCTACAATAACTATATGTTAATTAAGAAATGTTTGATCATAACATGGCTGTAAATGTTGCCATTTCTAGGCGTTTCATGCCAATGTGTTGTCATGCTACAAACACATCACACATTATGAAAATAATAATACAGCCAGTGACGGACTGGTAATCTGGAATTTGGGCAGATGCCAGACGGGCCGCGGGCCCTTGTGGGCCAAACGGCGGCCCACATCATTTCTCCTTTAACCCTTGTGTTGTCTTCCGACCAACCTTGAATTATTTTATTTAATCAACGTTTTTGATGTCTTTTTTTACCCTTTTTAAATTTTTGTGACTTTTTCCCAAAACTTTTTTTATAATTGTGATTTTTTTACATTTTTGTTACTTTATTTGAAATTTTTCTCTCTTTTTTACACTTTTTTTTTACACTTTTTTGTACCAAGTGTTTTTTCTCCAAATGCTAAGAAATTTACAAAAAACACCCAAATTCAATGAAAGTAGTGAACTCATTATTTATTTAACTTGTGAGGAGCGTTGTTGGGAACAATCTAAAGGTTAAAGGTGTTAATTCACACTGTGTGTGTGTGTGTGTGTGTGTGTGTGTGAATGTGTGTTTGTGTGTGTAACATCTTCAAACAACTTTGTGTTCGCTTGTCAAATTTGGTCTTTAATGACATCCAAGTTAACACAGATAGTGGCAAAATTTCAGTCTTAGTATTACTTGATCTCAGAGCTGCATTTGACACGGCCGACCACGACATATTACTAGACCAATTGGAAAACTGGGTTGGCCTTTCTGGCTCAATAATAAACTGGTTTGAATCCTATTTAAAGAATGGGGATTACTTTGTGTCAATAGGTAATTATACATCTGAACATACAAATATGACGGAGTTCCCCAAGGCTCCATTCTGGGGCCTCTTCTGTTTAACATCTACATGCTTCCACTGGCTCAGATTATGGAAGACAACAAAATAAGTTACCATAGTTATGCGGACGACACACAAATTTACATAACCTTATCAGGGGACTATAGTCCAATACAAAAACTGACTAAGTGCATTGAACAAATTAACGGCTGGATGTGCCAGAACTTTCTGAAATTAAATGAAGAAAAAACTGAGGTAGATAGTTTTCGGAGCAAAAAAAAAACAATTAAAAGTGTGCGTTCAGCTTCAAACAACAATGTTAAAAACAACAGACTAAGCCAGAAATCTTGGTGTAGTCATGGACTCTGACCTGAATTTTAACAGCCACATTAAGACCATTACAAAGTCAGCCTATTAACACACCTCAAAATCCACGGTGGATTACATCAAGAGGCGTAAACTGAAGGTTTTGCCATGGCCTTCACAATCTCCTGACCTCAACATAATTGAAAATCTATGGCTAGAACTTAAAAGAGCAGTGCGTCACAGACCGCCCAGAAACCTCAAAGAACTGGAAGACTTTTGGAAGGAAGAATGGGCGAAGATACCTCAAACAAGAATTAAAGACTCTTGGCTGGCTACAAGAAGCGTTTCCAAGCTGTGATACCTGCCAAAGGGGGGCGGGGTGTACAAGGCATTAACTCTGCAGGGGGCCCAAACTTTTGCAGACACCATTTTGTTGTTTTCTGTCATTTTGAAAGTGTAAATGATGAAATAAAATCAAACTTTTTGTGACATATTATACAAATGTCTAATCTGTCATTTGATGCCTTTTGGAGATTTTTCCATCTTTTCTTGGCTTCTTTATGCACATTAATACACATTTTTACCTGGGGGGCCCAAACTTTCAACCCCACTGTAGGTACAATCCACCACTGCCTGAAGCACATCCTGTTCAACGATGTTGTAACTTCCTGAATGATGTTGTTTGTCACTATGTAAGAAAAAGACGATAACAACAATATAAGAGTTTTTATTCAATGTAATGAAACCATTTTTTTTCAAGATAGATGAATAGAAAACACTCTACATATTAATATTATTTAAATCAAATGCTAAAGAAAATAGCTCTGGGGACATTTTGTGAAAACGCGTGATGCTGTGCCTCCATTTTGGCTCATGAGCAGCAACAATATAAGCTGTGACACAGGAAACAGGAAGCTGAGCAGTCTGTCTGCACCACTCATCAATCTGCTGATATACAGATTATAAGCATCTCATCTCTAACAAAGCAGAACAACAACACATTCAGAGTCATTCCCCCTTCAGGCCCATCATTGTATTTTTCTCAGATTGACAGTAGCCATGCCTATAGAATCCATTATATAAAATACATATACACTCAGACGTAATACATTACATCTGAGTTTTTTTCAGACACACAAACAGCTTCAAACTTTGTCTTTTCTCTTCTAACAAAAATAAAACCCTTATACATGTTTATTTATTAAAACAAACCATTTAAGATGTGAAGTAGAGCTTTTCATAGTTAGATATTTATGAAGCCAGTTGATATTATCATGCAGAGCATCCAGTAACCTTCTCAAGTCTGACTGCAGTGGTTAAACAGATAAAGACTTCTTTTGGCAGATCCATCGTCTTCTCTCAGCACAGCTCACTGATTTCCAGCTGAACTGGTCAGAAAATACACACTGACCATCAGTAGGAGGATGTGGTTCATGTATCCATCTGCTGAAACTGAGGGAAGAAGATGATGTTTAGATCAAGGCTGATAGATTTAAGATTCAAAGTGTTCAGGAATGTGTCTCTTACCTTTCAGTCAGATCTCTTCCATCGATCCACTTCCATCTCCCTCCTTCAGCTCTCAGACCAATCCAGGATCCATACCAGTACCTTCTGTAAAAACTCAGTGCATCCTGACAAGAGAGAAACATTTATCAGAGATTTAAAGACTATACTTTAATAAACACGCTGATCTACAGACTCACAGTGTGTTCAGACTTAGAGAAAATACATTTTATTTCAGAATTGAATCGTAAAAACTCCCACAGTTTCCTCATTACCAGTTCATCTTCATGTACAACAAGCAAATCTGAACTCTGTGCTCTGCAGTCTTCTCGAGCTTCTTCCCAGGTTTTCAGATCAGAAGGATCAGCAAATAGATAGCAGCTGGACCTGAAGAGTCTCCATCCCTCCTGACAAGCTCTACACCGTCTCTCTGAAACTACAGAGACCAATACACATTACTGCACTACTGATATTATTATTCAGTGTTCTGATGTGCTGCAATAGCAGCAATCGGCGCAATGACTATTATTTTCCATACTTATTATTATTATTCCGCCAGATTTTTGTCCCGCTACTAGTCCCGGAGCGTTGCCAACACGCGCACACAAAATACATCGAAACATGTGTAATAATCGGCAATGGTGTGCTATGACTTTTCAACAAGATTTGCCGTGCGGTTTTCACGAAATCGGCAAGAAAACGACGAAAAATTTCTCATAGACTTTAATGGGAAATGGTCGGGAACTCACTCAACATCGCTCAAAACCCCCCCTCTTTGGGGCCGTGCTGTATCGCCAAACTTTAACGTAGAAACATAATTAAAAGTTTAAACCGAAGACAAGACTTTGGCATTTATTGGGCTGAATGGGCGTTCAGATATCCAGCACGGTTTCTCCAAAATTACAGTTTACGTATCGTCCCATTTTCAGACCGCCTCAGATTTTCCAATGTGTGTGTATGTGGTGGATGGTGAGAGCTAGAGTGGAGGACAGAGTGGGGAGATTAAAAAAAAAATCCTCTTGGTTCTCTCTCTATAACTCGCTCCCACGTCAACAATTCTAACTTGTCATGGACAATTTATACATCAAAACGTAGGTATTCTTGAGATTCTCTAGATTTAGCTAAGGTGCTCATTTATGCGATATGAGTTATACTTTTCGCTCAGCGACCTTTCAAATGACAAGAGTTCCAAATCTTCCTCCATTCACTGCCATGTTAAACATTGTCCACATTTCTGAGAAAAACGCAGAGCGAAGCTCTTTTTTAAATTGCTGATATGCCCACATTTTTAAGTTTATCCGCATAAAAATTTTATATCAATACGTTCACAAAGGCCTTCTGGTGCCCCTCATTATTTTATTGATATCTTGTATCCTTTTGGTGATATGATCATTTGTTTGAGAGCTTGTTCAGTGTCTGAATAGCTGACACAGCTGACAGGTACAGCAGGTGATCCGGTCGTTAACTGATTCCAGATCAAAGAGATGACATCACAGAGATGAAAGGCTTCCTAGCTGTGTTTACAAACATGGTCACTGATAGTTCGTATCCATTAGCAACCATTTCAGTCTCTATGTCTCTGTCATTGCTTTGCTGTTGTCTCCACGACTCATTTTAAAACAGAGTGAAAAAAGACATTTGAGCTGTGTGTCCCTGTGTGTGTGTGTGTGTGTGTGTGTGTGTGTGTGTGTGTGTGTGTGTGTGTGTGTGTGTGTGTTACGTTTTATTGCTATTCGGATGTGCACCAAGTAGGCGGCAGACTGTGAAAATTTCTGCGGAATTTTCTAGTTTCTCTGAAATTACAGAGACCAACCAATACACATTGCTGCACTACTGATATTATTATTATTATTATTGGTTATTATTGGATCTCATTATTGTGATCTTAACATACCGTTCTGTACTTTGGGGCAGTATTCATCGATGATCCACTGAGCTCGACTGATGTTTTGTATCGGTCCTTTTAAGTTCTTCCTCTCCGTTTCCAGCTCCTGGTTTCGTGTCTCCAGCTCCTGGTTTCGTGTCTCCAGCTCCTGGTTTCGTGTCTCCAGCTCCTGGTTTCGTGTCTCCAGCTCCTGGTTTAATGCGGTCAGGTTTGTGATCGGTTTTTCGGAGACATTGTTGTTGAGGTTGCGATTGCTAACTGCAAAATAGAAAAATTTGCTTTGTAGTCATAGTGATGGTGACCCACATTATAATGATAGAAATCACATGTTTCAGATCTATCTGAAAACAATAGTGAGGTGTCCATATGAACATTAAAACTGAGTTTTATTGCCCTGATCATTCCTCTTGTTCATACTGGAGAATAATCTTTCTAATGCACTAAGAGATGGAGGACAACGTTCTACTTCTTTAAATATCTTCTTTGTGTTTCTATAACTCTGCAGCATTAAACTTGTCTTGGAAAACACAAAGTCTAGTTGTAGTCTTGCGTTGTCTGACTCTGCAAGATCTCCAGTCTTTGCATATAATGACGGTCTCTAACGTTGGATATGAGACGACTGTCTTCAGATGTTAGACGGTGTCAGACTTTTCAAAGTCTTCTAGTGTCTGTTAGGTATCAGGTTACCCCTGAACACTCTTTACTGTAGTCTTCCTCTCCACAAGTGGTCTCTGCTTGGTTATTTTGGAGTGAAATCTTATATTAAAAGATGTTTTATCATTTCTATCAAGGCTATTTAAGATATATCAATCTCTTATATCATATCTGCGTGCCTTTCTCTCTATTTTCTCCAATAAACAATGTTCACATAGTATTTCCTAGGGTGACGTTGTCAGTTCCTTTATTTTAATTTCCTCCTTATTTGGGAGCCTTGCCACATTTGCACAGAGCCAGTATGAAGAGGAGGAAGGATTACACCGAGCAAAAACTGTTTCTATGAACATCTGGCCATCAGACAGACTTGATAAAATGTGAACTTGTCCTTTAAATAACAACAACAAGTTGAGACAGTGGTACTCACAGTAGATACGGAGGCCCATGATGACCAACAGTATCAGCCAACACACTGCTATGGGTAGAAAAGACTGAGAGAAGCAGCGAGACCTCTGGCCTGAGAGAGAAATAAAAAGTCAGTTAGACTATCATTATTAATAAATCTCATGTTTAACAATATTAAATGTGTGAAATGTACCTGGACGAGCTGCCATTTTCTTCCCAGTGCGTGCTGGAGCATTAACATAGTTAGCTGCTGCTTCTTCCTCCATTTCCTCTGAAAGATTAACATCAAACACAAATGTAGACAACATCCTGCCACATAGACATATAGTAGATTTACATACAGACATCAGAGTATTTTTAATTACCGATTTGGTCCTGTGGAGTTCTGATCATCCTGACCAGATGTGTGAAGTCCTGCTGCAGTCCTGTATGAGAGCTGTTAGGAGGGCGTCTGCTCCGCTGCCACCGTCTTTACTACACTTCTACGTTGAGGATGTGGCTGTTTTCTTTTAATTTGGCAGCTAATAATAACGTGTTCTAGTGAACAGGAAATCTACGTGGGCATCACAGTCCGAAGTGTCTAATAAGATGAGATCATAGGAAGTCAGTAATGTACAGACTCTGATGGCCTAAAATAAGAATAGAAAGCCTTTATTGTCATTATACACAAGTGTAGTACCTGTGCAACGAGACTGAAGCAAAACCTTTACAGTGTCAATACAAAATATAAAAATATTAAATATAAAAATATAAAGTATAGGTAGTGCAGAAAGAAAAAAGAGAGGGGGGGGACCTGGTGCACAGTACTGAGAGCATCCATATACATATATAAAATAGTTTGGTGTATCAAAAGTCCTGAGTAGTATATGTTAAGTATATATACTATATATATATATATATATATATATATATATATATATATATATATACTGTATATGCATATGTTAAAAAGAAATGTTTGATTATAACATGGCTGTAAATGTTGCCGTTTCTAAGCATTTGATGCCAATGTGTTGTCATGCTACTAACGCATCATGCATTATGAAAAATATTTATATATCATATTGTTGGACAATAGATAAGATGCTCACAGTTTTGTTCCATTATAGATTATCTCACCAGCAGAAATGAATCATTCATCTTTTTTTAAAGTAACAGAGCCTTTATGAAGGGAAGTGGTAACGTTTACAGTCAGGAGGTTCTCCTACATAACATTTTTGATGTCAAACACTTAAAGGTGCCCTATGAGTTCCTGTATGACGTCACTTCTGTTGATGTTCCAAGTAAATTCGAAACAAAACATTGTAGATTGGCTAGAACTGGTTTGTTGTATTTTGGTGCACAGCCTGTGCCTCTAGTGTTTGTTTGGCGTTTACGACCCCTTTGACCAGGCTTTACCACAGTGCATTCGGGGGGGGTCAAGGAGAGATTTCTTCCTTTAATTTCCTGGATTCTGGTGAATTTTTTATGCAACAATATATGTTGTAAAAGTCTTTATGCTGGTTTCCTGTTACTTTTACCTTTTAAATTAGCTTCTAATATCACACAAACCCTTCTCCTCTGAGCTGGAGACACAGTGGGAATTACCAAAGTTTAAATCTACATAAAAACAAGAAATCATGTCTTTGTCACCCTGTCTTCTTTATCTTCTCATGTTGTCCCCATGTTGTCCTCATGTTGTCCTCATGTTGTCTTCATGTTGTCCTCATGTTGTCTTCATGTTTTCTTCATGTTGTCCCCATGTTGTCCTCATGTTGTCCTCATGTTGTCCTCATGTTGTCTTCATGTTGTCTTCATGTTGTCTTCATGTTGTCTTCATGTTGTCCCCATGTTGTCCTCATGTTGTCCTCATGTTGTCCTCATGTTGTCTTCATGTTGTCTTCATGTTGTCCTCATGTTGTCTTCATGTTGTCCTCATGTTGTCTTCATGTTGCCCTCATGTTGTCTTCATGTTGTCCTCATGTTGTCCTCATGTTGTCCCCATGTTGTCCTATATCAATGTTCTTTTTAATTCCCCAAAATAACATGATTGATTCCACACAACGCTCTTTGCCAAGTACAAATCTCTACTTTCATTAATTTTGGGGCGTCTTATTCAATTTTATAGCATTTGAAACCAAATTGAAGTGTTTTTGAAATAGTATTGAGAGTAAAAGTTGACATATTCCAGTCTGTGATTATCATCAACATCCATTCCTTTAATTTTAGTCTCAATAATTCCTAATTTCTGCTTTTCTAACTCAAACATTAGGTAAATTTCCTATAAATGAGGTTTGACCATAAATTTCAAAAATAACTGTAAAACTAAAGTTAATAAGTTAGTGTTACGTAGTGTTGAAAACGTCAAAGTGAAAAAAAGCATCAAAAGTGTTGATTTCCAGCCCCCTGAACTGTTATTTTTACCTTTTTTGGGGAGTTGGATGTCTTTCATATTTTCTGAGGGGGACAAATTGACCTCTTCTACATATACGGGACATTGGACGTGAGTGCAGTACTTAGAGTAAATGTACTTAGTTACATTCCACCGCTGCCTCAGGACACCTTTTGTTGGAAGTCTTTCCACTGTGATGGTTTCACCTTTAAGGTTGCACCCGGTTTTATTCTCTTGTTTTTGTGTCTGTTGTTTTTTTTCTGCTACTCACACATCCTGATTAACAATGATGTAACTTCCTGAATGATGTTGTCACGATGTAAGAAAAAGACGATAACAACAATGTGTCTCAGAGTTTTTATTCGATGTGATACAACATCACTTTTTTCTAGATAGATGAATAGAAAAAACTCTACATATTAATATTATTTAAATCAAATGCCAAAGAAAAGAGCTCTGGGGACATTTTGTGAAAACGCGTGATGCTGTGCCTCCATTTTGGCTCATGAGCAGCAACAATATAAGCTGTGACACAGGAAACAGGAAGCTGAGCAGTCTGTCTGCACCTCATCAATCTGCTGATATACAGATTATAAGTATCTCATCTCTAACGAAGCAGAACAACAACACATTCAGAGTCATTAACCCTCGTGTTGTCTCCTCGTTGACCTGCAACTTTTAGGTTTTCTGGGTCCAAATTTAAAATTAAAACCTAAAGACACTTTTACCGTTTTCCCCGGTGATTGTGTCACTTTTCCCAAAGTTCTTTGTCAATTTTTCAGATTTTTCAGATTATTTTCTGCGCTTTTTGGGATGTTTATTTGTTGTTTTTTCCGACATTTTTGTCACTTTTTTCAACACTCTTTTATGTTCAAATGCCATAAATTTCTTTTTTAATTTTATGGCATTTGAAGAATTTTTTTTTTTACACCCAAATTAAATGAATGTATTGAGCTGGTCATTTATTATTTACTCGTGAAGAACCATTCATGTTATTTATTTTGGACAGTTTGTTTGAAAGAAACCCAAATTTCTGATATAGAAACTTGTTGAAAATGGATCAAATCTGCCCCGAGGACACCAGGAGGATTAATAATAATAATAATAATAATAATAATAATAATAATAATAATAATAATAATAATAATAATAATAATGAACAGGTTAGTTCCCCTTCTGGCCCCACATTGTCTTTCTCTCAGATTGTCAGTAGCCTACTCATATTAACCATTATCTAACTCATCTATACAACACATCTGAGTGTCTGTTTTTCCAGAGACACCAAAAAATGAGTAATTAATTTGCATTTTCTTCATGAAAACCCTTTAAAGTGTGAAGTAGAAGTGTTCCCGGTTTGATATTCTCATGCCGAGCATCCAGTGACCTTCTCCAGTCTGACTGCAGGGTTAAAAAGATAACGCCTTCTTTTTGCAGATCCATCCTTTTCTCTGGCCACAGCTCTCTGATGCATATTTGTACCGGACATAAACGGCACACTGACCGGGGGGGGCAGGGGGAGTTGGTGTTGGACCCTGTCGCTGAGGGAAGAACATGGAGCTCAGATCAAGGCTGATAGATCGTATGATATCAAGACGACAACAACACAAATAAAAGGCAAATAATACAAAATATAGATTGTGCAGGTGAGATTAACGCTCGTGTGGTCTTCACTGTCGGGACCCTCTCGGGTCCCTCGGGTCAAACTGACCCAGGACTTATTTGGGGTTTTAATTTTAAATTCAGGGAATGAATCAGTCTCTTCTAGAACACTATTAAAGATGGATGTGGGGTTCGTTTTTATCATCAGGTTATAATTCATGTTAAAAATCACTATGGAAACAACATAAGTGTCATATCCAGAATAATGTTCTGAGTCAGGAATACATGTTTATCTCAGGAAATAAGGTAAGGTGCTGATTTCAGGTAGAAAACATGGAACTGGGACCATTTTTCTTCTTGTAAAAACTTTAAATGGGTAAATTTGACCTGAATACCAGAGAAGGGTTAAAAAAAAGACCTAGGGGCTTATAGAAGGAGACTCATCTAAGGAAGAGAGGAATAATATTAGATAATGAGCAAGTGTCCTAAACAAAAAGCAACTGAATTAAAAATGATTAAAAATAAAAGCATAAGGTTGGCTACATAAGAATAAATTACAAAAAATTAAAAAACTAAAGTTAATAAGTTACGTAGTGTTGAAAACGTCAAAAAGGGACAAACATTGAAAAAGCATCAAAAGTGTTGAAAAAGGTATAAAAATGTGAGAAAAAGTTAAAAACATCAACAAAGTGTTGATTTTCTATTTTGACGGGAAGACGACACAAAGGTTAAATATAAAATGGTAATAATAATAATAAAGTTGGGTTAATCAGACATGTCTTAAGCCTCTTTTTCTGATTCAGAGGGTCTCTCACCTTTCAGTCAGATCTCTTCCATCGATCCACTTCCAGGTCCCTCCTTCAGCTCTCAGACCGACCCAGGACCCGTAGATGTACCTTCGGACAGAACTCAGTACGTTCTGCCAACAGAGAAACACTTCAGATGTTGAAATAAACAGATTCAGTGTGTTCAGACCCACAAACATATATATTTTTATGTGTATAGATGTATGTGTATAGATGTATGTGTATAGATGTATGGGTATAGATATATGTGAATAGATTCATGTGTATAGATGTGTGTGTATAGATGTATGAGTATAGATGTATGTGTATAGATGTATGTGTATAGATGTATGTGTATAGATGTATGTGTATAGATGTATGTGTATAGATATATATGTATAGATGTATGTGTATAGATGTGTGTGTATAGATATATGTGTATAGATGTATGTGTATAGATGTGTGTGTATAGATGTATGAGTATAGATGTATGAGTATAGATGTATGAGTATAGATGTATGAGTATAGATGTATGTGTATAGATGTATGTGTATAGATTCATGTGTATAGATGCATGTGTATAGATGCATGTGTATAGATGTGTGTATATAGATGTATGAGTATAGATGTATGTGTGTAGATGTATGTGTATAGATGTATGTGTATAGATGTATGTGTATAGATGTTTGTGTATAGATGTATGTGTATAGATTTAACCCTGTACGCAGATTTTCTTCCAGACTGTGGAACCATTGGCGAACATGTCTCTATATATTAGTCCCTGAACATTGTGGACGGCTCTGTATTTTGTATTTTTGTGTGTTTTTATTGTGATATGAATATGGATCCCCCAGTTTTCTTATTACCTGGTCATCTTCATCGTGTACAACAACCAAATCTGAACTCTGTCCTCTGCAGTCTTCTCGAGCTTCCTCCCAGGTTTTCCCGTTAGACGGATGAATCAGATAGCAGCCGGACCGAAGAGTTCCCAGCCCTGCTGACACGCTCTACACCGTCTCTCTGGACCCACAGAGACCAACCAATACACATCACTGCTCTGGGATATGAATATAATAAGCAGTAGAATGGGTTATTATTACTGTGAGATCTCCTGAACATACCTTTGTTTTCTTTGTGGCAGTAGACATCAAGAGTCCACTTAACTTGACTGACGTTGAGTTGGTTCCAGGTTGTCTCCATGTTTTTTGTTTGTCCTATTACGGTGTCCCTCCATGTCTCCAGGTCCTGGTTGACGGATGTCAGGTTTGTGATCTGGTTTTCTAAGACGCTGATTTTGTCGTTGAGGTTGCGATTGGTAACTGCAAAATAGAAAAATTAGCTTCGTTGTCATAGTGATGGTGACGCACATTATAATGATAGAAATCACATGTTTCAGGTCTATCTTAAAACAATAGTCAGGTGTTCATATGAACATTTAAATTGAGTTTTCTTGCATATTGGAGAACAGGTTTTTTTGCACTCATGTTAAAGATGGGGACAAAGTCCACAGTCCTACTTCAGTAGTCTAAGTTTGTCAAAATATGGTTTCATCTTTTAATATCTTGGTGTTGTTATCACTCTGCTTCAGAAATCCTGTCTGGGAAAACACAAAGAGGGAACTTGGTCCTATAAAGGTTGTAACTTTAGATGTTACACACTTGATTTCTCTAACTCAGACTGCTGAAGCCTCATATTTGCTTCAGATGAACTTTGGAATATGTCTTATAGAGCAGAGCCGGTATGGCAAATGAAGTGAATCTGTTCTTTAAAGGTCCCATGGCATGAAAATGTCACTTTATGAAGTTTTTTAATATTAATATGTGTTCCCCCAGCCTGCCTATGGCCCCCCCAGTGGCTAGAAATTGTGATAGTTGTAAACCGAGCCCTGGGTATCCTGCTCTGCCTTTGAGAAAATGAAAGCTGAGATGGGCCAATCTGGAATCTTCCCCTTATGAGGTCATAAGGGGCAAGGTTACCTCCCCTTTCTCTGCTTCACCCGCCCAGAGAATTTGGCCCACCCATGAGAGAGAGACATCATGGCTTTCAAACGAGCAAAGAGGCAGTTGGTCAGGCTCCACATTGCACCCCCCCCCCACTCAAAAGCTACAACTGACAGCTGAAGTCTCGAGGAGCCACGAGATCTCGCGAATTCATGTAGAATTGGGAAATATTATCTGCCCTGAGCACAGTGTATTTTATTTTGAAAATGAACCGGATGTTATTTTGTTTCTGTGCTCAACTTCCTGTCCCGCACAATCTGCCGTGTACTGAGTTGCTGCGGAGCTCTCCGACGTCCGGCAGAAAGAGAAGCGTGTCTGCACCGGAGGGCTAGGGACCACCGGAGCTGGGGCGGAGTCTGGACACAGCTGCTCCGCAGTCAGTGGAAATACACACATTGACCTTAATGGAAACCTAATTACTACACTGCCCTTCCGGAGCGGATCCGCCACCGTTCCGCAGTTGGTGGAAATTAGGCGTAAGACAGTGGTACTCACAGTAGATACAGAGGCCCATGATGACCAACAGTATCAGCCAACACACTGCTATGGGTAGAAAAGACTGAGAGAAGCAGCGAGACCTCTGGCCTGAGAGAGAAAGAAGAAGTCAGTTGAGTTAATAATGATGATGCTGATGTAACAGTCAAGGGTGCTTTGAATACATCACGTCCAACAGTGCAGAAAAAATCAGAGCTTTGAAAACATTCACATTTTCAATCTTCAAGCAGTTTTTGACACCATGATTGATGAATTAATTTCAAAATTAACAATATTGAATGTGTGAAACATACTGCAAGCTGCCACTTTATCAACAGTCCTGGATGACACATTAACATATTCAGCTTCTTCTTCCTCCATTTCCTCTGAAAGATTAACATCAAACACAAATGTAGACAACATCCTGCCACATAGACATATAGTAGATTTACATACAGACACATAAACATCAGAGTATGTTTAATTACCGATATTCTCATGCAGATATCTGTTCATCCTGACCAGATGTGTGAAGTCCTGCTGCAGTCCTGTATGAGAGCTGTTAGGAGGGCGTCTTTACTACACTTCTACGCTGAGGATGTGACTCTGTTTCTATTCAGCAGGTAAGAATGACTGTTTTGAGAAGGGGAAGTAAAGCGTGTGTGCTCATAGAAACGTCTGTTATTTTGTTCTGCTTTCAAGTTGTGACAGAGCGGTTCTTCGTTTGGCAATTAACGTCTCAAGTCTCCTCCATTAATGGTTTTAACCCCCACTTTGTGTCTGCAGCATCTTCAACACTTGACTCCAATTTCCTTTTTTGAATAATAAGAAACAATAGAAACTGGGACTTGGTTGTCGCCCTTCCACGTGGTCATAACATCTACATCTTACAACTTATTCCCTGTTACATATAGTCTTCTTATTCTTATTCAGTCAGTTTATAGGTTATTATGTTTATATTTTATAGTCATAGTTAATATTTTATCATGATCTACTGCACCGTTCACTTTTTCTCTGTGATCATTACACACCGTGTACCATAGTATCTCACTTTATCAAGGTCATTGCATTTCTGTGAGTGATTTTTATTTTTATTCTTATGTATGTGTGATATATGTGTGATATATGTGTGTGCATGTGTGTATATGTGTGTATATGTGTGATATATGTGTGCATATGTGATATATGTGTGTATATGTGTGTATATGTGTGTATATGTGTGCATATATGATATATGTGTGTATATGTGTGTATATGTGTGTATATGTGTGATATATGTGTGATATATGTGTGTGCATGTGTGTATATGTGTGTATATGTGTGTATATGTGTGATATATGTGTGATATATGTGTGATATATGTGTGTGCATGTGTGTATATGTGTGTATATGTGTGATATATGTGTGCATATGTGATATATGTGTGTATATGTGTGTATATGTGTGTATATGTGTGATATATGTGTGCATATGTGATATATGTGTGTATATGTGTGTATATGTGTGTATATGTGTGTATATGTGTGATATATGTGTGATATATGTGTGTGCATGTGTGTATATGTGTGTATATGTGTGATATATGTGTGCATATGTGATATATGTGTGTATATGTGTGTATATGTGTGCATATGTGATATATGTGTGTATATGTGTGTATATGTGTGTATATGTGTGATATATGTGTGCATATGTGATATATGTGTGTATATGTGTGTATATGTGTGATATATGTGTGTGCATATCTGATATATGTGTGTATATGTGTGTGATATATGTGTGTATATGTGTAGTATATGTGTGTATATGTGTAATATATGTGTGTATATGTGTGTGATATATGTGTGTATATGTGTGTTTATGTGTGTGATATATGTGTGATATATGTGTAGTATATGTGTGTATATTCGTAATATATGTGTGTATATGTGTGTATATGTGTGTATATGTGTGATATATGTGTGATACATGTGTGTATATGTGTGTATATGTGTGTATATGTGTGATATATGTGTGATACATGTGTGTATATGTGTAGTATATGTGTGTATATGTGTAATATATGTGTGTATATGCGTGTTTATGTGTTTGTTGTGTTATGATTGTCGCTATTGTTGCTACTGGATGACTAAAATTTCCTTTGTGATGAATAAAGTATCTATCTATCTATCTACAGTATCTATCTATCTATCTATCTATCTATCTATCTATCTATCTATCTATCTATCTATCTATCTATCTATCTATCTATCTATCTATCTATCTATCTATCTATCTATCTATCTACAGTATCTATCTATCTATCTATCTATCTATCTATCTATCTATCTATCTATCTATCTATCTATCTATCTATCTTGCAATGTGTGTAATGTTGCAATGCAGGATGCATACGATTTCAAAACATTGCGCCTTGATTTTTGGACCCTATTGCTCATTTATGTTGTGCCTTAAAGGATTGTGGGTCGGATTAACCAGAAAATCTGACCGGATGCAGTCAGACCTCCCAGTGTTTTTGTCATGCATTTGACAGACTATGTATTGGGGACATGCTAAATGTATTTTTTTCTGGCATGCTAGACAGTACGGCTACCGTGGAAACGAGAGCACAGTTTGAATTTATTACTCTGGCATCGAGTAATGCTGCTCATTAACTATGCCCTTGTAGCCGAGCTGCACCAATCACATCAGTGTATCTGATGTAGGCGGTGCCAGAGGCGAGCTGCACCAATCACATCGGGGTATCTGATATAGGCGGGGCCAGAGCCGAGCTGCACCAATCACATCGGTGTATCTGATGTAGGCGGGGCCAGAGGCGAGCTGCACCAATCACATCGGTGTGTCTGATGTAGGCGGGACCAGAGGCGAGCTGCACCAATCACATCGGGGTATCTGATATAGGCGGGGCCAGAGGCGAGCTGCACCAATCACATCGGTGTATCTGATGTAGGCGGGGCCAGAGCTGAGCTGCACCAATCACATCGGGGTATCTGATGTAGGCGGGGCCAGAGCCGAGCTGCACCAATCACATCGGGGTATCTGATGTAGGCGGGGCCAGAGCTGAGCTGCACCAATCACATCGGGGTATCTGATGTAGGCGGGGCCAGAGGCGAGCTGCACCAATCACATCGGGGTATCTGATGTAGCCGGGGCCAGAGGCGAGCTATACAGATAATGACAGTCTAATCCACCAGTTAGCTCCGCTGGTAGCTTAGCGTACGGGGCTCTGGCTACGTCCCCTGTGTGTTGTTGTGATTGGTCGTAGTGTTATCCAATTGGGTTTCAAATGCACGCTCGGTGCCGCCCCTCGGGATGGGCGACTTTCATTACTCGATGCCAGACCTTTAATCTTTTAGATTTGGGTCTGGCAGCTGACAGCGTTTTTAGTCAATGAAAGCATAGAATAGTTAGGAAGAGGAGATTAAAGAAGAAAAGAGGCCAACAAGGGGGGAGATGACGGGAAGGAGGGGAAGGTTGAAGAAGTGAGGAGATGAGGGTGAGTGTTTAGAGGAGGAAGAGGAGGGTGAGAGGAGTGATGAAAGATTAACAGTCAGTTTCACATGTGTTGGTGACGTTAAAGTGTGTGTGTGTGTGTGTGTGTGTGTGTGTGTGTGTGTGTGTGTGTGTGTGCGCGTGCGTGCGTTCTGTGAAGACGGACACTACTTGAAAGACTGTTTGAAGGTTCAGACTCAGTTTTAGGGTACAGGTTAGGGTTATGGGGCGCACGTCAGTCGAAGATCTCCATTCCTGCACATTTCACACTTTCTTATTTTACAGTTTTTTAGAATCGCTATGACAGATTTTTCAATACATTTAACAAGTTTCCTAAACTCTTAACGCACCAACACACCTAAAACACACAATTGGCAAAACTGTTAATTTCATGCTCAAATTCACACATTGTAAACTAAACTCCAAAACTAATTTTCAAAATACAATAATACACTAACACAACACACTATGCCTAACAAAACACTGCAAACATGTTTCAAAATCAAACAATTATTCAAAACACTAACACATGTTCTCTTCCAACAGGAACATTTAGTCAATCATAACACAATGACAAAAAAAACACTATCATCAGCTGAAATTACAGAAACTGCATTATTTTAGATGTGTCAGGTATGCCCTTATACAATAGACAGAATATTGTATTGTTCATAGATTGTGTTTTGCACATGGATTTAGTTTCTTTTGTTGAAGAAATTAAATACAAAAATGAATGACCATTTCAGAGTAGCTTTATAGAATGTAACGTTTATGAAAAAAAGACAGATAGAATTGCTGCAGTAAAGACTTTATTTGCAGAAGGTATACAAACAGAAAGAACACCGGAATAATAATTTAAAAAAAAGTAATCTTCTAATCTGCTCGGTCTTCTGCATTTGGCCACATGTTCTCATCCACATCACACCTGATAGCTTCTCTGGCAAGGCATCGTGGGAAGAATCTTTTGCATGCCTTATCCACCCCTGGCAGTGTTCAGCTGTGATGTTTTGGCATGCAGCATCCATTGCATCCAGGAGGGACATTTGGTCATGCGGACGATGGTCAAAAACCTTCCATCTCCAGGCTGAGAAAAACTCCTCAATGGGGTTGAGGAAAGGAGAGTAAGGGGCAAGGAAATGGGACATCATCCTTGGATGGGCGTCAAACCAGGCTGTGATTGGACGGGAATGGTGGAATGCCACATTGTCCCATGTGATCATATATATTGGCAAGTGGTCTCCCACCTGCCCCCTTTCTACCTCTGGCACCAGTCTTACATGCAGGTCTTCTAAAAACAGAAGAAGGCGGTCGGTGTCGTAAGGGCCAATCTCACATTTATGCAGGAGTGCGCCATTGTTGGAGATTGCGGCGCACATGGTGATGTTGGCTCCAATAACTTCAATACTTCAATAAGCTGTTTCTCATTAGCAATGGAATAAAAACAGGGAATATATTTGTGTTTCAATTCAATATCAATAGTTGTTCACTTTGACTTTAGCCTGTAAGGTTAGGTTTAGAACATGGTGTTATCAGTTCTGACATACAGTGTTAAAGCATTGGTAAATTTGGCAGTAAAAATCAATTGTTTTGGTCTTGTTTGAGCTTGAGTGTAAAATGAGTTTAAGCATTTTAAATTTGGGTTAATTGTATGCATTATGTGTTAAAGCAACAAGAAATGTGTTAATAGTATAGCTCACACATGCGGATGTAGTGCTAACTATGTTAAGAGTTTTGGAAAATTGTTAAAAGTATTGAAAAACTGTCATAGCAATCGTAAAAAACTGTAACGTCACATTGAAATTGCACGCACAATTGGCATGCTTGTAAGATGGTGTGTGTGTGTATGTGTGTGTGTGTGTGTGTGTGTGTGTGTGTGTGTGTGTGTGTGTGTGTGTGTGTGTGTGTGTGTGTGTGTCTGTGTGTGTTTGTGTGTGTGTGTGTGTGTGTTCTTGTTAAACTATATTCATGGGGTCCAAAAACTGGGAATACAGTATACTTGTGGGGTCCGGACAGCTTTGTGGGGCCAAAATGCCGGACCCCACACCTTTAAAGGGCTGTTTTGAGGGTGATTAGGATTAGGATTAGGGTTAGAATTAGGTTATGGTTAGGGTTAGGGTAAGGGTTAAGGTTAGGCATTTAGTTGTGATGGTTAGGGTTAAGGTAAGGGTTAAGGCTAGGCATTTAGTTGGGATGGTTAAAGTTAGGGTAAGGGGCTAGGGAATGCATTATGTCAATGATAGGTCCCCACAAAGATAGTGAAACACAATGTGGGTGTATGTGTGTGTGTGTTAACTCTCTTTGGACTTCTTCCAGTTTTACTGTAAACATCGTATTGACAGTTACTACTTGAAAGACGGATTGAGGGGTCACAATTGGTTTAATTGGAGTACAAGTTAGGGTAAGACAACAAGAAGTACTTTTCTTCAATAAAAGTACTACTACCACTCTGTGAAAAGACTCCACTATACTCCCTCCACATAGGTAAAAAGTGGCTCTACATTACTGTTACCGCTATTCCACGGCTGCAATAATGGTGCAGAGACTCCAAGAGTCCAGATGCAGAAGACCCGGAAATGCCGACCAATCAGAGCAGACTTTTTCAGGAGGGGGGTCTTAAAGAGACAAGCGCTAAAATGGGTGAGTACAATACAATAGGCGGTTTGTTGGGAGTTATTGATGAAACGGTGCTCGTGGTGGATTGTTCAGGCATTTACCGTGAACGTCTGAGGTTTGATTGGACGTGACACGCTATCATTTTGATTACAGAGGATAATTAACGCTGGGGGTAACATGTTGAGATTCAAGAGAAAAAGGTGAAGATGCAGTTTCTGTTCTTAATGTTGATGCTTCAGTAAAATGTCGGCGGTTTAACGTGTCGAGAGTCACATGATCCCCGAGTCCCAGAAAGGTCCTAAAAGTTCAACTTAGGACCCCCATCAGGAGAAAACCTTTCCCTCAGTTCTCATCAGTGTCACGTTTTTGCAGATTTTACTGTTTGGCGTTAGTGTTTGCAGGAGTTTTGAAGAGAGACAGCGAAGGGAACTCCACCCACATCTGGACGTGAGTGTTGGTGTCCGAGCTGTTTTATAACCTGCAGTCAGTCCCAGAAGCTGTCAGCTGATGAACACCATAACGCAGCAGAGAGAGTCCCAGACCGATCCCCCCGGGGTCCGACAAGTCCTCTAAAGCAGTGAAATCGGGGTAGGTGTACCCCTAGGGGGACTCTGGAGGACTGCAGGGGGTACATGTGTTTCAGGTACTAGGCTATAGTTACTTCTACTGTCTTTTTCCCAAGTATTTGTGGCTCTTTTTGAAGTTTGTCACTTTCTTCTTTCTACTGTGTTTTTTTCAAAGTTTTAATTGCTTTTTTGAAGTATTTGTGTCTTTTTTCAAAGTTTTTATTACTATTTTTGACCAATTCTTGCCTTTCTTCCTTCTTTTTTGCTTTTCTTCCTTCCTTCTTTCTACTGTCTTTAATTCTTTGAAGTATTTGTGTCTTTTTATAAAGTTTCTTTTCTGCTTTTTTCAAAGTTTTTTGTCGGTTTTTTTGAATTTTTTGTCACTTTTGTCGCCCTAGTGTTTCCTTCCTTCTTTCTACCGTGTTTTTTTTCAAAGTTTTTATTGCTTTTTTGATATTAGTGTTTTTTTCAAAGTTTTTATTACTATTTTTGACCAATTCTTGCCTTTCTTCCTTCTTTTTTGCCTCTCTTCCTTCTTCTTTCTACTGTCTTTAATTCTTTGAAGTATTTGTGTCTTTTTATAAAGTTTCTTTTCTGCTTTTTTCAAAGTTTTTTGTCGTTTTTTTTGAATTTTTTGTCACTTTTGTCGCCCTAGTGTTTCCTTCCTTCTTTCTACCGTGTCTTTTTCTAAGTTTTTATTACTATTTTTGACCAATTCTTGCTTTACTTCTTCTTTTTTGCCTCTCTTCCTTCCTTTTTTCTACTGTCTTTAATTCTTTGAAGTATTTGTGTCTTTTTACAAAGTTTCTTTTCTACTTTTTTCAAAGTTTTTATTACTATTTTCGACCTATTCTTGTCTTTCTTCTGTTTTTCTACCGTCTATTTTGTGTGACTCTTTTTGAAGGTTTTGTCATTTGTTTCGACCTATTCTTGCCTTTCTTCTTTACTTTTTTCTACTCTTTCATTCTTAGAAGTTTTTGTGTCTTTTTAAAGTTTCTTTTCAGCTTTTGTCAAAGTTTTTTGTCGTTTTTTAGAATGTTTTGTCTTTTTTGTTGCCCTGTGTTTCCTTCCTTCTTTCTACTGTGTTTTTTCAAAGTTTTATTACTATTTTCAACCTATTCTTGCCTTTCTTCCTTCTTTTTTCTTTAACTCTTTGAAGTATTTTTATAAAGTTTCTTTTCTGCTTCACTTTTGTCGTCCTAGTGTTTCCTTCCTTCTTTCTACTGTGTTTTTTCAAACTTTTATTACTATTTTTGACCAATTCTTGCTTTACTTCTTCTTTTTTGCCTCTCTTCCTTCCTTCTTTCTACTGTCTTTAATTCTTTGAAGTATTTGCGTCTTTTTACAAAGTTTCTTTTCTTCTTTTTTTAGAATTTTTTGTCACTTTTGTCGCCCTAGTGTTTCCTTCCTTCTTTCTACTGTGTTTTTAAAAGTTTTTATTACTATTTTTGACCTATTTTTGTCTTTCTTCCTTCTTTTTTCTGTCTTTTATTCTTAGAAGTATTTTTGTCTTTTAACAAAGTTTCTCTTCTGCTTTTTTCAAAGTTGTTGTCACTTTTTTTTTAAGTTTGTCGCTTTTGTCGCCCTAGTGTTGCTTTCTTTCCTTCAACCGTGTTTTTTCAAAGTTTTAATTGCTTTTTTAATGTGTGTGTGTCTTTTTTCAAAGTTTTTATAACTATTTTTGACTTATTTTGGCCTTTCTTCCTTCTTTCTACTGCCTTTCTTCCTCTGCTGCTTTTATATTTCGTCACTTTACTTATTCATTACTACTACGGCCGTTCGAGGGCACCGTCATAATAAACGTGAAGATATGTCGTAACGGGAGCGTTTCTCATGGAACGGACGGTTGCTGAAGAATTGACGGTCAGGCGTCAGAGCGGTGACCCTGTATGTCGACGACAGAGATGTTTTACAGCTCAGCCGCTCTCAAGGTTGAAGATATTTCATGTAAGGAAAGTGGGAGCTCTGCAGCCGACGGCAGAGGTGTGGAGGTTTTACGTCGTCGTCACAGGCTTGAAAAGCAGGAATAATAAGAAGTACTCAGAGTAGGCAAAACCTTTTGTCTAGGTTTAAGTACCTAGAAGTAACTTCATGTTAATAATAACACTGACTCTGGAACTTAGACGTTTTAAATGGAGGATAATACTGTCTGAGATTTTTTGAAACCAACTTCTAGAGACTTAGCTTTTAGCTAATCTAAATATGTAGATAAACCAAATGTGCAAGTTGCACTTAGTGCAGGATTGTGGTGTCTCATATGTCTTTTCCACCAAGGCTAACCAGGTGCTGGTTCTGGGCTGGTGCTGTTGCCAGTTTGGTGCTGGTTCTACTCGCCAGTTTTCTAAGACCCAGCTGGATCTTCCCCAGGGTCCATGTCTGAAGCTAACATTAACAGCTCTCTATGGTTAACAGCTGACCGGTGGTTTTAAAAATGGCGGCCAGAAGTTTTTGTTTTTGAACGTCATGATAACCCCGCCCCCCCAGCACCTGACGTAACTGGGTCTTATCTCTAGACCAGCGCTGGTTGGTGCCGAGTTGGAACCCGTTTTCTTGGCCCAGAGCCAGGTTTATTTGTGTGGAAAAGCAAAGAACCGGTTCAATATCTGGCACCGACTCCAAACCAGCACTAGAACTGCCTTGGTGGAAAAGACATATCAGAGTCTCAGTGATGACGTGATTGCGGGCGTAAGCTCGCTGACGAGGCTGTCGCTCGCACACATCACACACCGGCCACGGAGCAGGCGGGGGGGGGGGGCAGCGACCGACAGGGCAGAAAGACACTCGTTTCTCTTTGACAGCCTTGTAAATAAATTATAACATGTATATTAGAGCCGTCAGTCTTCCTCTATAATACCATACCATACACATTTTATTTATTTTTTGGAATTTTCTAATAATATTCAGTAGCCTAGATACTGCAGACTGCGTACCCAGTTGTCTAATTGTCAACAGCTTCTTCTTTTTAAAGAAAGCCTCATATGTCCTGGAACTGCTTTGAATTTGGGATACATTTGTGTGTGTGTGTGTGTGTGTGTGTGTGTGTGTGTGTGTGTGTGTGTGTGTGGGTGTGTGTGAGTGTGTGTATTCCAGGGCTATTTCACAGGGTTGCATTAGAGCGCATAGAACAGCACCCGGGCCATTTTCAGCCCAACCAATGTTACATGCCCTAATAAATCACCCCTTTAAAGGTGCTCTTAGCGATGATACGCATTTTTTAGGATAGAAAATATTTTGTGACTTACACCAAACATCTCCTCACTATCTGCTAGCTGCCTGTCCCCAGAACACACTGTAAAAAACATCTCACTATCTGCTAGCTGCCTGTCCCCTGAACACACTGTAAAAAACATCTCCTCACTATCTGCTAGCTGCCTGTCCCCTGAACACACTGTAAAAAACATCTCACTATCTGCTAGCTGCCTGTCCCCTGAACACACTGTAAAAAACATCTCACTATCTGCTAGCTGCCTGTCCCCTGAACACACTGTAAAAAACATCTCACTATCTGCTAGCTGCCTGTCCCCTGAACACACTGTAAAAAACATCTCACTATCTGCTAGCTGCCTGTCCCCTGAACACACTGTAAAAAACATCTCCTCACTATCTGCTAGCTGCCTGTCCCCTGAACACACTGTAAAAACATCTCCTCACTATCTGCTAGCTGCCTGTCCCCTGAACACACTGTAAAAACATCTCCTCACTATCTGCTAGCTGCCTGTCCCCTGAACACACTGTAAAAACATCTCCTCACTATCTGCTAGCTGCCTGTCCCCAGAACACACTGTAAAAACATCTCCTCACTATCTGCTAGCTGCCTGTCCCCTGAACACACTGTAAAAACATCTCCTCACTATCTGCTAGCTGCCTGTCCCTGAACACACTGTAAAAACATCTCCTCACTATCTGCTAGCTGCCTGTCCCCTGAACACACTGTAAAAACATCTCCTCACTATCTGCTAGCTGCCTGTCCCCTGAACACACTGTAAAAACATCTCACTATCTGCTAGCTGCCTGTCCCCTGAACACACTGTAAAAACATCTCCTCACTATCTGCTAGCTGCCTGTCCCCTGAACACACTGTAAAAACATCTCCTCACTATCTGCTAGCTGCCTGTCCCCTGAACACACTGTAAAAACATCTCCTCACTATCTGCTAGCTGCCTGTCCCCTGAACACACTGTAAAAACATCTCCTCACTATCTGCTAGCTGCCTGTCCCCAGAACACACTGTAAAAACATCTCCTCACTATCTGCTAGCTGCCTGTCCCCTGAACACACTGTAAAAACATCTCCTCACTATCTGCTAGCTGCCTGTCCCCTGAACACACTGTAAAAACATCTCCTCACTATCTGCTAGCTGCCTGTCCCCTGAACACACTGTAAAAAACATCTCCTCACTATCTGCTAGCTGCCTGTCCCCTGAACACACTGTAAAAACATCTCCTCACTATCTGCTAGCTGCCTGTCCCCAGAACACACTGTAAAAACATCTCCTCACTATCTGCTAGCTGCCTGTCCCCTGAACACACTGTAAAAAACATCTCCTCACTATCTGCTAGCTGCCTGTCCCCTGAACACACTGTAAAAAACATCTCCTCACTATCTGCTAGCTGCCTGTCCCCTGAACACACTGTAAAAAACATCTCCTCACTATCTGCTAGCTGCCTGTCCCCTGAACACACTGTAAAAAACATCTCACTGTCTGCTAGCTGCCTGTCCCCTGAAAAAACTATAAAAAGAAAAGAGGATTTGGTACGGCATTCCCAAAACACATGGCTTTCTTCTCAACTGTCTCACAGTCTGTCCTCAGCTTCCAGGAAGCAGTACATTGAAAATAAATTGGAAAAAGCTTCGTTAAACCACCACTGATTCAAAATAAAAGTTCCTCTTATCTGCAAAATAAGCATGGGACCGGAATCGCAGTGGGGGTTCAATAAGAACCCAAATCGAAAGGAAGACTCGGATTTGGGAATCACATTTTTTCAAATCAAAACGATGCCCAACCGTAGATGGTATATTGCCTCACTCCTGAAGGAAAATAACAAATCTTATCTGTTGGAAAGACTTTTGGACCGTACTTTTTGACAAGCGTCCTTGGCGGGGGTGGGGGCCAGAGCTTCTTTGCAGCTCAAGTCGGCGGCGGTGTGTACGTACGGTAACACTGGCGCATTTACAGAAATGTTGATTAATGTGCATTGTCCTAATCAAATAAATATATTTACGGAGATTACTTTCACTTTGTTAACCCTTATAGTTTGTGATTAATGTTGGCATCCATCTTTACATAGGTGATATCTCCAAATTAGGTCCCATCACCTATTAAACATCTCCAAATCAGGGCGTTGTGATCCAGTCGTCAGTGCAGCAGCTGTGTGAGTATGAAGCAGGCGAACGCATATGGAGCAGACAAAGGTTAGAAAGAAAAAACTGGAGGAAAGCGTTTTCTGTGACATGGCCCTTTCCCTCATTTCCTCACCAGCTCTGCCGCTCCATCACGTTGTCACGCTCGGCCCTCATCACTCGGCCTCGGCCCCCGTGGCCCTGCGCTGAACCGAGCGGCGGGCTCATTGCGGCGGGAGGGGGGGGAGCACTGATGTTTAGCAGCTGAATCATACCCCCGTCACCCCCCACCCCCCCACCCATCCCTGGCATGGGTTTCAGTCTGTCGAGGCGGGGAACATCATTCATCAAGAGCTGTCAGGCGGTCAGTCACAGCGGAGACAGGCCACGGTCGCTAAGCGTCCTGCGGGCCCTCCAGCTCCACGCTCCGCGCTCCACACTGGAAACGGCGTCTGTGGGTAGAAAACTGGTTGTTGAGAGAAATCTGACAAATAGAAGAGCTGATGTAAGATGGAGAGAGAGGAGGCCAGGGAGGATGTTTGGCTCCTAAGACACAACGCCTTTGAGCCGGGAAGTTAAGGAGAAAACACAAGACTTTCACCAGGAAACAGGTGTTCATGTCCTGGAGAAGTTAAGGAGAAAACGCAAGGCTTTCACCAGGAAACAGGTGTTCATGTCCTGGAGAAGTTAAGGAGAAAACGCAAGGCTTTCACCAGGAAACAGGTGTTCATGTCCTGGAGAAGTTAAGGAGAAAACACAAGACTTTCACCAGGAAACAGGTGTTCATGTCCTGGAGAAGTTAAGGAGAAAACGCAAGGCTTTCACCAGGAAACAGGTGTTCATGTCCTGGAGAAGTTAAGGAGAAAACACAAGGCTTTCACCAGGAAACAGGTGTTCATGTCCTGGAGAAGTTAAGGAGAAAACACAAGACTTTCACCAGGAAACAGGTGTTCATGTCCTGGAGAAGTTAAGGAGAAAACACAAGACTTTCACCAGGAAACAGGTGTTCATGTCCTGGAGAAGTTAAGGAGAAAACGCAAGGCTTTCACCAGGAAACAGGTGTTCATGTCCTGGAGAAGTTAAGGAGAAAACACAAGACTTTCACCAGGAAACAGGTGTTCGTGTCCTGGAGAAGTTAAGGAGAAAACACAAGACTTTCACCAGGAAACAGGTGTTCGTGTCCTGGAGAAGTTAAGGAGAAAACACAAGACTTTCATCCAGGAAACAGGTGTTCATGTCCTGGAGAAGTTAAGGAAAAAACACAAGACTTTCACCAGGAAACAGGTGTTCATGTCCTGGAGA
The DNA here is from genome assembly GCA_013375575.1 of Percina caprodes. Lineage (NCBI taxonomy): Eukaryota > Metazoa > Chordata > Actinopteri > Perciformes > Percidae > Percina > Percina caprodes. Next base: position 685,588 of record JABXJD010000244.1, on the reverse strand, counting down.
AGTTAAGGAGAAAACGCAAGGCTTTCACCAGGAAACAGGTGTTCATGTCCTGGAGAAGTTAAGGAGAAAACACAAGACTTTCACCAGGAAACAGGTGTTCATGTCCTGGAGAAGTTAAGGAGAAAACACAAGACTTTCACCAGGAAACAGGTGTTCGTGTCCTGGAGAAGTTAAGGAGAAAACACAAGACTTTCACCAGGAAACAGGTGTTCGTGTCCTGGAGAAGTTAAGGAGAAAACACAAGACTTTCACCAGGAAACAGGTGTTCATGTCCTGGAGAAGTTAAGGAGAAAACGCAAGGCTTTCACCAGGAAACAGGTGTTCATGTCCTGGAGAAGTTAAGGAGACAACACAAGACTTTCACCAGGAAACAGGTGTTCATGTCCTGGAGAAGTTAAGGAGAAAACACAAGACTTTCACCAGGAAACAGGTGTTCATGTCCTGGAGACGTTAAGGAGAAAACACAAGACTTTCACCAGGAAACAGGTGTTCACGTCCTGGAGAAGTTAAGGAGAAAACACAAGACTTTCACCCAGGAAACAGGTGTTCATGTCCTGTTCATCTTTTGTCGGCTAAACCTAACTGCAAAGGCCGCTAAACTTGTCGTGATTGGTCGGCGGTCGACGACGTCTTCTCTTGTTGGGTGACATCACGTCTTCTCAAAGTGGATCAACCTAAGGTTCAGGACCTGTAGGAGCTAAAAACATTTAAAAATGGGTCATAAAATATAATTAAAAGATCTGTTGGTAAGATGTAAAAAGGAAAGAACAAGAAGGGGTTAATGTGAACGCATGAGGAGGATATCAGCCGTCAGCCTGAAGTCTCAGCCTGGCCTCGTGTTGACAGCAGCAGGACGGCCTGCAGAGGAGCGAGGCATGACTCGGGGTAGAAACACTGGCTTTCGGAGGACAAGATCTTAATATAGAATCTACTGACTCTGTCACTTTTACCCCCAAAGAAGAAACAGAGAGAGAGAGAGAGAGAGAGAGAGAGAGCCTGCAGGGCTGGATTTCTGCACACTTCACTGTTTATTAGACGAACACTTCCTGCTTCCCAGCCGATAGACGCTCTGCGTTTGGGCTCATGTTCAACTCACAGTGTGTAAAATGGACTTAAGTCAGACAATAACTTTGGCCTATCTTTTTGAATCTTTGAACTGTTGGTTTTTACAGAAATATGTGGTGGAAGAAGTAGTCCAAGACGACATGAGACTGTTCTCTATGTCGTTTGATCGAGCAACAATTACGACTCAAATGAACGATTCTAATGACGGCGCCCTCTATTATATATACAGCATATTTCCTCGGATTAGGATGGCACCAAGATCTGTCGCCATGGTCCTGCTGTACTACACCCTGCTACGTCCAGCTTTGCCCTGCTACATTCTGCGGTGTGCTGCTGTACTACACCCTGCTACGTTCTGCGGTGTCCTGCTACGTTCTGCAGTGTTCTGCTGTACTACACCCTGCTACGTCCAGCTATGCCCTGCTACGCCACGCTACACACTGTAACGTCCTGCAGCACCCTGCTATGACATGGGCTACTACTACTACCACTTTTTCGTCACTGTTCCTTTATCTTTATTGTGACTGTTATTGCCAGTGTGCATCACCCCCCCCCCACCCCCAAACCGGCCCGTCATACTCCGCCTACCAAGAGCCTGGGTCTGTCCCAGGTTTCTTCCAAAAAGAAGTTTTTCCTCGTCACTGTCTCACCAGTTGCTTGCTCTTTGCTCTTGGGGGAATTACTAGAATTGTTGGGACTTTATAAATTATACTTTATAAATGATAGAGTGTGGTCTAGACCTACTCTATGTGTAAAGTGTCTTGACATCACTGCTGTTATGATTTTATACTATAAATAAAATTGAATTGAATTGAATAGTATGTGGTAGTATGCCGTGATGTGACTACGAGCGCCAAAATGTGCATTAGGAGGCAGGTTGGGGTGGTGGATGGGTAAAAATACAGGACTGTTACCCAGGAGAATGAAGTTTTTACCAACAAACAGAGCTAAACCATCTCCTGCGTCATGTGTATAACCGGAAGCGAAGTCACGTCGGATTTCAACCCAAATCACAAGTTTTTCTCAACTTTACCAACAAGTCCTTCAGACGCTTGTTAATGTTTCTGAATATAACCTCCAGTGTAATGGACCACCACCACTGTCAACATGTTTGGAGAGGTTTCATTTGTGTGTTTTGGCGCGCCAGCTTGATTTAATTTATGCATCTCTTTGGGGAAAAAACTTTTTGGTGACATAGAAGAAATATTTTTACATTTTTGCATTTCCATTCGGTCCGACTAAACATACTGAAACAAAGTTATTTTAGTCTGGAAATCTCACATCTCTGTCTCTGTGTCTGTAGGTGAGCGGTGCGAGCGCCGGCTGATTGACAGCTCTTTGAAAACCCCTTTATTAGAGACAGAGTGGAAAATAGCTTCAAGACCCGCTCTGTGTGTGTGTGTGTGTGTGTGTGTGTGTGTGTGTGTGTGTGTGTGTGTGTGTGTGTGTGTGTGTGCGCGCCTGGCACGATTCCAACACTGAAGAGTCCAACGGCCGTCAAGTGTTTCACTCATCCGGTTTTCCCTTTTTTCATTCATTCGTCAGGCGTAATTATGATTGCTGTAGCTGGTCATTAAGTGTGTGTGTGTGTGTGTGTGTGTGTGTGTGTGTGCAGACAGAGGGAAGTAATCCCACAGTTCGGGTCCGTCAGAAACTTGTCAATCACCAGTGAGCGCTCAGATTCAGCTTTGTACTTAAAGGGAAATACCACTCAATTTAAAATGTCATTTTGGAGGCCTGTTATTCATCTGCTACACACACACACACACACACACACACACACACACACACACACACACACCCACAGTCGGGTAGGAACATGTGTTCCTCAGTCGTCGGTTCTCAGATTGCTGCGTGACATGTTGGACAGATGGAGGGCGGAGGATAACTGTCGCTCACCTTCACCCTCCTCCTGCTAATTCAAACCATCTGTCCTGACTCTGGATGGCGGCTGGATGGATGGGGGGGGGGGGGCTGATCTGGCATTACATACACTACACCCTTATATACACTAATATGTACTCACTAATATATACTCACTAATATATACACACTAATATATGCTCACTAATATAAACACACTAATATGTACTCACTAATATAAACACACTAATATATACTCACTAATATATACTCACTAATATATACTCACTAATATATACACACTAATATATACACACTAATATATACTCACTAATATATACACACTAATATATACACACTAATATATACTCACTAATATATACACACTAATATATACATACTAATATATACTCACTAATATAAACACACTAATATAAACACACTAATATATACACTAATATATACTCACTAATATATACTCACTAATATATACACACTAATATATACACACTAATATATACTCACTAATATATACACACTAATATATACACACTAATATATACTCACTAATATAAACACACTAATATAAACACACTAATATATACACACTAATATATACACACTAATATATACACACTAATATATACACACTAATATATACACACTAATATATACTCACTAATATAAACACACTAATATAAACACACTAATATATACACTAATATATACTCACTAATATAAACACACTAATATAAACACACTAATATATACACACTAATATACACACTAATATATACACACTAATATATACACACTAATATACACACTAATATATACACACTAATATATACACACTATTATATACACACTAATATAAACACACTAATATAGACACACTAATATACACACTAATATATACACACTAATATATACACACTAATATACACACTAATATATACACACTAATATACACACTAATATATACACACTAATATATACACACTAATATACACACTAATATATACACACTAATATATACACACTATTATATACACACTAATATAAACACACTAATATAAACACACTAATATATACACACTAATATAAACACACTAATATAGACACACTAATATAAACACACTAATATATACACACTAATATATACACACTAATATACACACTAATATATACACACTAATATACACACTAATATATACACACTAATATAAACACACTAATATAAACACACTAATATAGACACACTAATATATACACACTAATATAAACACACTAATATAAACACACTAATATAAACACACTAATATATACACACTAATATATACACACTAATATAAACACACTAATATAAACACACTAATATAAACACACTAATATAGACACACTAATATAGACACACTAATATATACACACTAATATATACACACTAATATAGACACACTAATATAAACACACTAATATAAACACACTAATATAAACACACTAATATAAACACACTAATATAAACACACTAATATAAACACACTAATATAAACACACTAATATAGACACACTAATATAGACACACTAATATATACACACTAATATAAACACACTAATATAAACACACTAATATAAACACACTAATATAAACACACTAATATATACACACTAATATATACACACTAATATAAACACACTAATATAAACACACTAATATAAACACACTAATATAGACACACTAATATAGACACACTAATATATACACACTAATATATACACACTAATATAAACACACTAATATAAACACACTAATATAAACACACTAATATAAACACACTAATATAGACACACTAATATAAACACACTAATATAAACACACTAATATAAACACACTAATATAAACACACTAATATAAACACACTAATATAAACACACTAATATAAACACACTAATATAGACACACTAATATAGACACACTAATATATACACACTAATATAAACACACTAATATAAACACACTAATATAAACACACTAATATAAACACACTAATATAGACACACTAATATATACACACTAATATAAACACACTAATATAAACACACTAATATAAACACACTAATATAGACACACTAATATAAACACACTAATATAAACACACTAATATATACACACTAATATATACACACTAATATAAACACACTAATATATACACACTAATATAAACACACTAATATAAACACACTAATATATACACACTAATATAAACACACTAATATAGACACACTAATATAAACACACTAATATATACACACTAATATAAACACACTAATATAAACACACTAATATATACACACTAATATATACACACTAATATAAACACACTAATATAAACACACTAATATAGACACACTAATATAAACACACTAATATAAACACACTAATATATACACACTAATATAGACACACTAATATAAACACACTAATATAGACACACTAATATAAACACACTAATATATACACACTAATATAAACACACTAATATAAACACACTAATATAAACACACTAATATAGACACACTAATATATACACACTAATATAAACACACTAATATAAACACACTAATATAGACACACTAATATAGACACACTAATATATACACACTAATATAGACACACTAATATATACACACTAATATATACACACTAATATAGACACACTAATATAAACACACTAATATAAACACACTAATATATACACACTAATATATACACACTAATATAAACACACTAATATATACACACTAATATAAACACACTAATATAAACACACTAATATAGACACACTAATATAAACACACTAATATAAACACACTAATATAAACACACTAATATATACACACTAATATATACACACTAATATAAACACACTAATATATACACACTAATATAAACACACTAATATAAACACACTAATATAAACACACTAATATAGACACACTAATATAGACACACTAATATAAACACACTAATATAAACACACTAATATATACACACTAATATATACACACTAATATAAACACACTAATATATACACACTAATATAAACACATTAATATAAACACACTAATATATACACACTAATATATACACACTAATAAAAACACACTAATATATACACACTAATATATACACACTAATATAAACACACTAATATAAACACACTAATATATACACACTAATATAAACACACTAATATAAACACACTAATATAAACACACTAATATATACACACTAATATAAACACACTAATATATACACACTAATATATACACACTAATATAAACACACTAATATATACACACTAATATAAACACACTAATATATACACACTAATATATACACACTAATATAAACACACTAATATATACACACTAATATAAACACACTAATATAAACACACTAATATAAACACACTAATATATACACACTAATATAAACACACTAATATATACACACTAATATAAACACACTAATATAAACACACTAATATAAACACACTAATATAAACACACTAATATATATACACTAATATAAACACACTAATATAAACACACTAATATATACACACTAATATAAACACACTAATATAAACACACTAATATAAACACACTAATATAAACACACTAATATAAACACACTAATATATACTCACTAATATAAACACACTAATATAAACACATATTTATATACATATATTTTATTTAAATAAATAAACTTATTTGGGGTTTTAAAAACAATTTTCCTTCATAATCTATCAACAAATATTGTCTTTATCTCCATTTCCAGCAGCTGAGATAACATCTATGTTCAGGGAATGAATCAGTCTCTACTAGAACACTATTAAAGATGGAAATGGGGTTCGTTTTTATCATCAGGTTATAATTCATGTTAAAAATCACTATGGAAACAACATAAGTGTCATATCCACAATAATGTTCTGAGTCAGGAATACATGTTTATCAGGAAATAAGGTAAGGTGCTGATTTCAGGTAGAAAACATGGAACTGGGACCATTTTTCTTCTTGTAAAAATTTGAAATGGGTCAATTTGACGCGAATACCATCCGAGGGTTAAAACTTGCCCTGTTTGAGCCTGTTGGGTGCTAACGTTAGCAGGAGGATAACACGGTGCAGGCAGCACCGATTGGTTAGTTTTTCTCTCTACTGACAGACCTCCACATTTAGAAACAACTGAGCTACGTGTTGGAATCGACTGGAATCCGCCTTTAACGGGCAAAAACCTCGGACAGACCCTGGGTCTTGGTGGGCGGCCATCTTCCAATTGGGACCCAGAGACACTGATATGTCTTTTCCACCAAGACAGTTCTGGTGCTGGTTCGGAGTCGGTGCCAGATATTGAACCAGTTCTTTGCTTTTCCACACAAATAAACCTGGTTCTGGGCCAAGAAAACGGGTTCCAACTCAGCACCAACTTAGCGCTGGTCTAGAGATGACGTGTGATGTTGTGACGTAGTCCTACTCTGGCTCTCAGGCTGTGGAAAATCGAGCTGGTTCTTAGATAATTGGCGAGTAGAACCAGCACCGAACTGGCAACAACACCAGCCCAGAACCAGCACCTGGTTAGACTTGGTGGAAAAGACACACCATACAGGTTGCCGTTGGTTGTGATGAACACTGGCAGTTCACTTTAAATCGTTCTCATTTCTTCTTCATGACGTTCTCTGGGTTTCTGGTCCACACAGTGGGGGTTGTTGGAGCTTTTTTATTTTACCAGCTGGGGCGGCCTCGATTGGTCTGAACGCTCCCCGGCTCTGAGCAGCGTGACCGATTGATTGGAGGCCGCAGCCGACATGTCGCCAGAGAGCCGAGCCGCACTGCACCGAGGCTGAATTTCAAAAACTGACTTGAGGACAAAGTTTTACCCAAATTGTCTGACGGAGAACCGCCCCTCCCCCCTCATGAAATGAAGCAGTGAAAAATGACTGTATGGATTACAGCCATTCCTTCTATAAATGTTCTGTTTCGAGTCCTTGGACTTCTGAGTCGCCTCTTTTCATTTCATTGCTTTGCTTTGCTTTCCGATCTGTTGGGTTTCGGTGTTTGACGATGGCGACCGTGCAGCTCTCAATGCTTGAGGGC